>CM053606.1:122335798-122361967 GCA_028646535.1 Procyon lotor | reverse complement strand
TTGACAGAGAGAAACACAGCGAGAGAGGGAACACAAGCAGAGGGAATGGTAGCGGGAGAAGCAGGCTTCCTGCCGAGCAGGGAGCCCGATGCGGGGCTCGATCCCAGGACCCTGGGATCTGACCTGGGCCGAAGGCAGACGCTTAACGACTGAGCCACCCAGGCGCCCCGGTAAGTTAACTTTTGAGAATGTTGAATATGGGTGGCCATGAGATATCTGATTTCAGAACTAAGAGATCTGAAGATCAGAAAAGAGGTAATAAAGAGGATACAAATCTATAAAAGGATGACTTATAGACTCTTTTCTAAGTTATTGGTGGCCTAGGAAAAATAATAAAGTAAGAAAGAAACAATAAAGCTCTGAAAATTACCAGAAGTTAGCTCCAAAAAATGGAGCCAGCACAGGAGATAAAAATTAATTACAAAACAGGTAGGAGGGGGGGAAATTTTTATGTAATACATACAACCCAGTTGAGACTTGCAGTTATAAATTAATCCCTGAAATACTAAATTTGATGTAGTTCCTCTAGACTGAAAATGTGAGACAAGTACAACTTTCCTAGTATGGCAAATAAATAAATTTATTCTTCAAGGATGGAAGGCTGATTAGAGGGAGAAGTGGAATGAGTAGATCTAAATCCCTAGCCTGTTTCTCTTGTTATCTCTTTGCTCCTGCATATTTTAATTTCTCTGTGTCTTAGTTTTGCCTTTTGGAAAATCAAATTAATATATCTACCTATAATTGTCACATGTAAGAATTAAATCAATAGAATATGTAATAACAATATAATATATAGAAAAGTGGTAATCATTCCATAGTGTATATGTATACCTAATCATCACATTGTATACCTTAAATATGTATAATTATAATTGTCAATTTTTCCTCAATAAAGTTGAAAAAATAAAAAAATAAAAAGAACTTTGAAGATAAGTAAACTAAGAATTCAGTTGCAGACAATTCACACCAGTTGTATCCAGCTTTAAATGTGTTACCTGAAAAAATACCTCAGTTGTTAATTTAGTAGAGTATTGGAAACTGATATATTCTGATGAATTAATGTATTTCCAATGACTTACTCATCTTTGGCAGATACTAGTGAACACTACATTGTCATCAGTCAACCATCCTTGGAAGGTTATTAACTTCCACACAAGGCAGTAATTCAAGATAAATTAGCATTCTTGGGGACATATTAGAGAATGACAAAAAGGAAATAATCTTAGATGAAGCTATCTTTATAAAATATACTGTTTTGAACATTTTCAAATCATTGCTTGCTCATCTCTTGTGAATTATTTATCCCCCTCATGCACAAACTGTACACCAATTAAATAGTAATGAAATAAAATAGAAATGCTACCTTCCTTGAAAGGGTATTCTAGAACCACCACATGATTAAATGAAAATATTTTAAAGGTGTATTCATTTTATTTGCATTTATAAAAAAATAAAATGGGACAAATAAAATGAAAATAAAAAGAAATATGTCCAACCTGGATTTCCTATTCACATCTATAAATTAAGACTGTATCTGAATATCCATCTGAAGAAAAGTGTATTTTTTAAAAGATTTTATTATTTATTTATTTTTGTGAGAGAGAGAGAGAAAGAGACAACGCGAGTCAGGGAGGGATGGGCAGAGGGAGAGTAGACTCTCTACTGAGCAGGGAGCCTGATGTGGGACTCAATCCTAGGACTCTGGGATCATGAGCTGAGCCGAAGGCAGACACTTAACCAACTGAGCGACCCAGGCACCCCGACTGGCTGTATTTTTTTTTTTTAATTTTATTTATTTATTTGACAGAGAGAGAGAGATCACAAGTAGGCAGAGAGGCAGGCAGAGAGAGAGAGGGAGAAGCTGACTCCCTGCTGAGTAGAGAGCCCAATGTGGGGCTCGATCCCAGGACCCTAAGATCATGACCTGAGCTGAAGGCAGAGGCTTTAACCCACTGAGCCACCCAGGTGCCCCTGACCATCTGTATTATAAAATATCTATGTGTTACTGATGAAAGACATTCTGTATGAACCAGTAACATTTTCAATAGTATAAAAGTCTAATATTATATAATTTTTAAATAGAAGAAAAGAAAAAAATCTTTTGGAAAAAGCAAGACTAAATTATAATTCCAAACCCATTTTTTCACCTCTCACTTACCCCTCATATCTTTACAATATAATTGGACCCTTATGACTCTATAAAACTGATCTTTATAAAAAGGGTTTTCAATTAACAAACTCAAAGGCTGCTTTCAGTCTTCCTTTTTCAGCTTTTCATAAATTATCTCACACTTTTTATTCCTATAAATTATATTTCTTAATCCCCAATAAATCCAGACATGTCTTCATTTAGTCACCATGCTTACCAACTCAATTTCTAGAAAGTTAATTATATTTAATCTCTTGTTTCCATTTCCCACTTCCAGACTGAACTTAACATATTTGATTTGAAATATACAATAAACTCGTTTGATTTTTTTCATGCCCCCTGTTTTCCCGCTTCCTACATACATATATTTAAATCCATCCTATACAACTATAAAATGGTATTTTTCTTGGTATACTTTGGTACTTTGACAATGTGACTCTAAGATCATACTTTTAATGACTACCACTGGCTACAGAACTAAGTTATAGTTAAACTATTATTACTCTCAGCACTATTAGATTCAGTTCCACCATATTGGACCTGTTTTTGTTTTTTTTTTTTAATCTGTAATTCCATCTACATCACTTGATAGATCCATCTTTCCCACCAAAAAGACTTCCTAAGAACTCTAAGATCCTTCTTTCCTTCAAGGCTTGTTTATTTTTTTCCATCTTCTAGCATTTTTAAAGCTTAACTCAACTACTTTCTTCTATACGAAGTTTTCCCTTAATCTCCCTCATTGAAGTCATCTCTTCTCCTATATTCTCAAATCACTATGTATTATTCAAATAGCAGATGTTGAGATAGAGCAAGGACTGGACTCCTGTCCCCTTACCCTTAATCACAAAATTCAACATTCCTTGGCCAGCTCATTTGAAAGAAGAGCTAAGACACATACCTCCTGAGTAAATTATCTCAGGAGAACACAAAAGTAGGATATTCACCTAAAAAAGAAGTTCGTCTGCCAGAACCTGACCAAACCATTCTGTACCAAGATGGACCCCAGCACTAACCTTTCATCAGCTTTCTCCCTCATTATAATATATATCATGCCCCAAAGTAAAGATTTATCATGCTAATTAGACATGCAACACATGAAGAAGCATAACCTTTAACTGCACAGGTGACAAAAAAAATTCCCACCTGTACATAGTTAGACTTCACCCTTTTCTTCCCTAAATTTTTTAAAACTCTCCCCAATCTCTTCTCAAAAAGCCCTCCTAAGGACTTTTTCCTTTCTGCTGGAGCATAAGTCCCACTAAAGTCTTGCCTGGAACTCACATTTGGCCTGTCTATTCCTACTTTTTAGAGAACTGAAGGGCCCAGTTCAATATCAATATCATATTTGACAGTATATAATAACTTAGGTTCATGACATATTTCTTCTCTAAGATAGTTTTGTTGAAGTAGAGATTTTCTTTTGATCATACTTCTGTGCACCAAAATATCAAGAATAGTATAAATGCTTATTATTATATTACATTAAACATTTCAATTTACTCTCAAGGAGACTTGGCTTTTGAACACATTTCTTAAAAAAAATACACTTCTACCTTTATAAAGATATATAAGGCTAATGAGAGCTTTTCATAACAAAATGCTAATAAAATCAATGCCAAAATTTACTCCTCCCTAATAATTTTAATAATATTATAATATTAATATTATAATTAGTGATAATTTAATAATGATAATATAATATTATTACTACTTAAGCATATAAAATATTTCTTTCAAGTGTTATTTAAAATTATCTCAATTAAATATTATTTAAAAAGTTAAATTACTGAGCACAGTATTTTAAAACAAGCACTACTAAAAAGAATTATAACTATAAATGGCTGGTATAGGAAAAATGGTAAATTCAATAATTTATAAAATGACTTATAAAAGTCATAAATGCTCTTTTAATATTATCCTGACAGACAGCTATGCCACATGGATAGACAAAATATCCCATTGTCCTCAATCAGGCACTATATAACCAAGACTACTTAGTTTTGCTATAAAAAGAGCATTTTATTGGGCATTTCATGCCAAAAGGGGCCAACTGAGTTACAACAATCTATCATTACTAGTCCATTAACCTCTAACATTACTTAATATTCATAAGTATTAGTAGATGGCAATGTCAAAGGTAAAACATTTGAAAAATGTCTTTGAAATGGGAGAAAAAACTAATATGCCTTTCAATCAGAAAGTTACAGTCATAAGCAGGCATGCATACAACTTGGCCTTTGGAAAGGAGGATAGAACTTTTGCAATCAATTTATCACTTCAAAAAGGCTATTACATAGTGACAAATGACTATGTGCACATAATGTGATCACAAAATTTTTCTTTTTCAGAATAAACATGTAATAATGGAAAAAGCTGCAGACTCACAGCCAAAGAAATTGTGTTCTCTCCCAAGCTTCAACACCTGCCACCCACATGACCTTTGTCAAGTCATTTAGTATCTCTGATCTCTGTTAACTCATCTGTAAAATAAGAAAGGTAAACTCAATGATCTCTCAGGTAATTCCAAGCTCTAAAACTCTAAGACTCTCAGGAATTTATTTCAAGAAGAATTCCCAAGACTTTTCTCTTACAATATCCCTCAACAACATGCTTACTGCTGTTTGCCATATAATGCCATATTTTTGCTCTATTTTTTGAATGTAGATAGTAAATTTTTTTCATGCACTTTAAATCCCCAAAGTGTCTAGTTTAGTATTTTATACCCACTAGGCACTCAAAAAATAAGAATGGATACTAAAAAGTGTTTCACTAATAGCCATTTCTCTGCTTCCTAGGTATTCCTGATATTCGTTGGCCTTTTATTTTATTCTAAGGTGGTTGAATTCACTGCCACCTCTGTGAAAGAATTCTTTCATTTAGGCCAATCCAGGAAACATGTCACATCCCCTCGGGGACCATGATTGGTTCGGAAGCAGGCATGTGACCAAACCTGATTTAAACAGAGTGGATTTTGGGGCGCCTGGGTGGCTCAGTCGTTAAGCGTCTGCCTTCGGCCCAGGTCATGATCCCAGAGTCCTAGGATCGAGCCCCACATCGGGCTCTCTGCTTGGCAGGAAGCCTGCTTCTCCCGCTACCATTCCTTCTGCTTGTGTTCCCTCTCTCACTGTGTTTCTCTCTGTCAAATAAATAAAATATTTAAACAGAGTGGATTTTGAGTCTTTGCTTTGAATACTTGGCCCTTTTCCTTCCTTTGACAGTATTACATCAAAATGTAAGGTATAGAATAGCTCACCTAGACAAAGATTAAGCTGATACCTAAAAAAGGCCAAGGGAATGGATTGAAGAGAAATGTCACTGAAGCCCTGTTAAACGTTCTGAACCTCTTTCAACCTGTGCATAAAGTTCTTATTGCCTTTGGATTTTTGGTTTTGGAAGAAAGTGCATTTACTTTTCAGTTTAAGGCAGTTTAAGTTCGATTTTCTTTTACATGCAACTGAAGTATTTAAATGCAAACAATTAATAGAACTTGCAAAGCATCTGATTAGCAATACCTCAGATCTCTTAACAACTAAATACTGACTATAAGAAATATATTAGAATGTTTTATTTTGTTTTATGGTTTAACATTAATTCTATAATTTGTATTCTTAGTAAACTTAATTCCATAATTTAAAGAGTTATTTCATTTTTCATAAAACCATCATTTTGAAAATAAACAATGGTTTGGCCTTTGAAAGCAAATTTATAATATTTGCATTACCGAATGGACAATATTTCAAAACAGTAACATCTGAAAATCTGAACATAATAATCATTGCTTCTGAAATATCTCCATATACTTGTTACAAAATATTCTGCTCCCTGGCTGTATACCTTCCCTTTCTACTTTTAAAAATCTTATTTGCATTCTTCTTAGCAAGTAGAAAGCTAGAAAGAATGTCTTTCCCATGCTCTAAGAACCAGAAAAAGCCAAAATATCAACAACAGTATAACTCCTTTTTTAAAAAATAAATCAGAGAGCTGAGGTTGCAAGGCAAAAAAAACTCAGCTGAAATCTAAGGAAAGTCAGATGCATCCAAGGAAAGAGGAGCATAAGCTGAGGCAGAACTAGGTAAGAATCCCAGGAAGAATCTACACTAGTTGGTAAGAATCCAGCTAAAAATCACCTTAAAATTTCTTTAAAAATGTGAGTGAGGGTAGCACCTGGGTGGCTCAGTGGGTTAAAGCCTCTGCCTTCAGCTCACGTCGTGATCTCAGGGCCCTGGGATCAAGCCCCGCATCAGGCTCTCTGCTCAGCATGGAGCCTGCTTCCCCCCCTCTCTCTGCCTGCTTCTCTGCCTACTTGTGATCTCTCTCTCTCTCTGTCTCTCTCCCTCTCTCTCTCTCTCCCTCTCTGTCAAATAAATAAATAAATAAATAATCTAAAAAAAAAATGTGAGTGAGGGCTATAATGTGATTTATAACACTCAGGAGCCTCAGACTCCATGAAAGTTCACATCCATTCACAGACTCTTCACTAACCTCACTAGGACCTTTGTAGAGATTCTAGTGGCAGCGCAGAATGAAGAAAAGGAGAGGAACAGCTACTGAAGGAAAGCCTGAAGCCCTGTTTGGATCCATCTCCCCTATCTCTACTATGGAACAACAGCTTACGGCATCCTGGGAAAGGCAGCAAACTCTATCATCCTCAGGATACTAGTGGAGAACCACTGCAGTTGGGGACTAAGGGAAGGGAGCAGGAAAACGCCCTGTGTCCAGACAATTAGAGAGACCCTGCTACTGTGGTAAGGCCAAAATCACTGAGAAAGTCCAATTCCTGAGACCCAGGGACACAGGGGCTGCGTAAGACTGAGGCTGAATCAGGCCAACAGAGAAACACCCCAAAACGTCCAACTCTAGGCTTACAAGCACAAGGAAACAAGTAATATCAGTCTCCTGCTGAAAAAAGTTGCAAGAACATGAAAAAATAACCTCCCTGAGGCACAGACTCATAGGAAAAGGCTAAAGCTAAGAGTTTAATAGGAATATTGAAGAAAACTTGCAACCTAGCCCTCACCCTAAGTACAAAATAATCCTAGGTGAATTTGTAGTTAATGATAGACTGAGGGTAGGCACATTAAAAAAAGAGAGAGAGAGAGAGAAAGAGAATGAAAAATAAAAAAGAAATAGAAAAGAAAAAGAAAGAAAAACAAATTCACCTCAATCCACCACTCCAAAAGCTGAACAAAGAATCGAGCCTTGTTTCCAGACATAAATACTATTTACTCTATTGTTTTACCTACATCTTTTTATTTTAAAGATTTATTTATTTATTAGAGAAAGAAAGAGTGCATGCATGCAAGTGAGGGGAGGAGCAAAAGGAGAGGGAGAGAGAAATCTCAAGCAGACTCCCCACTGAGCACAGAGCCCAATGAGGGGTTCAATCTCACCATCCTGAGATCATGACCTGAGCCAAAGTCAAGAGTCGGATCCTTAACCAACTGAACTACCCAGGCACCTCAAAAGTACAAAAATTTTAAAAACCCTATTAAGTCAAGATTGTATATCAGTGAAAACATCTCTCAAAACAAAGAAGAAACAAAGGTAAAATAAACATGTTTTGGGGCAAACAAAGTCTGAGATAATTCATTGTCAGTGGGCCTGTGCTACAAGAAAACTCAATTTCTTCCAGTAGAAGAATTACAATACTAGACGGGAATCTGGATCTACATAAGGAAATTATAAGCTCTAAAATTGGCAGAAATAAAAATAAGTATAAAAGCTTTTTTACTAATTGCTTTAAAAGACATTTTATTATCTAAAACAAAACAGTATCAATGTATTATGAGTTTTACAACATACACAAAACGTGAAAAGAGTAGCGTAAAGAATTACAGAGAAGAGGATATATACTGCTATAATATTTTAACACTACATATGAAGTGGTGTAAATATTATTTGAAGGTAGACTATGATACATTAAACTTGTGCATTGTTAATTCTAGGTAACCATTAAAAACATTTTTTAAAGAATCATAATTAATAAGCTAGTAGGGGAGATATAAAATTGAATCATAAAAAATAATCAAAAAGAAAATGTGAAAAAAAGAACAAATGGAACATAATAAAAAACTAGAAAAGTGGAAGAATTAAATCCAACCACAGTAATATTAAATGAACTTAAGTGGTCTAAACACCAGAATTAAAATACACAGATTGTGAGCTTGGATTAAACACACACACACACACACACACACACACACACACACAAGACTGAGGTATATGCAGTGTACAAGAAACCAACCTTAAACATAAAAATATAAATAATTTTAAAATAAAATGATGGAGAAAATAGACCATTCAAGCATTACTAAAAAGCAAGCTCCAGAGGCTGTGTACAAAGTAGGCACCAAAAGAAAGAAAATTATCAAGATTAAGAGGGGTATAACAGGGATGCCTGGGTGGCTCAGCGGGTTAAAGCCTCTGCCTTTGGCTCAGATCATGATCTCAGGGTCCTGGGATCGAACCCCAAGTCAGGCTTTCTGCTCAGCAGGGAGCCTGCTTCCCCCTCTCTCTCTGCCTGCCTCTCTGCCTACTTGTGATCTCTCCGTCAAACAAATAAACAAATCTTTAAAAAAAAAAAAAAAAAAGAGGAGAGAGGGATATTACATAAAGGGATCAAGAAGGCATTAATATGCTTCTTCTAATACTTCTAAACATGTATTCTTCTAATAGCAAAGTTTTAAAATGCACGAAGCAAAAACTAACAGAACTAAAATGAGGAATAAACACACGCACAATTATTAGAAATTTCAACAATCCATTATGAGTAATCTAAGAAATGCACAGATAGAAAAATTGGAGAAATGATTGAACACTTAAACATTATCAACTTATAATTGTTATCAATAACAGAAAAATGCACAAGTCATGTTCACTAAGATAAAATCTATTACTCAGAATAGTAATAAAACAAGCTTATTTTTTAAACACTGAAAATATACAAAGCACTAAAAAGAACAGAAAGATATTTGGAAAGTCCCAAATATTTGGAAATTAAGCAACAGACTTCTAAATACCCCATGGGTCAAGAAGAAACAATAATAAAAAATAGAAAATATTTTTAATTTAAAATATTACAACATATCAAAATTTATAAGATGGCAGCTAAGTCAGTGCTTCAAGAAAACTTTAAAAGCTTACTTTACAAAACGATAATAGTTTTCAATCAATGAACCAAACCTCCATCTTAAAAAACAAGATAATTAATAGTAAAATAATCCCAAACCAAGAGAAAAGATAAGAGCCAAAAAATTTTTGAAAACATAAAAATAGAGAAAATAAATGAAAGCAAATGAGGGTTGTTTGAAAAATAAAGAAAACTGGCAATCCCTTAACCACAGGGACAAAGAAAAAGACAGACAAAAATTACTGATATCAAGAATGAGAAAAGAAACCTTATTAGTCACTGAAGATCCTACAGACATTAGGAGAATGTTAATATTACTATTATTTTAGTAGTATTTATGAAGACTTGTACATAAATTATCATAGTACCTTTATTCATAGTCCAAAACTGGAACGAATCCAAACACACAATGAATGAATAAACAAAATGTAATGTATCCTGTCTCAGTATTAAAAAGGAACAGATTACGATAAGACATGGATGATATCAAAATCAGTATGCTGAGTGAAAGAAATAAGATGCTACCGAATCCATATTGTCTTATTCCATTCACATAAGAATCTTTAAAACGGAAAGCAGGGGGCGCCTGGGTGGCTCAGTAGGTTAAAGCCTCTGCCTTCAGCTCAGGTCATGATCTCAGGGTCCTAGGATCAAGGCCCTCATTGGGCTCTCTGCTCGGCGGGGAGCCTGCTTCCCCCTCTCTCTGCCTGCCTCTCTGCCTACTTGTTATCTCTCTCTCTCTCTCTGTCAAATAAATAAATAAAATCTTTAAAAATAAATAAACAAAATGGAAACTAATCGTGACCAAAATAAATAAGTAAATAAGCAATTGGTCGTTTTCTGTGGCCAATAGAAGAGGGAGGGATGGATTTCTTAAGGGAACAATAAAACTTTTGGAAGTGACAGGATTCTTTTTTATCTTGTTTTGATGGTTTCACAGTTACATTTGCCACAATTCATCAAATTATACACTTTAAATGCATGTGGTTTATTGTAAATAAATTATGTCTACATAAAGTTGATATTAAAGTAATTCTCAATAAATACCAGATACTATACAGATCTATAGACTACATCATTGGAGACCACCTTACTTTTATTCTGGAATAACCTCAAATCATGCCTGAATAGCTTTTGAAAATTTACAGCTATTTCACATACTAGGCTACCTGATGTTTGCAAGTTTGTTTGTTTGTTTTTTCTGTGTAAGGAAGTCTTAGATACAAACAAGTGTCAAAGCCATTAAGATCAAGCCTGTATTAGTCTCTTTTACCTTCCTAGTCCCGACTATTGCAGACTTCTCATAAATGGAGAAACCAAAGCATATGAGTATCTTTGATGGAGAAGTAATGGGTCCAATGCAATGATTCCTCTCAAACTAGTCATGTTTTATTTTGCCAGAAAAGATACCAAAACCAGAATCTCATCTATACATTGGCTTCTAGGTCTTTTAAATTATGCCCATAGCATTTGTTCCTTGTTACATTGCTTCAAATATATATTTTATCTAAAATGCACTTCCTTGAGAAATGAAACCAGCTACATTCATATAGGTTTCAGTCTATATTAACATTTCTAGTCTAGCACCCTCTTCCTAAGAAATGAATATTGCATATATATTCAAGGTTTGTTTTTTTTTTAAGATTTTATTTATTTGTCAGAGAGGGCAAGAAAACACAAGCAGGGGGAGCAGGAGACAGAAGGAGAAGTAGGCTCCCCACTGAGCAAGGACCCTGATGCAGGACTGGATCCCAGGACCTGAGTTGAAGGCAGATGCTTAACCAACTGAGCCACCCTGGTGTCCCTATTCAGATGTTGTTTTAGGAACTTTCTGAAAGTACTCAGCTAAACACAAGAGATAGCTAAACTAGTCTCACAGACCATGAGAAACTTAGAAACTCTTGCCTCAATATGTCTTCCTGCATCTATCACTCAAAATACATCCTGAAACATGTCTAATTTCAATCAAGTCCCAACACTGAAAAGAACCTCTTTAAGCCACTGTTCTCAAAGCCTCATAAATATCTTGCCTCTGCCCTCCCCCTTCTGAGACACTACCAAAACACTATCAAGATAAATACCTCCGTTTCTACAGTAAGCAATAAGGTCATTTATTTCAACAGGTTATTTTGTGTTTTCAAGGAGCAATCATTTAACTGCTTGTGGAATCAACAAAGCCTAGAGGCTTCTGAATGCTCAATTCTTCATTCAAATCACATAAAATGATTCAAGACAGTCTCAAAGAAGTCAGTTCATATAACCTATATTTTCAATCTTTGTTATATTTTCCTGACATAAGATGCTCAGAGTTTTATTATATTTAACTATATGAGTAGTTATAATTATAACCACAATTGTAATTAATATATCTATAACACTCTAATATTTTATTACAATTAAGGTACCTAATAATTTAAGTTATAAAAAATACAAACCACCAATAAAACCAGTCAAAAATCCTATGTGGAGAGTAAGTATACCTTAGGGCCAAATTGTAGCAGGCCCTAAGAACATACCATCCAGATATAGGCTATAATTACTACTATGAAATCATCACTCTGTAGACTATAGAAACCAGGGCATATCTCAGAGGTTTAATAAAAGCTACTCCCTGCCCTGTCATTTAACCTTCTCTGTAGTTCCCACTCGCTTCACGGTGAGAATGTTACAGCTTTTCCTACATAACTGGTAAACCTCTGTCTTCCTCCCTTTCATCCCATCTGTACTGTCTTCTAGGATTGTCCTGAAGTTGCTGCATGTGTAATGTATCCTGATTTACACCACTGATATGTATATTTTTCTTTAGCAAGTCAGTGGAAATTTGAAAGATAGAAGCTAGACTCAGGGGCTAAAGAAGTCTCTCTCAGAGAGCCATTAAAGCCAAAAATAACAAACAGAAAAATATTCTAAAACCCCCACATATGTGCAGTTTTTTAAAAAGGCAGAAATACAAATGGCATATGGGTATATTACGTATTTTTACCTCATTAATAATTGAAGAAGTACAAATAAATGCAACTTTCTTTTTCTCACTGGATAGATATTTTCAATATTTTCATATTTAAATAACTTCATATATGCTTAATTTGTCGGAGAGTGTTCTTAGAGTTTTGCAAATATTAACTTGTTTAATTCTCATAAAATCCCTGAGATAGATACGACTATTATTCCCACATACAGATAAGCAAACTGAGGCATAGAGGAGTTATATACTTTTCCCAAATACATACAGTGATTGGAAGAGCCAAGATGCATGCTCTTAATCACTAAATTATGTTGACAATCAACCCATAGTGCTGAAAGAAAAGAAACCAAACTTCCACAGATGATTCCAGAAAATTTCATAGTTCATTTTATGAGACCAGTATAACCTTAAGAACAAAGCTTGACAGGGGCATTACAAAGAAAAGAAAGCTAGAAAACAAATTCACTCATGAAAATGAATTAAAATATTTTTTAAAAAAATATTAGCAAATTTCACCCAGCAATAGTTAACAGGATAATACTTACGACCAAGCTGGGTTTATAACAAGAACCAATGAAGCTTAACTTTCAAAAACCTAACAATGTAATTCATCATTAACAGAATAAAAAAGAAAATCTATATGATCATTTCAATAGATGTAGAAAAAGACTTCAATAAAATTCAACAGTCTTAACAAAAAATATTAAGAAATCAAGAATTCAAGAGAATATCTTTATTATGAAAAGGGAAACATACCTATTTAAAAATAAACTATCATACATACAGCTGAAAGCTTTCCCTCTGATACTCTTATATCACAATGAAGTATGACAGGTGTCATCACTTCTAGTGATGGTGGGTCATATAGGTCCAGTGTAATAAGAAAAGGAAAAGAAAAGAAGTCATTTGAATAAGAAATAGAAAAAAATGTTGTCATTTGCAAATATGATTATGCATGTAAAAAATCTTAAATAATCCAGAGAAAATTTAATAGAAATAATAAGTGTTAACATTGTTAGATACTGGTCAATATAAAAATCAATGTATTTCTATATCTCAAATAAAAATATTTAAGTAACAGTATCTAAATCAAATAAATCTAACAAATTCAATATAGAAAAAATAAAACATTATTGAGAGAAACTAGAAGAAGCCTAATTAATGAAGAAACAAATCATGTTCATTAATGGAAAGATTAACTACAATGAAGCTGCAATTTCACCCCCAAATAATCTCTAGATTGGACGAAATCCCAAACATGTTTTAGGTGGATTATAGATCTAAATGTGAAAGACAAATCATAAAACATTAAAAGGTAACAACAAATGTCTTCTAATGCCTCTGGTAGAGGAAGGTTTCTTAAATAAGTCAGAAAGAATTCTAACCAGAAAAGATTGACACATTAAATCATATTAAAACCAGAAAGTGTGCTCATTGGGACGCCTGGGTGGCTCAGTTGGTTCGGCATCTGCCTTCAGCTCAGGTCATGATCCTGGGGTCCTAGGATCAAGTCCCGCATCGGGCTCCTTGCTCAGCAGGGAGCCTGCTTCTGCCTCTGCCTGCTGTTCTCCTTACTTGTGCTCGCTCTCTTATTCTCTCTCTCTGACAAATAAGTAAATAAAATTTAAAAAAAAAGTGTGCTCATTAATTGATAACATTAAGAGACTGAAAAATAGAGTTGCACAGAGGGAGATATTTGCAACACATAAAAAGAACAATGGGGTTATATCCTCGATAATAAAAAGGCAATTTAATTAATTAATCAATTAAAAGATTGATTGATTGATTGATTGACTGATTGATTTGACAGAGAGAGATCACAAGCAGGCAGAGGCAGGCAGAGGGAGGTGGGAAGCAGGCTCCCTGCTGAGCAGAGTCTAATGCGGGGCTCGATTATAGGACCCTGAGTTCATGACCTGAGCTGAAGGCAGAAGCTTTAACCCACTGAGCCACCCAGGTGCCCCGACAATTTAATTTTTTAAATGAGCAAAATATTTGAGCATAGATTTAATAAATATCATATTTGATTTGTCAGTTAACAAATTGACTACGAAAAGGTGCTCAAACTCACTGATCATCAGTGAAAGTCATACTAAATAAACAATGAGATAACTCCACCCACCAATATGGTTAAAACTAAAGATTAATCAATATCAAGTTTTGGTGAAGATGTGGTATACTGGAAACATATAGCAGTTACAAGTCAAAATAGTTATTTCAATTTTGGAAAATTTGATGGCAGTATTTACAAAGTTAAAATCTCACCTACACTAATGATGTACTGTATGGTGATTAATGTAGCATAATAAAAAATAAATTAATTTTTGAAAATTTCATCTATATTATGACCTAAGAATTTGGCTCTTAGACATATATCCAAAAGAACAACATGCTCTATGAGACAACTCAAAAATTTCATAGCTGTAATATTCCTAATAGCCCTAGACTGCACAGACACAAAAAGGAGCTCCTTGCATCACACAGAAGCTTCCTTTGCTTTATTTTTCCCATTTTACTTTTATTCGTTAGTTTAAATTTCTCTTCTAAAGAATAATTAATTCATCGAGGATTGAAAATAAACAATAAACAAACAGTAAACCAATAAAAGCAAAATTTCTCATCTCCCATTTCATATTTTTAAATCTATTATTTTATGATGTCTTGGAATTTTAATTTTAATTATAATTTTTAAGAAGGTACTGTTGTGTTTTCAATTTGGTGAAAATATCAAGGCTCTAGATAAATGGCATCAAAACAAAAATATTTATTTACCATGGTGCTTATTACTGTGCCTCGTACATAATAGATGCTTAATAAATATTTACTGCTTGAATTAATTAATAAAAAGGCCAAGTAGTCATCCTTAATTCTATTTCCCTTACTCCCTCTCCTAATTTAATGCAGTTATCTGCTCCTCATAGCATAAACTAATCTTCCAAAACAGGCTACAAATTATATAATTCCACAGCTTAAAAACCATATAATGGCTTCCCATTACAATTCAAAAAAAGGGGAGGGACATCAACAGCTCTATTTCTCACTATTTCCCTCAAAGCCCATACACAGTATCTCCAAGGGAGTAGAGAACTTTTCTATTTTTTTAAGTGTGCTACGCTCATCACTTAAAATGATCTCTGACATATAACAAGCACTTGATAAATATTTGATGAACAAATATGTGATAGAGGTTTATCTGCAATTATTAATCAGTATATTTTGTTTATGTCCTTCCCTCTCACATCTTCCTCTGACAATATCAAAGGTATTTTTTCTCCCCCATCCCATACAGAAACAAGTCTGAAAAAAAGCTCTAACACTATCCAAGAAAGAATATTTTGATATATGCTGGCTAGGACTAGAGCTTTGGAAAGAGAAGGAAGGCACTAGAATGATAACAAAGCAAGGAAGGAGTGGGCAGAAGAGGAAACTCAAGAGTGGCAGCAGCAGAAGGAACTTTCCTCATAAGGACTAGTCAGGTAAAGGAGATACCGTGCCCAAATGTCCAGAAGTGTGGACATAGCGAAGTTCCATCAGTTGCCTTTGAGCATTCAGCTACCTGACACCCTCTGAACAGAGAGGGGGCGTTTATTCATCTGTTTGGAGACTGAGACATCAAATAAAATACCACTCTCCTACCAAAATGAAACTAAAAGAACCAAATGGGAGTTCTCCTAGGAATTGGGCAGCTATGTCCACATCACCACTATTATGAATGACTGAATTAATGAGCAAAGGAATCTGGGATGTTTGAGATAGAGTACAAACTCAAATATATGCTAAAATGAGATTTACCTACATCTAAAAAGCTAAATTAAAAAGTACTAAAGATTTATAAGACAAAGTCAAGGTGGCATAAGAATGGCAACTCCAGTGAATACCTATAATTTTTCATTCCAAGTTTTCACTGTTTATAATATTTGTTCTTGCTTGACATAGTCATCAACAAAATTTCCTCCCCTATGATAGGTTTAACTATTCAAAACAATTTTTCAAAACAATAACAATAGAAGCAGTCATGGTGGCAATAACAGGTAAATAATGAAATAATACCAAAAACCAAATAAATAAGATTACAAAAGCAGAGATTTGTTTATTTATGCAAAAAAATGGCTTTCTTGTAGGGCCATAGTGGGTATTGCTTATAGGAACAAAGACCTGTCCCTTTTTTTCATTTTAACCTTATCTTTTGATAGTTCATATCTCATGTAATATGCAGTTTTGTTGGAGATAAAGTTTCTGAAATCTCAGTATTCATAGCTAATCCCAAAAGGTGCTTATTGTTTTCCTTTCTGTGTAAGAAAGTCTTGTCTGAGAAGAGAAAATGACTTCATTTGCAGATTCTGTAAGTACATTTTAATGATGCTTTACATATGCTGAATATCAGAACCCACACAGATTCTAATGAATTATCTTTTCCTTTGATGTGTTAATTTTATAAATGAATTTATTGATACACCCTTGGTTCTAGGAAGGATTTGAAATTAGTTTACCAAAATACAAGATTAACTAGACAAGCTCAGTCTCAAATCTTGGCCTAAACACATATAAACTGAGCACAAATAAACTTTGACATATTGGTAGATTATTTAATCAACTGGAACCTCAGTTTTCTTATGTTTCCTACTATAAACCTACCTCCAGTGTTCATGGTAAAGAATAAATTATGTTAAAACAGAAAAGCAATTGATCTTTCCTTCTCATATCCCTTAACCCATTTAAAATAAAAAAAAAAAAAAGAGACTTTTTCTTACCATTTTAAAAACATGTTACTTAAAACATTATTACACCCAGTCATTGAAAACACATTTTAAGCCCTCACCCATGTGCAAGTCTTCTGTAAATTAACTAAAAACTTTGTCAGAATGTGATGAGTAAGATAGCATCTACAAGTGCTTCTGCTGCTTTATTGAGTAACCCAATAAATCATGCTTGCTTTATGTTGGAGGTCAAAATCACAGATGCAATTAAAAAAGCAATTAAAAACTGGAAGAACAGATGATTACTTATCCACACCTCAGAATGCTTAACATATTTTCAAAGTCTAATTTGCTAAAGCTGTAGAGGAGATTATTTGCACATCTTTTTAAGAATATAACAGTTACTCGGTAAGCTTTTGAATAATTATTTCAAAAAAAAAGCTCAGTTGATAACTATTCTTAGGTCAAAATACCCTCTCCTATTTGTGAATGATTATTTAAATTCCTTACTGGAGAGGAACATGAAAATGAAAGGACATGTCTTCTTAGGTCTCTTCGGGTAACACTAAGTATATTATAAGGCATGAAGAAATTACACAGAGAAATAATATGTTAGTGGAAATCAATCACATTTTAAAGAGGCAAATTAAAAAAAATACAAGGTTATGAATTAAATCTGAGTGAAACAAATGGCCTTTGCTCAATAATTTTAATTTGTGAAGACTGAAAAGTGAAAAGAATGCTCTGAAATGTCTAAAGGAAATGCCTACATTTAACCTGGAGAAAGGGGAAAGGGAGATGCAACTATTTATAACCAAATACAACTTGTTTTTACTTTAAAAGCTTCCTTTTTGGTCTTATTATTTCATTCATTTGTGGAATATAAGAAACAAAACAAAGGAATAAAGGGGAAGGGAAGGAAAAACAAAATAAGATAAAAACAGAGAGGGAGGCAAACCATAAGAGACTCTTAACTATAGAGAACAATCTGAGGGTTTGGAGAGGTGGGTGAGGGCATGTGCTAAATAGGTGATGGGCCTTAATAAGGGAGGGCACTTACTGAGATGAGCACCGGGTGCTATATATAAGTGAGGAACCACTAAGTTCTATTCCTGAAACCAAAACTAATTCACTAACTTGAATTTAAATTAAAAAATAATTTTAAAAGTAGGGAAAGGGAAAAATTTTTTTCAGATATTAAAGTGTGTACAGATATACTGCATGTAATAAAACTTCTATAAATAACGTCTCCAAAAATCAAAAGACAAATGTGATGCCTTCTGGTGTCATCAGGGTGTTTAAGATCTCAAGAGCAAAGGCAAAAGACAACCATAACAGGCTCCTGGGTGGCTCAGTGGGTTAAAGCCTCTGCCTTCGGCTCAGATCCATTATCTCAGGGTCCTGGGTCCTGGGATTGAGCCCCGCATTGGGCTCTCTGCTCAGCAGGGAGCCTGCCTCCCCCTCTCTCTCTGCCTGCCTCTCTGCCTACTTCTCATATCTCTCCTCTCTGTCAAATAAGTAAAATCTTTAAAAAAATAAAAGAAAAAAAAGATAAAGAAAAAAATATAAAAAAAAGGCCACCAGAAGAATTAGTAATGCCATAATAACTGCACAATTATTAGAGTGTATTTTATTTTTAAGGCATGCCATACATGTATACTGAGAAAAGTTTATGTTTCCTTCTTGTTCTCTTTACTCATTTTCTCCCAAGCTTATTCATCCGGATTCGTATAGTCAAATTATGTCTAAAGACTTTGTTCACATATGTGCACCAAATACACACAATTAATATTCCAACTCTGAACAAATAAGCTCAATGCTCAAGCACATCAACATGTACATGAGATGATGCTTCTATAGGTACCCTGCCAATGAGGGCAGCATACAAGTGAACTGCACCTAAATTAAAAACTTAGCCAGTAGAATGATATTTTTTTTTCAAATCTACACGAAGTCATGAAATTTTAGATTTGTAAGAAACCTTCAACATCATCTAATCCAAAATCTTCCTTTTTCAAACAAAACCAAGAAGCAAATTTTCTAGCTTGATGACATGAACAAGAAGTTGTATTTTTGACTGCACCACAAATAGCAGATTATAAGAAATAAAAATAAAATATATTTTAATGATAATGTGAACATATACAAACATAATGTGTTTTTATCACATTTTTGGAAATGATTATTAGATTTCAAAAAATTATAATCTAACAGAGGTAGTTTCTAGAATTTATGAAATTCTAAATATATAGAATATAATTTATCATTATATTAGATAATAATAATGTGAATAATATATCTCTGGAGTTATGATACATACAGTTACACACTGAATTACATTTATAAAAAGAAATCCACGCAATCCGTGCAACTGACCACTGTAGAAATAAAACAAGAGTGTCTTTAATTTTTCACCTGAAATTTTTTTTCAGGTGAGTAATGTTGGTAATTTAGGAATTAGGTAATACCTAAATTAGGTAATTTAGGAATACCTAAAACTCCAAAGTGTCCTGGATGTTTCTTTAGGAAGACAGGACTGGAACACGAATGGGTTAACACTCTTGTGCATAGAAAATGGAAGCCTTAAAACTTGTAAGGCAGCGGCACTCAGTCATCCAGGGAAAAGAGTGTTCTGGCTAATTGGATTTAAGGACTCTCTGCCCTGGGAATGGGGTAACCTATGTAATACCAAATAATTCTTGTTCTGATTACATGTAACCTTCTGATTATAATTCATCTTTCTTCCCAGTCACTAACAAACAGAGACCACGAATTTACTGACATGGTCTTCATGATAGTTTACTTTTTAACTATAAATGAATAAATTGTTTTGATTCATTCATCGCCTTCTCTGATGTTGGTATTGTGACTCTGTTTCTGAGGATTTAAATCACCATCATGCTGATGACACTGGGGCATTAAATCTAAACAGATATAATCAGACCCTGACTATGGTGAATTCTCAAAGGTTGCTGTAGGACTGTACTGAAGTTCATAGAATCCAATAATGTGTACTTCTTTGGTGACTTCTAGGAATCATTGTGCACTGTTCTTTGAAATTCAAACATAGACATTAATAAGAAAGAGCAACATATTGATTAAGAATAATGCTACAGAGAACTGGGTTTAAGTTCCAACATCGACATTCATAAATATGTGTCTTTGGGCAAGTCTTAGTTTACTCCTAGGTTGGCGGCAAATTTGGAGGACTTTAATGCCTGGATAAAATATAAAAATATTTACATGATAGCATCAGAGGGCTAATAATGCCATGAAGAAAAGTGAACCCAGTATTCATTAAGGCATCAGAGGGCTAATAATGCCATAAAGAAAAGTGAACCCAGTATTTGGAGTTGGCTTTCCTTTAGAAATCTGTCCATTTCTAAAGTTTAGAGATAAAAATGAGAAGCAGAAATTGGAATCCAGTCCTGCTAATGCTGTGCCTAATAAATACCCCAACAAAATGGTTAATAGCCCAAAAACTCTATATTCAGAGTAAGGATGAATTAGAAATAGGACCAGAGAGGAGTACAGCTCAATATTAAATCATCTCAATTCCTTAAAATAGATTAGGAAGTCCATATTGCTTGTGTCCTCAAAGCCCATCAGAAGCAATGTAAATCTTGCTGGAGAAAGATAACATCACTAGGCTTTATAGTGTTTCTACAATTTTTCAAATACAGTGGCTAGCACATAAAAAAATTAATCAGGCCTAAGAAGAGAAAGATACAAACAAAACAAACCAGCAGAAAAACAGACAATAGAAATAAATCCACAACATCTTCAGATATTAGAGTTATCAGGCATAGGTTGTAAAATATACCTACTATGCTTCAAAAAGAGAAAAGATAAAATTAGAACTTCTGCAGAGAACTGGTAAATCTATAAAAAGCATATGGAATATCTGAAATTACAAAAATGAAAACCCAGAAATCAAATTAAGAACTGAATAGATCAGAGTAACAGAAGGAAAAACATATAGAATTTATGAACAAAAATTGATCAAAAGAAAATAGCCAGACTGAAGCATGCAGAGCAAAAGCATGGAAAATGTAGAGTGTAAGACATATAGAGGATAAATTGATAAGATCTAACATACATGTAATTGTTGCAGAATAAGAAGAGTGAGTGAATAAAACAGAAGCAAATTTGAAAAAAAAAAAATACCTAATTTGCTGAAGCAATAGAAGACAATAAGCCACAGATTTAAAAACCCCCAAACAGGGTAAGTTATAAGAAAACTCCTATACCATACCACAGCAATAATCTAGAAATTTATTCCTAGAGAAAATGTCCTTTGAGAGTGAAGGACAGAGATAAGTAATAACATTTTAAGACAAGGAAACAAACAAATAAAAAACTAAAAGAGTGCTCTTTAGACAAACAAAATTGGGTATATGAATAGAAATTAAAGGCAACAAATATATTACTGATTTTGTAAAATAATAACACCTTTTAAAGTTTAAAATATAGAAAAATTAAGAGACATGAAAAAATAATATAATTCAGGATGTAGGACAGTGGATTTACAATGTCCTAAAGCCCTTTCCTTACTTAGGAAGAGAGAAAAAGTGTCAATTAACATTATACTTTGACAAAGATAACATGTGGTAATTTCTAGAGAAACAAACAAAAAAGATAAAATAATCCAATTTTCAAGATAACATATTGGAAAATTACATAATAAGACATATGCAATATAAGACAAGATAGGAGAAAAAAGAATATAGAAAATTCAAAACAGAGGGTCGCTTGTGTGGCTCAGTCAGTTAAGAGTCTGACTTAGACTCAGATCATGATCTCAGATCAACATTGGGCTCCATGTTCAGCAGGGAATCTGCTTGTCCCTCTGCCCTTCCCCCCATTCGCTGTCTCTGACATATGTGCTCTCTCTCTCTTTTTTTCTCTCTCTCTCTAATAAATAAATAAAACCTTTCAAAAAAAAAAGAAAGAAAATTCAAAAGAGAAAATAAGTAGGAAAGTTCATTTAAAATCAGATATGCTAGGGGCACCTGGGTGGTTCAGTTGGTTAAACCTTAAGTGTCTGCCTTCAGCTCAGGGTCCTGGGATGGAGCGCTAAGAAGGGCTCCCTGAGCAGGGAGTCTGTTTCTACCTCTTCCTTTGCTCCTCACCCACTGCTCTTTCCTGCTCTCTATTAAATAAATAAAATCTGTAAAAAATAAAATAAAATATGTTAATAATTTTAGTAAAGATCAATTGAGGAATACCTGTAATAAAGGTTGCATGGGGAATCCCCAACACTGTTTCCAAGAGTAACATTTACTGAAGATAAAACCCAGTGTAGCAATACTATTATGAAGAAAAGTGTATAAAGAACGAAAGGAGGGAAAAAAATTCTCAGCATTCACAGATGATAAGATTGTGTACAAGATGGGGTCCCTGGGTGGCTCAGTGGATTAAAGCCTCTGCCTTTGGCTCAGGTCATGATCTCAGGGTCCTGGGATCTAGCTCCGCATCTGGCTCTGCTCAGCAGGGAGCCTGCTTCCCACTCTCTCTGCCTGCCTCTCTGCCTACTTGTGATCTCTCTGTCAAATAAATAAATAAAATCTTTAAAAAAAAAAAAGATTCTGTATAGGAAAACACAGAGAGTTCCAATGAATTATTTGAATTAATAAATGAGTTAACAAAGTGCTAGATATATTGCTATTTGGTCAATATATCAAAATCAATCGCATTTCCAGATAATCGCATTAAGCAAATCAAATATGAATTTTTTTAAAGATATCATTTAAAATACTAGTAATTCAAAATATGAAACTCCTACAAATAATTCTAACAAAAGATATCAAGTCCTATTTTAAGAGAACTATAAACGTTATTGAGAGAAATTTTGAAAGATTAAAGTAAATGGAAGGAAAAACTTAATCAACTGGAAAACCTAGTATTAAAAAGATGTCAATTTTCCCCACGTTAATATATTAATAATGGAATCTTAATCAAAATCCCAAATCTTCTTTTCTGAAATTGATGATCTGGGGGAGCCTAGGTGGCTCAGTCAGTTAAATGTCTGCCTTTGGCTCAGGTCATGATCCCAGGGTACTGGGACCAAGACCACATCACATCAGGCTCCCTGCTCACTGAGGAGTCTACTTCTCCCTCTCTCGCTCCCCCGGCTTGTGGTCTCTCTTTCTCTGTCAAATACATAAATAAAATCTTTAAAAAAAAAAAATGAAAATTGATGATCTGATTCTAAACTATACATGGAGCTTCAAGGAATAAGAATAGCTATGACTCTCAAAGTCAAAGATTTTAGAACTTTATCAGATACCAAGTTTAATTATAAATTTAAGTAATAAAGGAGATACAATCTCAGCATAAAGCTACACCAATTGACTGTAAGAGAATAGAGGCCAGAACCAATGACTTGAACATATGGACACTTCATCTAGAGCAAAGATAGCATTGCAGAGCATTGGATACTTCATGGTCTTTTCAATAAGTGGTGCTGAGACAACTTGATATCCATATGGGGTCCATAAAGACTATCATATCACAATCTTTCAGTCAATACTTCTCTTATCAAGAACACAGTCCTGGGGGCGCCTGGGTGGCTCAGTCATTAAGTGTCTGCCTTCGGCTCAGGTCATGATCCCAGAGTCCTGGGATCAAGCCCCGCATCGGGTTCCTTGCTCAGCAGGAAGCCTGCTTCTCCCGCTACCATTCCCTCTGCTTGTGTTCCCTCTCTCGCTGTGTTTCTCACTGTCAAATAAATAAAATCTTAAAAAAAAAAACCACAGTCCTGGTGAACTTAAAGGCAGCTATCAACTATTGTATCACTCTTACGTATTCTTGTCTCTAGCTAAGTTCCAAAGTTCCATGAACTGTCCATCATTTCGTATGGCTTCTAAGCCAGTGACTATTATGGTTACCTTCATTTTGCTGGGCTACAATTTGCCAATCTCTCTTTCAGAACACATAACCAAAAGTGAAACACATGCTTCAAATTCTGATCTGCACTATAGTTTTTTGTGTTTCAGTTTTTATACTATTAATACAGCTATACGCTACTTTTTTGGTAACCACAGTAGATGGCTTATACTAAGATTGCAATCAGCTAAAATCCTTTTTTTCCCCACATATATGAGGACCTCTCTTCTCCACTTTGAATAATAGAGTTATGCAACGCTTTTAATGTAAGCCTCAAGGTTTACATTAAATTCTACTAAATTTAAGGGAAAGTGAGATATAATATATAAAGCACTTTAATATGACACCTAGCTTATAGTAAACAATCAAAATATTAGCTGTTTAAAAATGTCATATTTTCCTTAATAATTTAGGCACCTTCTAGGAAAATGACTTGGCTCACTTACATGCAAATACAACACAAATACACAGACAGGCATTGATGTGTCCATTTCTCTCAAGCCTACAATTGCAGTATTGAAAGAAGCTGCCATTGTCAAGAATTACTCATTGAAATTAATTTTATCTTGAATAAGAAAATATAAACTTGCGTAGAAATTACGGTACTCCTGGTTGTCCTTTCAGATCTCTGTTGTTTGCTCTTTTTTTTTTTTTTAATGAGTATTACCACTTGCTTGGGAGTTGACTTGCTGGCTAGCCACAATCCTAGTTCACTTTTCATTTGGCTGGTGTCATAGCCTTGATGTCACTAATGGGCTACTCTCAACAATAGAAAGACAACTAACTATCTGTGCTCAGGTAAAAATAGATCCGAAATAAAACCTGATTATTTCATTTTCTCTATCAAACATAGTTGTGCTGACAAGACATACCACAGGATAGAATAATTATGGGGATATCTGCAGAGAACCCATTAGGAGAGTTGTGTGGTCTTGTCAGAGCTGCTTCTTTTTTAAAATAAATATTTGGGGAAAATGTGCTTGTACATTTTCCTTTGAAAATTTATTTTCTTACACAATTTTCATATTCTCTGAAATACATTTACATGGAACACACAAAACAAGGATGAATTAAGCCATTAAACTGTCATCAGCTTAGCCCACATTCCTAAACAAATCTCAGAATGAGGCACACATAACACTGGAAAACAATTCAGGCCTCATGAATTCTCACCAAACAGCTATTTCATTTTTTTTAAGATTTTATTTATTTATTGGACATAGAGAAAGAGATCACAAGTAGACAGAGGCAGGCAGAGGGGGGAGGGGGGAAAGCAGGCTCCCTGCCGAGCAGAGAGCTGGATGTGGGGCTCCATCCCAGGACCCTGAGATCATGATCTGAGCTGAAGGCAGAGGCTCTAACCCACTGAGCCACCCAGGCACTCCCAAATAGTTATTTCAAATTGTGACAGGAGCTCCATAGGAAAAAAAAAATAGTAAATTCAACATGACTAAATGATTTAAAAAGCCATTCTGGGAGGTCAGTGAGCAGGGAGATTGAGAGGATTGTGTCCTTGTAATTAGAAAGGAAAAGTTCAGAAGGAAAAAAATAAATTAGCCATTCGTGGGGATCATAGAGCAAATGAACATTTTTCCACTAGTACAATAAGAAGTGAGTACACTACAGACTTACTGACTATTAAGAAGAAAAATTGACTATTAAGTCTAAAAAAGGTTTCTGGGCTCCGGTGGAGTGCCAGCTCTGGGTTCTCTGCCCTCTGACCCACTACACACGCACACACACACACACACACACACACACCTGCTAGGCATTATCTTTGGGAGGATGTCCCCTGCGGGCTCTGCTTCCCAGACTCCTGGTCATCTGGCTTCTGGTAGATTCAGGTAGTGAGAGAGTACTGGAAGGCACACAGGAGGCTGGAGGCAGGGGGGAGAGAAGTCAGTGTCTGTCCTACTCTATCCCTCATGGAGTCTCCTCCACTGCTTACCTCTTTTCTGGAGCTCCTGCTAGTTATACCGACAGGACTCCAGCTTCCAACTCATGATTTTAGCCTTCGGGCTCCAGTAATATCTCTTGCTACCTTTGTTCCCCCCCAGGTTAGGGGTGACTGTTGTTTCTACTATTGCTAATTTCACTTGGTTGGCTTTTGCGTTCATTCTATCTTGATTTCCCTCTTTTTAAATACTGTGGGTGGTTTCTGTTTTCTTTTTTTTTTTTCTTTTTAAAGATTTTATTTATTTGACAGCGAGAAACACAGCGAGAGAGGGAACACAAACAGAGGGAATGGTAGCGGGAGAAGCAGGCTCCCTGCTGAGCAGAGAGTCCCAGGACCCTGGGATCATGACCTGGGCCGAAGGCAGATGCTTAACAACTGAGCCAC
>CM053606.1:122307094-122335298 GCA_028646535.1 Procyon lotor | reverse complement strand
TCTCTATCACCTCATCCCAAGGCAACCACTGATCTGCTTTTTATCACTAAGGATTGGTTTGTCTTCTCTAGGATTTTATATTCATGGAACCAGATAGTAGGTATTTTGTATCTACCTTCTTTTACTCAAGTAATTACTTTAAAATTCATTCATGTGATGTATCTATCACTAGTTAGTTTTTTATTGCTGAGTAGTATTCTATTGCATGGTTGTAGCCCATTCATCCTTCTGTTCACCTACTGATGAGCATTTGTGTCATTTCCAGTTCTTTGCTATCACAAATAAGACCGCTATGAACATTAATGTTCAAATTTTCTCTTGGATAAATACTTGGAACGGAATGGCTGAGTCATAGTCAAATATATAAATATCATATATATTTACATATATATATAAAACGAATACATTGTTTAAACTTTTAAACAAATGAGCAGCAGTTCTTAACAGAGCTAAATGAAAAAATTCCCTGTGACCCACCAAGTCCACCCTGGCTCTATTCCCAAGAGAAATGAATGTGTACGTCCATTCAAAAATATATATAAGCATGTCCATAGAGCTTTATTCATAATAGCCAGAAATCGGACACATGTCCAAATGTCCCTGAATGGTAGCCAGTAATCCTCCACCACTATGGTGTTCCTGAGTTGCTTTGTGCCAGTGGCGGGGATTTTGTTGTTCAGAAAACCTGACTTTGATAATCACTCCATTACACATACCCTCAATCCCCCTGCCCCTCTCTCCCGCGCATGTTCTTGTCACATCCAAAATCTCCTAAATTCAAATCTCTGCCTACTTCCTGCCATCACCTGAGGAGCTGAATGTGACTAAAGAAAAGCATGCTCCCTTGTGACTAGTGTCCCAGTTCTTCTCAATTAGGAATGGTTCAGACCCCCTTGGGGGTGTTTGGCAATGTGACAGGGAGCATTTTCGATCATCACAGTCATTGAGGGATGTGACTAAGGGCCACAGATGTAAATGCCCAGCAACATATGTGCTCAAAAGGCCAATAGGATCTCCACTGGAAAACACTGCTTGATCACAAATCTCAAGTGCTAAATGCTGTCCATATCATGCTATAATTGTCATTGATTCCTTTTCCCACTCCTCTAAATGACTTGTATCTCTTCTCACTACAAACAAGCAGCTACAGATAGTTTTATCCCCAGTTTGACATTTGTGAACTTCCCTTTTTAGAAAAGAGTTTTGCATTAAAAGAGGAATTCGAGTTTCACAACTATTCAAATCTGGTCTCTGCAAATAATTCTTGTGTTGAGCCAGACCAAAAGAAGCAAAAGTAAAACTTTCTCAGAGTTAGTAACATCTTTTTTTTTTCTTTTTCTTTTTTTTTTATATCTTATTTATTTGACAGAGAGAGAGAGAGAGAGAGAGATCACAAGGAGGCAGAGGGGCAGGCAGAGAGAGGGGGGGAAGCAGGCTCCCTGCTGAGCAGAGAGCCCGATGCAGGGCTCGATCCCAGGACCCTGAGACCATGACTTGAGCTGAAGGCACTGAACCCACTGAGCCACTCAGGTGCCCCAGTAACATCTTTACTCATTGCTCACACTCTTTGGTCTTTAAACAAAGGAAGGGGTATTTATTGCCAGCCTGCTTCTTCCTTTTGGAAGGGTAAAATTTTTTTGACATAAGGTTTATTAATTGTGCTTATCTTTTGTGAA
This sequence comes from Procyon lotor, assembly GCA_028646535.1. Classification (NCBI taxonomy): domain Eukaryota; kingdom Metazoa; phylum Chordata; class Mammalia; order Carnivora; family Procyonidae; genus Procyon; species Procyon lotor. Next base: position 122,333,622 of record CM053606.1, on the reverse strand, counting down.
TTATATTACTGATGACTCATTTTGTAGTTCAGATTATATCCGTTCACCCTATAAAACTTTTTAATAATTGAGGGAAACCTTTTAATTTTTTTATTTTAAATTATTATTATGATCAGTTTTAAAATATCCATATAGATAATGCTTTTTTTTCTACGATGTATTTTATTCTTCCAGGCTTACAATAGACTAAGAATTGAAAAATACTTTTAGTTTTATTGTGATTTGATCTTTCTCAATTTAGGAGACATAATCTATCTACTATTTACTTTAGTGATATGGAAGTGATTATCAAATGGAGACAAGGGGTAGGTATCAGTAAATGCTACTGTGAGTAGGTACTTAAATGTAATTTGTCATGTTCCTTTATGATATATTACGTTCTTACATTTAATAAGACCAAAGTAAAAATTATCTCTTCCATTGATCTGTCTGTTGATGCATAATACTCCGCTTTTAGTAAGAGATGTTGTTATACAGTTTTTAATATTTTCCTCTATAGTTTGTATTAATTTTATATTGCTGCATAAGAAATTAGCGCAGACTCAGAAGCTTTAAAAAACAAAAAAACCCACACATTTATTATGTCACCATTGCCACGAGTCAAAATTGTGGTAACTGGCTCTCCAGCTCAAGGTCTCACAAGGTTGCAATCAAAGTGGCAGCTGGGCTGTATTCTCATCTGGAAATCTGACTAAAGAACAATTCTATGATTGGAACCATTCAAGTGGTTCCCAGAATTTTTTTTGCTTGAATTTGTGGTATTGAGGGCCCCTTTTTTTTCTGACCATCAGGTGGAGCTATCCTCAGGTACTAATGGCCACCTACAATTCCCAGCCACGAGGCCCTCTTCATAAGGAGTCACAATATGGCAGGCTGCTGCTTCAAGGTGGAGAGTCTCTCCAATCTGCTAAGATAAAGTCTTATAAAATGTAACAAAATCATGAAAGTCACAGCCCATCACCTTTGCCATATACTCTTGGTTAGCAGTAAGTCACAGAGTCCATTCACACACAAATGTTGATACAGGTGTAATACCAGGGACAGAAATCATGAGGGATTTTTTAAAATTTTGCCTACCACAAACTTAAACTTTTAGTATTTTTTCAAATATGTATTCCCTATTTTTATGAATTTAGTTTTCTCATTGTAATGTGTGTCTCTGTATATCTGTTTGAATGCATCGTATATTTTAATTTAGGACAAAATTCTTCTAAAATGCAATCCTGCCAACCAGAAGCATTAAATAGTCATGAATGTATTCAAATTCTCATGTTATCTCTTTAAAGTATTATCATTATCTTCATGTAGTTCATATATATTCTGGTTGAGGGACTTTTTCAGTCAAGAATATTTCTGGATGTTAATGACTAATGAGAATAAGACTTTTACTTATTAAATTTTATAATTATTTATTCATGTAGTAAATCACTATTAGCTTATAATCAGTATTTGCACTGTGTATAAATACCTTTGTGAGATTTTGTTCTATCTAATACACATTTTTAGTAAACTTGTAGATTTCTAGGGTAATTTTTTTATTTAAACTCAATTAACATATAATGTATGATTAGTTTCAGAGGTAGAGGTCAGTGATTCATCAGTCTTATATAATATGTAGTGCTCATTACACCACATGCCCTCTTTAGCATCTATCACCCAGTTATCCCATCCTCCCACCTCCTCCCCTCCAGGAACCCTCAGTTTCTTTCCTATGATTAAGAGTCTCTTATTGTTTCTCCCTATCTCTGATTTCATCTTATTTTATTTTTTCTTCTCTTTCCCTATGATCCTGTCTTGGGTCCCTACATTTGTATCTTTGGGGTAAATCCCATTAGTGCAATTAGTGAGTCATAAGGTAGCTTTATTTTCAACTTTTTGAGGAACCTCCATACAGTTTTCCAGAGTGGCTACACTAGCTTGCATTCTCACCAACAGTGTAGGAGGGTTCCCCTATCTCTGCATCCTTGCCAAAATCTGTCATTTCCTGACTTGTTAATTTCAGCCATTCTGACTAGTGAGTGGAAGGTGGTATCTCATTGAGGTTTTGATTCGTATTTCCCTAATGCCAAGTGATGTGGAGCATTTTTTCATGTGTCCATTGGCCATTTGGATGTCTTCTTTGCAGAAATATCTGGTCATGTCTTCTGCTAATTTCTTGATCAGATTATTTGTTCTTTGTGTGTTGAGTTCAATAAGTTCTTTATAGATTTTGGATACTAACCCTTTTTTTGGGTAAGTATTTTTACAACTATTTTCTCCCATTCTGTCAGTTATGTTTTGGTTTTGTCAACTATTTCCTTTGCTGTGCAAAAGCTTTTTATCTTGATGAAGTCCCAAAAGTTCATTTTCGCCTTTGTTTCCCTTGCCTTTGGAGATGTTTCTAGTAAGAGGTTGCTGCAGCCAAGGTCACAGAGGTTGCTACCTGTGTTCTCCTCCATGATTTTGATGGATTCCAGTCTCACATTTAGGTCTTTCATCCATTTTGAGTCTATTTTTGTGTATGGTGTAAGGAAATGGTCCAGTTTAATTCTTCTACATGTGGCTGTCCAATTTTCCCAAAACTATTTGTTGAAGACACTCTCTTTTCTCCACTAGATATTCTTTCCTGCCTTGTTGAAGATTAGTTGACCATAGAGTTGAGGGTCCATTTCTGGGTTCTCTATTCTGTTCCATTTATCTATGTGTCTGTTTTTGTGCCAGTTTCATACTGTCTTCATGATTACAGCTTTGTAATAGAGCTTGAGGTCTGGAATTATAATGCCACCAGCTTTGGTTTTCTTTTTCAACATTCCTTTGGTTATTTGGGTCTTTTCTGGTTCCATACAAAATTTAGGATCATTTGTTCCATCTCTGCGAAAAAAGTTGATGGTATTTTTATAGGGATTGAATTGAATGTATAGATCGCTCTAGGTAGCACAGACATTTTAACATTATTTGTTCTTCCAATCCATCAGCATGGAATATTTTTCCATTTTTTGTGTCTTCCTCAATTTATTTCATGAGTGTTCTATAGTTTCCTGAGTATAGATCCTATGCCTCTTTGGTTAAGTTTATTCCTAGGTATATTATGGTTTTGGGTGCAATTGTAGATAGGATCAACTTCATAATTTCTCTTTCTTCTGGCTCATTGTTAGTGTATAGAACTACAACTGATTCGTGCGCTTTGATTTTGCTGTATTCCTGTATGAGTTCTAGCAATTTTGGGGTGGAGTTTTTCGGGTTTTCCACGTAGAGTATCATGTCGTCTGTGACGAGTGAGAGTTTGACTTCTTCTTTGCCAATTTGGACGCTTTTTATTTCTTTTTGTTGTCTGATTCCTGAGGCTCGGAATCTAGTAATAGGTTCAACAAGAGTGGACATCTTCACCATGTTCCTGACCTTAGGGAAAAATCTGTTTTTCCCTATCGAAAATGATATTTGCTGTGGGCTTTTCCTATATGGCTTTTATGATATTCAGGTATGTACCCTCTATCCCTACATGTGAAGAATTTTAATCAAGAAAGAATCAACTTGCATTCCCACCAACAGTATGGCTCCCCTTTCTCCACATCCTCTCCAACATTTGTTGTTTATTGTCTTGTTGATTTTGGCCATTCTAACTGGTGTAAGGTGGTATCTCAGTTTGGTTTTGATTTGAATCTCCCTGATGGCTAAAAATGATGAACATTTTTTCATGTGTCTGTTAGCCATTTGTATGTCTTCTTTGGAGAAGTGTCTGGTCATGACTCTGAGCAACAAACTGAGGGTCTTGGAGGGGTGGGGATGGGGGGTTAGGTGAGCCTGGTGGTGGGTATTGAGGAGGGCACCTATTGCACGGAGCACTGGGTGTGGTACATGAACAATTAATCTTGTAACACTGAAAAAATAAAACGTATTTGGGGGAAAGAAAAAGAGAAAGGATGTTGTACTTTGTCAAATGCTTTTTCTGCATCTATTGAGAGGATCAAATGTTTCTTGTTCTCTCTTTTATTAATATAGTATATCACATTGGCTGATATGCAGATGTTGAATCAGCCTTGCAGCCCACGAATAAATCCCAGTTCGTCATAGTGAATAATCCTTTTAATGTACTGCTGGATCCTACTGGCTAGTTTCTTGGTGAGAATTTTTGCATCAATGTTCATCAGGGATATTGGTCTGTAACTCTCCTTTTTGGTGGTGTCTTTGTCTGGATTTAGGATCAAGGTAATGCTGGCCTTATAGAAAGAGTTTGCAAGTTTTATTTCCATTTCTATTTTTTGAAACAGCTTCAGTAGAATAGGTATTAATTCTTCTTTAAATGTTTGGTAGAATTCCCGTGGGAAGCCATCCAGCCCTGGACTTTTTTTGTTGGAGGTTTTTGATTACTGCTTCAATTTACTTCATGGTTATGGGTCTCTTCAGGTTTTCTATTTCTTCCTGTTTTAGTTTTGGTAGTTTATACATCTCTAGGAATGCATTCATTTCTTCCAGATTGCCTTATTTGTTGGCATATAATTGCTCATAATGTGTTCTTACAATTCTTTATATTTTAATGTTAGTTGTGATCTCTTTCATTGATGATTTTATTTATTTCTGTCTTTTCTCTTTTCTTTTTGATAAGTCTAGCCAAGGGTCTATCAATCTTATTAATTCTTTCAAAGAACCCACTCCTAGTTTTGTTGATCTGTTCTACTATGCTTTTGGTTTCTATTTCATTGATTTCTGCTCTAATCTTCATTATATCTCTTCTCCTACTGGATTTAGGCTTTATTGGCTGCTTCTTCTCCATCTCCTTTATATGTAAGATTAGGTTGTGTATTTGAGAACTTTCTTGTAATTCTTGAGAAAGGCTTGTATTTGCTATACACTTCCCACTTAGGGCCACATTTACTGCACCCCAAAAGTGTTTTCACTTTCATTTGTTTCCATGAATTTTTAAAAATCTTCAATTTCCTGGTTGATCTATTCATTTTTTAGTCGGATGTTCTTTAGCCTCCACGTATTTGAGTTCTTTCCAAATTTCTGCTTATGAGAAAAAAAAAGCATCATGATCCAAAAATATGCAGGGAATGATCCCAATTTTTTGGTATTGGTTGAGACCTGATTTGTGACCCAGTATGTGACCTATTTCAGAGAATGTTCCATGTGCACTTGAGAAAAATGTGTATTCTGTTGCTTTAGGATGGAATTCTCTGAATATAACTGTGAAGTCCATCTGGTCCAGTGTGTCATTTAAAGCCCTTGTTTCCTTGCTGATCTTCTGCTTAGATGATCTGTCCATTGCAGTGAGTGGGGGTATTAAAGCCCTCTATGATTACTGTATTACTATCAACATGTTTCTTCAATTTTGTTATTAATTGGTTTATATAAATGATTGCTTCCATGTTAGGGGCATAAATGTTTACAATTGTTAGATCTTCTTGTTGGATAGACCCTTTAATTATGATATAGTGTCCTTTCTTATCTTTAATTACAATTTTGGTATGAAATCTAATTTGTCTGATATAAGGATTGCTACCTCAGCTTTCTTTTGATGTCCATTAGCATGATAAATGTTTTTCCACCCCTTCATTTTCTTTTTAAGATTTTATTTATTTATTTGACAGAGAGAGGGATAACAAGTAGGCAGAGAGGCAGGCAGAGAGAGGAACAAGTAGGCAGAGAGGCAGGCAGAGAGAGGGGGAAGGCAGGCTCCCTGCTGAGCAGAGAGCCCGATGAGGGGCTTGATCCCAGGTCCCCGAGATCATGACCTGAGCCGAGGGCATAGGCTTTAACGCATTGAGCCACCCACGCGCCCCTCTACTTCTTCATTTTAAACCTGGAGGTTATCTTTGAGTCTAAAATGAGTTTCTTGCAGACAGCACATCAATGAGTCTTGCCTTTTTATCCAGTCTGATACACTGTGTCTTTTGGTTGGGGTATTTAGTCCATTTACATTCAGAGTAACTACTAAAAGATATGAATTTAGTGCCATTGTATTATCTATAAAGTCACTGTTTCTATATATTGGCTCTGTTCCTTTCTGGTCTATGTTACTTTTGGGCTCTCTCTTCGCTTATAGGATCCCTTTAAATATTCTTGCAGGGCTAGTTTGGTGATCACAAATTCTTCTAGTTTCTGATTGTCCTGGATTTTTACCTCTCCTTCTATTATGAATGACATCTTAGCTGGACAAAGTATTCATGGCTGAACTTTTTTTTTCATTTAGCACCCTCAATATATCATGCCAGTCTTTCTGGCCTGCCAGGTCTCTGTGGATAGTTCAATTGCCAGTCTAATGTTTCTATCCTTGTAGGTTACAAAACTCTTGTCACAAGCTGCTTTCAGGATTGTTTCTTTGTCTCTGAGATTTACAATTTTCAATTATATGTTGGGGTGTTGACCTATTTTTATTGATATCAAGGAGGTTCTCTGTGCCTCCTGAACTTCAATGCCTGTTTTTCCTTCCTCAGATTAGGGAAGTTCTCAACTATAATTTGCTCAAATATACCTTCTGCCCCCCTCTCTTTGCTCTTCTTCTGGGATACCAATTATTCTAATACTGTTTCACTTTATGATATCATTTACCTCTCAAATTCTCCCCTTGTGATCCAATAGTTGTTTATTTCTCTTTTTCTCAGCTTCTTTACTCTCCATCCTTTTGTCTACTATATGACTAATTCTCTCCTGCCTCCTTTATCCTAGCAGTTAGAACCTCCATTTTTTAAAAGAATTTACTTATTTATTTGCCAAAGAGAGAGAGACAGAGACAGAAAGAGCAAGAGGAGAGGGAGAAGCAGGCTCCCAGCTGAGCAAGCACCCCAATGCAGTACTCGATCTCAGGATCCTGGGATCATGATCTGAGCCAAAGGCAGATGCTTAACTGACTGAGCTACCCAGGCATCCCAGAGCCTCCATTTTTTATTGAATCTTATTAAGAGCCTTTTTTATTTTGACTTGATTAGATTTTAGTTCTCTTATTTCTCCAGAAAGGAATTCTCTAGTGTCTTCTGTGTTTTTTTCAAGACCAGTTAGTATCTTTATAATCATTATTCTGAACTCTAGTTCCAATTTCTTACTTAATAACTATACTGATTAGGTTCCTGGCAGTCAGTACTGCCTCTCGTTCTCTTTCTTAGGTGAGTTTGTCTGTCCTGTCATTCTATCCAGAGAAGAGCTGATGAACATGAGAACAAGATACTAAAATGGCAATAAGGAACCCAGAGAAATATACACTAAAGAAATCAGAAGAGCCTCTAAATAGAAAAAATAAATTTTTAATTTAAAAAAAGAGAGAGAGATTATTATTAGAGGGATGAACAGAACAGAACAATACACTGGATCCTGTGTGTTTTTTGGTCTGTTAGAAAACTAGATTCCAAAATTGTAAAGAAAGAAAAACTTATATATGTACAAAAATAAAATTAAATACAATGAAAATATAGAATGTAACTGTAAAAATGAAAAATAAAAGACAAAGAAAAAGAAAAAAAGAAGGAATATAAACAGGTGAACAGAGGTAGCTCCCTTCCTCTGCAGTTTATCTTTTAATATATAGTCTCGGATTCGCTTCTCCACACCTTTATTTTGCAGAAGTGGTCACTTTTCTATCTGTACGGTTGCAACTATTCTTTTCTTAGATCTCTGGTTGAGTTCACAGATGTTCAGAGTTGTTTGATAGCTATCTAGATGAATTCCTGGGACCAGATGAAACTAAAGTCTCCTATTCCTCCATCATCTTAGACTATCTCCTCCCTAGGGTAATTTTTTAAAAAGATTTATATATTTATTTGAGAGAGAGAGAAAGAACATGAACAGAGGAGTGGGGCAGAGAGAGAAGAAGCAGAACAAGCAGACTCCTCACTGAGTGAGAAGTGTGACACAGGGTTCAATCTCAGGACCTTGAGATCACGACCTAAGCCAAAGTTAGCCAATTAAACTAATGAGCCACCCAGGTGCTCCTCTAGGGTAATATTCTTAATAAGAGTATTATGTGCATTTTTCTTTACATTTCCTTGTAATTAAAGCTAAGTTTACTGTGCATGGTGTACAGTTAGTGTACTTCCCAGAGGAACCAGGGCAAAGATGTAGGAGGAGCCCGATATCCGTTTCTGCCCTGCTGGCCTAGCAGCATGACCAACATAAAGAAGCACTTATCTATGGGGAGAGGTAAGTCTTATTAAAACAAATTATTCCATCCCCCCCCCCCCGAGGTGTTTTTGTAATCTCTGTGCTTAGAGGTAGAGGTGCCTTTTTATAAACTGTCTAAGGGCTCTATATATGCTAGCAACTCTTCTATTATCTCTACGTGTCCTATGAGATAGTAGACAAGTTGTTTAACCTCTCTGTGCCTAGATTTCTTTATCTGTAAAGTGGGTATAATAGTACCTACTATGTAGATTATTAAAAGAGGTAGGGGAAAAGGAGAGGAAGAAGGAACAAAACAGTGAAAGAAAGAGGGAGAGAAGGAAAACGGGGAAAAGAAGAAGGGAGGGAAAGAAGAAAAGAGGTTTGATTTTAAATATCCAAGGACATATCCAGATTTTGCGGAGCCTAAACAGTGCAATATTGGGTCCCTCTTTGATAAAAATAATACAAAAATAACGTACTTGGCAAAATTACTAAAACATATAACTATGTGAACACACTGGTAGGGTTCCTCCCAGAACCTGAGAAAAATCATTCAAATGAGTGGTCCCGAAACTCAATTTTCATTAGTTTCAAGTCATATTTGCTTCCAGAGACAAACAAAATAATATTTCAAAAAAAGGTAATAGTCTTGAAAGTAACACTAACATCTTTTCTAAAATTATTTACCTTGCATATAAAGAGCAAGAACGATGAGATCTCCCACATTATGTGGCTCCTTCTACAGAGACATCAAAAAAAAGAGTTTGTTGCCCACCAGTAAGGGGAAGGCCTGAAACCAACTTCTTTCTCACAGATGGATGACAAGTGGCATATCAATGAGCTCAAATACCAAGTTTCTCACAGTTAAGCCGAGAAGGGAGAAAGAGTTTTTATAAACACTGGGAAAGGTAAGAAGGAGTCTGAGAACATTAGGCATAGTGTTGCACTTCCCATTCAGCAGGGGAAGAGGGAAGGGATATCCAGGTGACTCCAGAAGAGAAGCAGAGAGGTGGTAGTTAAGTTTTCTAAGGCAATAACCCTAGTTAGTGAGAGCCCATATGTGATAAACATGCAATACAGAAATTCTTTCCTGCTCTGCTGAGAAAGGATGCAGAGTTTCAGAGGACCAAACTGGGACCTAATATCAGAGCCAGGAGGCCACTGTGTATAGAGAGTGAGACTGAAATTAGAAATCAAAACTAAAATGTCAAAAATCAGAAAACATTAGAATAAACTTTACAGGGAAAATATCTTGAATTGAGATTTCTGTAAGTAAAAATATAAGGAGAAATAAATAAAACCAAAATTATTGTAAATAATTTTAGTAAATCTCAGATTATATATATAGATGTGTGTGTTACATATATATAAACACACACATATATATGTAAAATTTCTAAGAATATGGAGATAGAGTAATATAATAATTATATTTATAATTCTCTTCTATTATATTTTATATAGTATATTTAAATTTGTATATTTATTGCATAATTGTTATTATTTATAACACATGTTAGTGACTATTATACATCTACCTATGTATTTCAAATTTTTCTCTGAAAACAGATTAAAACACTACCCCCTGTTGAAAATACAATATCTATGATCATTCACATAAAACTTCTCAAAAGGAATCTTGCTGGCTCGTCATTATCCAATCTCTTTCTATAGTTCACTCCATTAAGATTTCTTCTCCATCATTTAACTTTTGTTGAAATCACCAACTCACTCACATTTCCAGATACGATTATCAATCCCCAGACCTTGATCCACTCATAGTCACAGTATCACTTGATATAGCTCTAGTGATATAAGCTCTTTTCTTTTCTCTAAATGTATACCCTTACAGAATCAATCCAGGGGTTTCTATTCAGATTCATGGTTTTAAATGCAATCCATGAACTGATGACTCACTTTTATCTCTGTCCCTGGGCCCACATCTGAGCTCCAGATGTTTATGTTCCACTGCCAACTCAATTTCTTTACTAATACATATTTATATTATATATTGTCAAAATTAATATATTGGAAACCAATCCTTTGATTCCTTAGTTCCTCAAAACTCTGCTCCTCCCCAAGCCTTCTCTTTCTTAATAAGAGAAACCATAATAGCTCAGGTCAAAAGCTAAGGAGTAGAAATAATATTCTATACTAAGAATAAAGACAAAGAACAAAGTTAACATATTTATAAATACTTAAAAAAAAGAAACAGAAGTGATAAATAAAACCAAGAATAGTTTCTTAGAAAAGGACAATAAAATAGATAAACCTCTGCTAAACTTGATCTAGAAAAATGGAGGGACTCACAAATACTCAGAAATAATATCCTATATTATTTCTATAACTACAGAAAGGCTATAACTGTAGGTAAAGAAAAGATTAAAACCTGTAAGTACGCACATAGTTTAAAAATTTGTGATCCACTAACTAAAGTAGTAAGGCAAATTCAGGAATGACATGACTCCCTTTTAACCTCAAGTAGACCCAGGCAACTGAAGGCTCCTTACTACTTCCTCATCCTTAGAATGTATGCTCTGTCAAACATTCCCACAGAAGAGCCATTTTCAAAGATACAGCCTTGAGAGAGCAATGTGTTGGCTGATACCACCTGAACAATATGCATGACTGAATCCTACTAAGATCCCATTAAAAACTTTTGAGATTCTGGAGGGTCTGTGCACAGACCTTCTTGTCTTGTGGCTACCCAAGCCTCATATATAGGTTCCTGCTTATTAAACCTGCTACCTACCAATCTGGAATGGTCTGCCTCTGTCTTCAGTCTCCCCTTGCCTTCTGTGTACAAGGGGCAGTTTGAGAACCAACACAGCCCTAGAAAATGATGTCTGAGGCTGAAACCCCTCAGTAACAAACTGTTTTGTGCTAACAAACACAATTTTGAATCAGCAATTTAGTGCCTCACTCTTAAATATGAATGTGCAACAGACGATAACCAGACTATTGAGAAAATTTCCAGCATGAAAGACAGAGGGAAAACCAAAAAACACAAAAACAAGCTTTTGGAAATACTAAATCCTTAAAATAAAAAAAAGGATGTTATGAAAAAGAAATATCTGAAAAATCAAATAAGGGGGTATTTGAAGTTTAAATGGTGGTAGCAGGGATGCAAATTCCACAGAAGGGTTGGAAGCTAAAGTGAAAAGATTTTATCTTCCATTAAAGATAAAAGGGAAAAAGTTTTTAAAAAATCAGATAATCAATTTAGAACAGCTACAATCAATCCCAGAAAGAGAGCGCTAATATTTAATAAAGGGTTCCCAAAAAATGGAAAGTGAGGTAATTATCATTGAAATAACAAGAAATCTAAAATACATAGGGGTAAGACTTAGAGCCTGACAATGCCAATCAAATGGCCCCCAAAATTAATGAAAAAATGCCCACAAGTTACATTTTTGTGAAGTTTCAGAATTCTAGAAATACAGATCCTATAAGCTTCCAATAAGGAAATTTTTTACAGAAAAAAAAGGGGGCACTTTTAAATAATTGTCAATCACAATAGCATCAAGCTCCTCACAAAAGCAACCTGGAAGCTGGAGGACAAGGAAACAAAATTCTGAGGTAAAATTATTTTGAACTCTAAATTTTATGTCCAGCCAAGCTAGCAATTAAATGTGAGAATAGAATAAAAACATATTTTTGCATTAAGGTCTCAAAGAATTCTACATTCTCAAAAATTCATAGAGAAACTATTGCCCTCAAGGGAGAGTGAAGAGAGAGAGAAGACACAGCATTTGCTAGGTTGATCTATTGCAAGTGAAAGTTGAGGAGAATTCCCAGGATGAAGGGAAAGAAGTCCTGGAATGACCAAAAAAAAAAGCATCAGGCCTGGACAGCATGTTTTATAGAACGAAGCAGGACAGAGGCCTCCAGGCAGGATTCTCACCTCAAGAAAAAAAGAATTATCGATAACCTGATATATTTGATTTTATTAAAAGAATTTTACTCTTTTTTGAACACTGTAATAAATTAATGACAGATACAGAAACAAGTGAGTAAATGAAAAATAAAAGACTATCATTTCCAGGAGAAACAAAATGTTGTATGAGAAAAATTATAATACTATAGGGGACAGCTATGACCAATAGGTATCTCCATAGCCTTGTATTGCTATGGAGAAGGGGGGTTGGTGAAGAAACTGGTACTGGCACACTTATTTCTTGATTTTGCAATTCCAGACATCCTCTATTGACTTATTATGGAAATTTAGGATTGAGATCTTTTAGACCCTTTAAATCTCATGTCTTCCTCCCTCTCCTCACAATTCATGTTTCTTCTGCATAACTTTTTATTAAAACTATATATGAGGCTTCATCATCATCCCTTCCCCTTCTTGCCTTGAACACAAATGTTACTGCTGGAGCTGTGTTTCCCCTCATCATATCCTGAGTTCTAGACAAATTACCGCACATCCCACGTGGCAAACATGTGCATATTTACTAAGAATACTAATGACACACTACATCTCTGAATAATTCTGGAACATCAAAGTACACTGACAAACTCTACTTCAAAAAAATGTAAATATTTAAAATTATTTAGTCAGGTAGATTAGGAAGAAAGGAAAAGGGATGAATAAGCAAAAGGAATGAGATATGTGGAGATAAGAGAAGAAAAAGGAAATAATTTCCATATCCCTAGACACAGTGTATGGAATTTCATAATTTTCCTAATCCTTCTTTATCTCCCAAAAAGTCAGCCTGTCTCTAAAGAGAAACCAAAGTGCTGGAGTACTTCATAAGAATTCCAAGAATATCTAAAGCTGCTTCTGCTTTAGTGCTTATTTCTCCCATTTTCCAAGCAGTGCCATCAAATTAAAATTTGAGGAAATGTAAATATTCTTACAGCTGTCAAAGTGTTTATGTTTTAAAATGGATATTTTAAATCCCATTCAACCACAAAGCATTGTGAGACAGTTTCCATGGTTACTTCTATTAACTTCAGCAGCCATAAGACATTTAGCAAGCTGCTTAAAAAAATGAGTGTCATCAAGCATTTTTAAAAAGATTTTTAGAAATGTTTATCTTGACAACTAATCATCTCTGTTCTATGAAGATAATAATGCTGCAAACTCAACAGATGTGTTAAATTCAATTAACAATGTACAATATTCACTAAGAAAAAGCATATCTAAATTTATTTTACTTTTACTCTCCATTGATTATACTTGTGACTTCAATTTCTATGTGGAAAGCTGAACACACATATATATGAGAGTATATTAAAAATTAGATCAATGTGAATTAGTCAACATCTTCACTTTTTATGGTAGCTTTTAATTATTTCATTCCTTAAGTAAATCCAGATTCTTCATTTCAGGAAATTAATCCCTCAAAATGAAAATATATCTCAAAAACAAAGCCTCATAATCTTACAATTTAAATACAATAATCATACCAATAAAATGAAAATACACCTCAAAAAAACCTCATAACTTTACATTGCAATATAATAATCATACTGATAAAGTAATTAACAAATAAAGATATAAAGTAATGGTGTACAAATTATTTTCCCTAAATCTTTTTTCCCATACTTTTTTCTTTTTTTGCAAATAGTACTAAAAGACTTACAATAAAATAATGTGACAATCTTTCTCAGTGTTCCCCTGATCTCTCTCATACAGGTAAACACTTTGACTATAGTAGTTGTTTCTTTGTTTTCTGTCATGACACATCACCAGGTTTCTAAATAATATGCATATTCTGTTATCATACTACTCATCAATTTCAGATTTTATTTATTGCCTTCCTCTAAAGGCACATGAGGTTTTCTTTTTACCTTCCTTATTAAACTGTTTTACTTCTACTTTCCAACGGAGTTATATAACTATACAAAAATTATAATAATTGTGGTTGACTTTATAACTTAGTGTTTAATATGCCTTTGAAGAATACCATGAGTATGGTTCCTTTGTTGTTTACTTGTTTGTTTGTACGTTTGACTTCTCCTGCATAACACTGCACTATTATTCACTGTTAAGTAAATAAATCTAAAAAAACATTTTTAATTAAAACATATTCAGGTTTCAAAATGGAGAAGAAAAAAAAAAGGAGACTGGTAAATAGAGATAAGAACATGTTACCAAGAAAAATTTTTCAGGATAAATGCTTTTTTCCCAACAAATCACCTATATTCAAAACCAACTATTTTGCTTGTATTTCATATGAGAATAAATAGACATTACGAGAGAATTCTTTGTCAGTGTCTTCTCATTCATACATAAGATGATTGATATGAGACTTACAATATTCTATTTCTTTTTTGCTTCCTGATATTGTTTCTACGTCATGAATGGAATGACTTCTTGGGCCTCAAAACCTCTCACATTATAAAATAGTCTCATAGATTCCATATTTCACTGTGAAATACAAATCCATAACCTGAAGACTAGGAATATATTAGAATAAACTTTTATAAGTATACATATGTTTAAAGATTAGAAAATCACATTTCCCCCTCAAATTAGAGTAACCATATAACAAGTAGAGGTACTCTCTACTTTTAGCAATAAGAAAGAGAGGGAGGGAAACAAAGGAAGGGAAAAGAAAAGGAAAAAAAGGAAGGAAAGATAAGAAAACTCCCTTTAGTCATCACTACTCTAGCTCTATTGATTGCACAGAACTCACCACTATAAAGACAGGATTTGCTCCTCCCAGCACTGTGAGCCCCTCATCAGCAATGTTTGGGTATTTTTCATTTTTTGTATTTTTTTTTATCCTAAGCTAAAATCATTCATACAAAATAGACTCAATGAAGTCAAAAATATAAGTACCATAGTCTGTCAAACAGAAGCAGCATGACTGGAAGAAAGACCACTCATCTAGTTAGCTCAGGCTAGTAACAAAATACCACAAACTGGGTGACTTAAAAACAACAGAAATTTATTTCTCATAGTCTGAAGATTGGAGAGTACAAGATCAAGTTACCAGCAGATTCTTTGTCTGGTGAGAGCCTGCTTTCCTGTGCATTGACATCTGTCTTATATGTCTCACTATGTCCAACATAAAAGAAGAGAAGGGAGCTCTCTGGGGTCTCTTATAAGAACAGTAATCTCATTCATGAGGGCTCCACCCTCATGACCTAATCATTTCCCAAAGGTACCACCTCCAAATAACACCACTTTGGGCATTAAGCTTCAATATATGAATTTTGCAGGGACACAAACATTCAGTTCATAACAACAACTAACCTTTGCTTCAAAGAACCTGAATTCAAGTTTCACCTCTCTAACTGGGAGCTGAATGACACTACCCACACTAATTTCAGTTTCCTTTGATGTAATGGTGATAATTCTACTTAGAAGGGTTACTGTAAATACTATAATATTTGAAGATTCCTAGGCTCACACAATTATTCTCCTCTAAAATTGTCTTCTTTCTTCCCTCCTTTCTCTCAAATTTGTAATCCAAATTTTGTGTCTTTAAGCAAGCAAATTCAATTTGTCTTTAAATTTCAACTTGCCTCCATCTAGCAAAGTATTAAAATGTTTCCAGCAGTTATTATCAGTTGATACTGACCGAGAATCAACTTGGTATTGTACTCACTTTTCTGAAGGTTGGGCAGTAGATTTGATAATCTACAGAATAAAAACAGGCAAGATGATAACTCTCATCTTGGCAATAGCGGCTACAAAAAGCTAGCATATAAATATATGCTCACTTAGAAATTTATAGATTTGATAAATTCAAGAACCATAGTAAACAAAGTATAACCAAAGTCATCTGAAACTTCATGCACAAACTTTTAAGCCCAAAGTTCCAGAACTCTCTGTTTCCTTATGGAAGTGTACCCCACTTGGAATCATCAGAGATAAACTTGTATTTCTCATTGTATTTCTTTCATTGGGCCTCATTTGATGCATTTTCTTATTTCTCTTCTCACCAAGAAAAAGATATAATTTTCCCATTTCCTTGACCTTTACAATAATTCATATTACTGAATACAATAATTTTATTGCTGAATATCCCATGAGATGCATTTTATAATCAACCTGGTAAGTTAAAACACAGGCATGCCTTGACATGCACATATTCTTACTGTTATCTCATTGTAATGTCTAACATAAATATTATTTCTCATGAAAAAGTACTAATTTTCATTTATTAAAATGAATATCAGTGTATAATTTTTCTCACATAGGATTCATATCTATATGCCTTTGAAAATACATATCTGATAATTATTAGACACTCAGAATACTTACTGATTTGAATAACAATTCAATTATGCATGTTTTCTCTACAATTTTACTTATATTAATTTCTTCTTTAGATCAGAGTTTCTTAAACTTGACACTACTGACATTTGAGCCAGATAATGCTAAAGAGTCTACTTATGTACTTTAGGATATTAAGGAGCTTTCCAAGCCTCTACCCTCCAGGTACCAGCGGAATTTCACCCTAGTTTTGACAACCAAAACTATTTCCAGATAGTGCCAAATGTCACCTCAAAGGAAAACTGTCCTCATTTGAGAACCACTGGTTTAAATGAATGAATCTAAATTGCCACCTTTAATAAGAAAATGTAACCACCATAATACTAAAAATTATAATGCCTGTAATTCAAAGTAGCCTAAAGATGTGAGAAATAAAGCTACCAAATCACATTTAATTATCTACACACAATTTTGTGTCTGTACAGTATGAATAATGCAGTGATATATAATAGGCATAATAGTATACTTACTACAAAAGCATTTCGAAACTGTAGGAAAACTTAATCAAATTAACATTTGTAAAAGTATTTTGAAAGAATAGGATGTCTGACAATCTATACACACTGTGTACAACACTGTCCCCACAAGATTCAGCTACAAGAATGACCAACAAAATCACCAGCATTTCTGCAACCAATGAATTCTACTATAAAGTTGGACAACAAATTTCCTGCTAATCCACCTGCTGTTAAAAACAGCATTTTTCAGTCTCACTTAATAACTTTCTAACTCCTTTTTAGCTTGTAAATTCAAACCACAATGAACTTGTCCTACAACAGATCTAGATGTTCTCCACAGAATTTCACATACATGGTTTTATTTATACTAGAATTTCCTTTGGTTCATAGAAAAAGTACAAAAATAAAGTTCCCAGATGTTCCTTAGCTCTTATACTCCAATTAATCTGTTCTCCTCCTTCAACCATAAATTATCCCATGTACAGTTATTCTTAGCATCAATTATCTGAGCTATTCTCCTAATATTGTTTATCTTCTCCAGAGTTTCAATTAGTCTTCTGAGAAAACAGTATGAGCCTCATGTTTATTGTTTAAATTATTGTCCTGGAACAAACTGACAATATCTAGTATTATAACTCTAAAAACAGAAAGTAAGAAAACATATCCCTTCACCAAAATGTTTTTCTTAAATCAAATGCTTACTTTGTTAATTATTCAAATGACAAAATAAAGATTTAACTCATTTAATGAAGTTTTTTTGTTTTTTATCTGGAAGATGAATATTTAAACAAGTTCTTCCACTCTACCTTTAATAAAATAGCTCTTCTCAGATAACTACCCCCCAACAAGAAAAAAAGAAAAATCATAAATGCTGGATAAATTGAACAAAAGCAAACAAATAAACAAAGACAGAATTTTGAATATATCAAAGAAAACCAAAGCACACAAGGAGTCAAAATGCTTCAGAGAAAGGAAACTCACAGCGGTGGGCCAATAGTTTTTACTGTTTTCTTTTTTAAGGCATTTGATGTTTCATAAGCTGCATAAAGCAAAAGGCCAGGAAGCCAAACAGAATATAAAACTTAACAGGATAAAAATCTAAGCAGAGATTTCTACAGTCTTGCTGTGCTGCAGAGATTAAGTATTAGAAACCAGGGACTATCAAGAAGAAAAAAGTCCAGGTAAACATCCCCTGAAAACCCTGAAAACCTATACTTTAGGAAAAGAGACAAAACAAACAAAACCAGGCCTAGGAAAAACTGAAATCAGTTTTAAATCCTCCAACCATAATTGCAACATAGTGATCTACTCTCTGACAGAAAAGAATTTAATCCTCCCCCCAAAAGATATTATCCAGAATTTCTACAATGTTTCACACTTAATGTCTGACTTAAAACAAACATTACTAGACATGCCTGAAGAACAAACCAAATGATTAAAAATCAAAAGAAAGAAAGGAGATAAATGTAGAAACATACCTATAAGAAATCCAGATACTGTTAAGTTTCAGACACAAATTTTAACTAAATGTTTTCAATATATTCAAGAAAAAAGATGAAAATATATAGGCTTTCACCATAGAACTGGAATTTATAAAGAAGAATAAAATGTAAATTTTAGAAATGAAGATACAGTAATAGAAAAACAACCTAGTAGATACATTTAACAACAAATTGAACAACAAAACAGAGCATTAGTGAATTGGAAGATAGATCAAAAGAAAATATCAAGACTGAAGCTTATAGAAATGAAAAGCTAAAAATCAGAAAGGTTTTAGAAACATAAAGGCCATTCACTGTAGATCTAACACATGCATTTACAGTGCCACAAGGAAGTAAAAAAAGAAAAAAAAAGAGGAAGGGCATATTTGAGATATTATGAAATTTTCCCAAAACTATTGAAAGACAACAAGCCACAGATTCATTGCATTTTGCCATGGAACAACAAATTAGGCACATTACAAAAAGAATTAAAAAATCAAAGATAAAGAAGAAAATTTAAAGGTAGTCAAACCTTTAGTCAACTAACTTAATTTCTAAGAAAAAACAGGAGAAGAAAAACAAAGAAAGGGGGAAAAGGAAAGGGAGAGGATAGTTGGGGAAGGAAAAGGAAAAAAGCAGCAGCAGCAGCAGCAACTACTGCTTCTGCCACCTGAAAACACTAGAGTGGCATCTTTAATGTACTTAAAGAAAATAACTGCAACTTAAAATTATTTAACCAGTAAACATATCCCCTAAGAGGCCCCTGGGTGGCCAGTCGAGTAAGCATCTGCCTTCAGCTCAGGTCATGATCCCAGGGTCCTGGGATCGAGTCCCACATCGGGCTCCCTGTTCAGTGGGAAGGCTGCTTCTCCCTCTCCCTCTGCTGCTCTTCCTGCCTGTGCGCTTGCTCTCTCTGTCTCTCTCTCTCTCTGTCAAATAAATAAAACCTTTAAAAAAAAGATATCCTCTAAAAATAAAGAGAAAATAAAGACATTTCAAATAATAAAAACCAAGGGAAGTGGATACCCAGGAGACCTGAGCTAGAAAGAAATACTGGAAGGAATTCTTCCTGAAGAAAAGTGATCTCAGATTAAGGCACAGAAATGAGGAAAGAATGAAAAGTACAGAAAAAGGATAAAAAAAAACATAAGTGAAATGAAATGAATATTGACTATATAAAATAATAGTAATAATGTTTGATGGGTAGGAAAATATATGTAGAATTAAACGACAGAAAAAGAACAAATAGCAAGCAATTAAATAGTATTAAATTGTTCTAAGATCATTTCAATTTTCTCAAAGTGGAAAACACTAATTTATCATAGATTCCAGTAAATCAAGGGCATATGCAATAATTACTAGGGAAGTAAATGAAAGAATATATAGTTAGTCAGATAATGTGCAGGAAGGAAAGCATGAATAAGGAAAAAAAATCCAAAAAAAAAAAAAAAAGAAAAAAAAATCCGCAAAGTAATAGATAATACAAATAGAAAACCAAGAGTTATATCCAAATTTCAACCCAGACATATCATAATTACATTAAATAATAAACAGAATAGATGCCATAATTAAGACAAAGATTGCCCAACTGAGCAAAAAAAAATTCTATATGAATTTATTGAGAACATAAAAAAATAACGTTGCATTGAAAGAAAACTCTTTTGCAATGCGAATCGGACATTTCTTTTATGAAAAGATGAATAAAGGTTGTTTGGTAAAGCAAAGAAATACAAGTTCCTCAAATAAACTTGTAGGAACATTTTGGCACAAGCCCATTCTTTCTTAATTGCTACTATTGGCCCACATCAATTCAATTTTGTTTCCTGTGGGTCTTCCATACATCAACGTAACTCCCTGATGATTTCTGCTTTTCTCCTAGACTTTTAGCTGTGACAAAATATTTCACTCAGCAGGGACTTAGATGCAATGATACATTTGACTTGTTAACACTGAGCATTCAGATATACATTAAAAATAAACTTCAGCATATCTAAAAACTAACTCTTACTAGATAAATTCTGCAGGAAATACTTCTAAGTAAATCAAAGGCTATAGTTAAGGAAAGCGATTACTGGGTAAAACATCTAAGAAACACCAGGACATATTCACCTCCAGATTTCTATATTCAGTTTGTAAAACAAATTAAGCACATAATAAATAAAAACCCATGAAACTAAGAGAACATCCAGCAATATACTTAGAAACAAATGTAAATAGATTCAAAAAAGATGACATTTAAAACAAACAAACAAACATAACACCTGGGAGAATCTGCGACCTCATATAAGACTTTATACCCACCCATTATATTAGCCCTGATTTAGTATTTAAAAAAAATAGTGATATGTATTTCAAACTACTAGGAGGTATCAGAAGTTTCTCCATCTCATAGAAATAATCTATATAAAGTTCCAAAAGCTTAATGTAATAGTTCAAACTGAAATGCTTCTTATATTCATATGAAAATAAACAACATAAATATGTAGATCAAAATGTTAATTTTATTAGTATTAGTTCTTTCCTTACATCTCTTCCCTCAAATATCATTTAAGAATATTCATGCACAAACTTTGTTTTTAGAGTAATTTAATGACTATATGAGTACCATCTCATAAAGAAAAAAGGTTAGAAAAAATATAAAAGCATTATGTGAAAATGTGTGAAAAGTTTAAAATATAAAAACAAGAGCTTATTGAAATTATAGGTATTTTCAAGTTTGATTAGAATCAAGTCCCCAGTGAGGTTAATACTTCTACATTCTCTATAGTATAAAAATATGGAATGGGAGAATGGGGGAATATATTTAGGCAATATATTTAGGAAAATCAGTAATAATGTGTTTTTTATTACACAATGATTAATTAGGTACAAAGATAAAATAATAATGGTTATGTATGTTAGCTTTCATTAAACATTAGCTTATATCAGGAAATAAAACACGTAAGGCAAGAAGAGAAGGAAGTTACAATTGTCTTTTGCTTGGTTCATTAATTTCAGATTTGCTATAATTATAGATAATGGGACTAGTGGTGCTTCCTATTTGGTAGTACTCTAAAGGTCACTGAGAACTAAGGTAAGGGCTAAGGAAATGAAGAACACGAGACTCACAAGAGGACATTCTTTTTCCAGATCCAGAGTGATGGGAAGAAAATGGTCAGTCAGAATCCAGTCAGAATTAAGGGAAAAGAGTTGCCTAAAGCTGGTTGCTTAGTACTGCCTTTAAGTGAGATCTCAGCTCCAAAGGATACCTGTAGGATCTCTTGACCAAGAGAGCCTCATCTTTACCCTCAGCTTGACTAAACTTTAGACAGGATTTTTGCTGACTACAGATCTCTAATTTCCCAATTCTTCTTCTTTTTTTTCTTTTTTTTTTAATTTATTTGACAGAGAGAAACACAGCGAGAGAGGGAACACAAGCTGAGGGAATGGTAGCGGGAGAAGCAGGCTTCCCGCAGAGCAGAGAGCCCGATGCGGGGCTCAATCCCAGGGTCCTGGGATCTGACCTGGGCTGAAGGCAGATGCTTAATGACTGAGCCACCCAGGCGCCCCTAATTTCCCAATTCTTAAGACTATTTACTTGCAATTGTAAATTCCTCCTCTATCCTTTTGAGATTTAAATCTTCTACAACCCAGGAAAGTCTTTCTTAAGCACTTGGAAGCCAGCCCTTTGAAATAAAATCATCAAAAAAGATAAGACCCCTATCTCCTGTACTCTGTGGGAGTGTAGGAGCCTTACTTAGATAAAGACCAATTAGCAAACATAGATGGCCTAACCACAGTGATCAACCTTTCCACTGTCAATTACCTGATACTTTTCCACTAGCTTACTCCAGTGCTCAAAACTTCTCCCATCTTCTGTTTCAAAAGACTTAAGTTACACTCTCTCCCTGCTATTGCAATAGTCTTAAATAAAGTTTTCCTTAGCTGTTTAACATATCTGGTGCAGTATTTCCTTCCCACCATGGTCCTACTCAATTACGCGGATAAGAGAAATACATGTGTATTCCTCAATAAATAAGGAAGTTGAAGTGCCAAAAATGTGGATAGAAATTATGGAATTAACATTTCATCTGACGGGAGTAACAGCAGTCAATACCCTATCACCCAAGGATCATACTATGTTTTAACTAGAAACTACATTAAGTTAAATAAATCATTTCAAATCTTCCTTATTATCACAAGGTATCATTTTTGTGAACCAAGCCTTTCTTTTTCAATATTTGAGAGCTGTAATTTTTTTGTTGTTATAATTGACATATAAAAAGCTGTACATATTTAATGTATACATCTTAATAAGTTTGATGTATACACCCATGAAACCATCACCATATACAAAGCAGTAAATTTAACAACACCTTGAAAAGTTTTCTCCTTCCCTCTTTTATTTTTTTTTATAAGAACATTTAACATAAGATCTACCTTCAACAAATACAGTATCATTAACTATGTGCACCATGCTGAACTGTAGATTTCCAGGACTTGCATAAGTAAATATTGATGGAGATCTGGACTGTTTCTATATCTTGACTATTGGAATAATACTGCAATGAAGATGGGAATAAAGGTATCCTGTGAAATGCTGATTTTGTTTCCTGCAGATATATACCCAGAAGTGACAGATTGCTGGATCATGTTAATTTTGTTAATTTTTTAATTTTTTGAGGAACCTCCATAGCTTTTTCCATAGCAGATGCACCAACTTACATTTGCTACCAACGGTATACAAAAGTTCTCCTCTCTCCACATCCTCAACACTTGTTATTTTCAGTTTCATTACAATAGCCATAGTAACAGGTGTGCAATGATATCTCATTGTGGTTTTGATTTGCATTTCCTTCATGATTACTGTTGTTGAGCACCTTTTCAAGTACTAGTTGACCATTTTACGTCTTTAGAAAAATGTCTATTCAGTTCCTTTGCCCATTTTTAATTGGATTATTTCTTTTTTGGTGTCGAATTGTATAAATTCCCAAATATTTTGGATATTAACCCCTTATCATAGATAGTCTTGCAAATATTTTCTCCTATTCTGCAGGTTGCCTTTTCGTCTTGTTAGTGGCTTCCTTTGCTGCATAGAAGTTTTTTTTAGTTTGATGTGCCCCCACTTGTTTATGTTGCTTAGTGTTGCCTGTACTTTGGTATCATACCTAAGAAATTATTGCCAAAGCCAGTGACAAGAAGCTTTTCCCTATGCCTTCTCCTAGAAGTTTACAGTTTCAGGTCTTATTTTTTTAATACTTTGTAAAATATTTCAGTAAACATTGTAACATTAAATGAATTCTATCAAACAACAAACTATTATATTTCAAATCTGTCTTACGTTGGGATTTTCCAAGACAATTTTTGTGATGCCGGTGCAAATGAAACATTTTATTTTATTACCACCTATTTTAAAAAAAAAACTTTAGTTTTAATATATCAAAACTCAACAATGAGTAGTTTGAATTTCAAAAGTCTGTCTTGAAGACTATATTACAAAGAGCAGATTTGTTTAAATATCGTGTAACACAATTCATCATGTTGTTTGAATTAACACTGATATGTTCTTAGTATTAGGTTCTTTTTCACCCTTCATTGTAACATCTGATATTTTTATGCCAGAAATGTCTACTCGATAGTGTATCTATCCTGCACATATGTTGCTGTAATGCATAGATGAGTTCTCAAACTTGAGTCTTCAAATATATTTGCTATAGGGATCATATAGAGCCCTTTCTAGACTAATGCTACTGCCTCGGTAATCCTACTCTGAATTACCTTCACTTAAGAACAGCTTTGCACCACAAGGTGGCATCCTTGTTTCTGTTTGGAAAATTTTAAGAGCCTCTAAGAGTTCAAAATAATTATTCTATTTTGGTTCCTGACCAATCGTGAAACCCTCTTCAAACATCATTTCTTCATTTATCTAATACTTTACCCATTCAACAAACATCTATTTCCTCATTTCTGACCATCTCTTGAAGCCAAGCCAATCAGGCTTTTTTTTCCTCATTCCACCATTGAAAATACAACCATGAAGACAACAATGACCTCCATGTTGTTAAATTCAATGATCAACTATCTGTCTTTATCTCACTACTCTCCTAGCAGATTCTTGGCACCAGTGATTACTCCCTTCTCATTGAAACATTTTCTTCACTTGGCTTCCATCATACTACACTGTTTTCCTCCTGTTTCATTGTTTATCCCTTCATAGTCTCTTGTTGAGTCCTGCCTGCTTTCTTTTTTTTTTTTTTTTTAAGATTTTATTTATTTGACAGAGAGAAACACAGCAAGAGAGGGAACACAAGCAGAGGGAATGGTAGCGGGAGAAGCAGGCTTCCTGCCGAGCAGGGAGCCCAATGCAGGGCTCTATCCCAGGACCCTGGGATCATGACCTGAGCCGAAGGCAAACACTTAACGACTGAGCCACCCAGGCGCCCCCTGCCTGCTTTCTAAATGCTGGGAGCCCCCTTGGTCTTGAGGCTGTCCAGTCTATTACTTTAAACAAAATACCCCCTGCCCTGGCATCTGACTTGGAAGCTGAAGAGGGTTTCTTTTGATAGAAGCACTGAAGTTTGGGTTGGTAGAAGGAGATGAATTGGCCAAGGGGAGAAGAGTTGCATTTTCCTTAGGTCAATAAGATGAGAAAAGGCACAAATGTGTGAAAAAAAGATGTGATCAGAGAGAAGTGAGAAGTCTGCTGTCGGCTGAAAATGATTGGTAAGGTAGGTGTAGCTATATTGAGAAGAACTTTGATTTCCAACCAAAGAAACTGAACTTTATGCTAAGGACAATAAGTAATTATCAGAGGTTCTTAAATAGGGCAATGATGTGATCATTAAAATGAGCATTTATATCCTTACACTTTGTGAGTTAAGAATTCCATTTTTGAGAAAAATCATAATTTGCAAAAATAGAATTGACCAGGAGAAAATAAGTCCAAGAATAGCAATAATGAATAATACAAGAAGTTTATAATGAGAAATTTTACAAATAAGTTATATATTTGTTATCCTGTGTTTAAAGTGGACCCATCCAAACACAAAGGAAAAGAAAATGAATTAATTTGTGCATCATTACATGAATAGTTACAATTTATTGAAAATTTACTATGTGCACAGCACAATAGGTTCTCCCTGTATATAGTGTATCACATTTAATTTTCAAGTATTTTTTGCCAGTTCTTGGTATATCTGTTAGTGGATTCATTCCTTGCCCTTCTTCTAGTCTTTTGTCTTCTGGCTTACAGCTAAGTTTGGCCTTTGAAAGACACTGGCAGGAGGTTAGAAAACACGCAGAAGAGAGAAACCAGAGTATTCCCCCCAACTTCTAACTTACACACCATCTCCTACAACTGTTGGTCTCCTATTTGACTTCAGCCCAATGGTATCACCGAAACTGGGTGACCCTAGTTCCCACTCTATTTCCTCCTTTTTCCTTTTTTCCTTCCTGTTGGTATAATTTCTGGGTTGCTTATCTTTTCCTTGTTTAACATTTAATCTCATCTAGGACCTATGTTACCAATGCCCTAAATTAAACTCCTATTTTTTTTTTAATAAAGGGATTTTTCTTTTCCAAATAAAATGATTTTCCAAATAAAATGATTGCTGATCATTCCAAATAAAATGATCTTTCTTTTAACTGATGTTTTATTATCTCCTACTAGGCAAATAAAGGCCACAAAAATTCTATGTTTAAGTGATTTGCCAAAGGTCACACATAATAATTAAGTGGCAGCAGAATGACAATTTGTACTAGGATCTATCCAACCCCTAAATTGCTCTTACCACACTACACTCTTTTTTAATCATTACTATGATAAATAATAGGTAATGTCATATTCTGATAATCTAGGTATTTTAAGGTATTGCAAAATAAGTAATAACTTCTTCCTTTTTTTTTTTTAAGTAAACTCTATGCCCAATGTAGGGCTTGAACTCACAATCCTGAGATCAAGAGTTGCATGCTC
This sequence comes from Procyon lotor, assembly GCA_028646535.1. Taxonomy (NCBI): domain Eukaryota; kingdom Metazoa; phylum Chordata; class Mammalia; order Carnivora; family Procyonidae; genus Procyon; species Procyon lotor. The sequence goes on along the minus strand of CM053606.1, from coordinate 122,307,426 downwards.
TACTGACTCAGTCAGCCAGGTGTTCCACACTCCTTTTTAATCAATTAATTATTTATTTTTAAAAGTTGTGAGACAAATATTTTAAAATAGCAAGAATCACAAAACATGGAACAATCATGAAGTGTTTTTCAACATATCCCTGTATTTTTGCACAAGATAATATAAAATAATGAGGTTTTTTACATTGTCTTTCTGATCTCTGATGTTAAATATCCATTTTCTTTTCAAACATTTAAAGAAATCAGGACTCCATTCACAATAAAGTTCAGAAAAGGAGTTGTGCCCTCAGCCAAGTTGCATGGGCATGAACTAGTAATTGCTTCAAAAGAAAA
>CM053606.1:122277798-122306594 GCA_028646535.1 Procyon lotor | reverse complement strand
ATATCCCTGTATTTTTGCACAAGATAATATAAAATAATGAGGTTTTTTACATTGTCTTTCTGATCTCTGATGTTAAATATCCATTTTCTTTTCAAACATTTAAAGAAATCAGGACTCCATTCACAATAAAGTTCAGAAAAGGAGTTGTGCCCTCAGCCAAGTTGCATGGGCATGAACTAGTAATTGCTTCAAAAGAAAAAAGTGTCTGAATCTCACTTTCTTATCATCTGTCCTAAAAAAGAGATGATTAACCCATTAAAATAGTCAATAAATATTTTCCTGCACACATAATACTTGCTGGGCACATTTCTAGGCACTTGGAATACAATAACAAACAAGATGCTTGTATCCGTGGAACTTACATTTTAGAGAGAGGAGATAGACAAACAATAAGCATAATTAAACAAATTACATAGCTTGTTAGATGGTAAAAGGTGATATGGAAAAAGAAAAAAATACATCATCTTAAGGAAGATGAAGAAAGCAGAGTGATAATAGGTTGTAAGTTTAAATTAGGTAACCAGGACAGGCTTTACTGAAAAGGTGACTCAATTCGAGCAAAAGTTTGAATGAGGAGTTAGCATGAGGACATCTGACAGAAGGGGTTTCAGGACAGGTAAGAATCAATGCAAAGAAGAGAATATATTTGGCATTTTGAGAAACAGCAAGGGGACCATGTGACTGGAATAGAATGAATAGTGGAAGTATTTCTAAGAGATAGGGTTTGAAGTGATGGGGGGAGGAAAAATCATGTACCACTCTGTGGGATGTTGAAAAAGACTCTGGCTTTTACCACACAGGATTTGCAGCAGAAGAAAAACATGATCTGATTACTATTTTTAAAGGATAATTTTGGCTACGGTAGCTAAGAGTAGACTGTAGAAAATGAAGAATAGAAGTCAAGATCAGTTAGGAGACTATGACAATGAACCAGGAGAGAGATGACCATGGCTGGGACCAGTTCTGTGTCAGCAGAATCAGAGGAAAGTGATTGGATTGAATTCTAGACACACTTTATTTTGAAGCTCATTTCAGCAGGATTTCCTGTTGGGTTAGATGTAAAGTATGAGAAATAAAAAGAGTAGTAAATAATTTATATGTGAATTCCATCAAATTAAATGAAATCTCTACAGCAGAATGAAGTGCATTGACACACACTGGAGGCTCTTACTTCTGACTCCACTTTCTATAACCCAGATCATCAAATGACAAAATCTGGAGAATTCTACTATTACCCCAAATACTGGGATAAACAAACTGAGAGGATATCTTCTTGAACTTCTTACAAAGGACATTTATAAATGACCACTTAGAATATAATTAAAACATGGGGCACCTGGATGGCCCAGTCAGTTGAGCATCCAACTCTTGGTTTTAGCTCAGGTGGTGGTCTCAGGGTTGTGGAATGGAGCCCCCGTGGGGTTCCAACTCAGCACACAGTCTGCTGGAGATTCTCTCCTTCTCCCCCGCCCTTCTCTCCTTTCTCCTCCCTCTTTCTCATAAATAAACAAATAAAATATTTTTTAAAAAATAGTTAAAACAGAATGAAAAGTGGAGTTGACTTCTTAAAGAACTGAAGGTTTCATTGATAGTCATTAAAATAAAACCTGGAGGGGCAGGTGAGAGGGGAACCTTGATCTACTCTACAGTGGGAATGGGAAATGTCTCCCCAACTACATAAACTGAAGTGCGGTTAAAGGACATTCAAAAAATCTCAGAATGTAAAACAGATTCTAAGTTTAAAAAAAAAAAGTATTCTAACAAAGACACTGAGCTTCATTTCATCAGCTGAGCTTATCCCTATTTCTATATGTTCTCAGTCTATAGAAAAGGTGTATATAAATAAAATAAAATAACCAATCTTAAACTTTAGCTCATCGGAAAGAAGAACTGGCCTTAGGTACAGTATGAAAAGAACAACAACAACAACAAAAAATACAGGTTCCAGCAGAGCACAAATATACCACTTTATCTGATCTGCTCACACAAGGTCAAGAGGAAAAGAAACAGCGTGGCACTTATACAGGTAGTGTAGCGCTACAAAAAAAGAAAAGGTGAAAACTAAAGAACTATGAATAAGTCAACCAGAAAAATAACATAACACAAGGGACAGATAAAATGCAAAAAAAAAATTTTTTTTCTTAAAATGTATTAATTATGAAGACTGAAAGAACAGCAGTGTGATAATTCATTCTACATGTCACCTGGACTAACCACAGGGTACCCAGATGAAATATTCTTTCTGGGTATGTCTACGTCTCTAGATGAAATTAACACTTGAATCTATGGATTAGGTTGATTGCCTTCCCCAGTTTGGGTGGGCATCATTCAGTCTGTTCAAGGCCTGAATAAAACAAAAGACAGAGAGATGAGGAATCCCTCATTCCTGAGTGACTGCTTGAGCTGGACACTGATCTGCTCTGGATGTTCCTGTTTCTCAGGCCATCAGACCAACACTGAATTACACCACTGACTTTGTTGGTTCTTCAGCTTGCAGACACAGATCATGGGACTGCTCAGCCTACATAATTGCAGAAGACAATTCCTTATAGTAAATCTCTTTCTATAGATCCTGTTGATGGTCTTTCTCTAGAGAACCCTAATACATGCAGATTACAGGAAAATTTGATTTTAAAATGTCCAATATTGGAGCTGGATGGCTCAGTTGGTTAAGCATCTATCTTCAGCTCAGGTCATGATCTCAGGGTTCTGGGATTGAGCCGCATATTGAGCTCCCTAGTCAACAGGGAGCCTGCTTCTCCCTCTCCCTCTGCTGCTACCCCTGCTTGCACTCTCTCACTGTCAAATAAATAAATAAAATCTAAATACATAAATAAATAAATGTCCAATACTGAGAACTATCCTAGTTATATTAAAGAACTTCAAAGATAAAGAATTATTCTAGAATATAGGCAGGAAGAACAAATTAGCCACAGAAGAGAAAAGTATATAGGGCAACATTAAATTTCTACAGAGAAATACTAATGACACAAGATGATGAAACAACGTTAAAAAGTTCTAAAAAATGAAAGTGAGATCCAAGATTATTATACCAGCCAAGATGTTATTCAAATATAAAAGCTATTGGAAATATACTTGAGCATAACTACTATTTCTTGGGTGTCCACTATGTGACAAGCCTCTTCTAAATGTTTTCAACTGTCAATTTATCTTCACAAGAACATTATGAGGAAGGTCCTATTATTCATCCAACTTTGCACATGAGAAAACTAATGTATCATGAGATTATAAAATTGCTCAAAGTCCCACTTGAATCCAGACTCACTTGAATCTAGATTGTCTTGCTTCAAAGACCACACATTAACTATACTATCTCCCTTATAAAATAAATAAAGAACTTAAAGGAATATTTGATTACTACAGCACCCATGAGCTTTTCCTGGTAAACAAAAATGAAAAAAAAAAAGATAAAATTCAGCCTAAAGCTAACAAAATAATAGGTGCTGCTTTGCAAAGCAATGTAGTAGAATTCACAGATAGAAGATGTTAAGTAATTGTGCTGCGGTTCTCACACTGAGGGCTAATGTCTATGTATAATCCAATAACAGAATGGATTGTTCTGTTATTCCATCTGTTACATCTTCAAAACAGATGCTTTGAAGAATATCACTGGAGTATTTGCACCTTTCTTCCCATCATGGGTAAGGGGAGAAAGTATCCACTTTCAGCTCAAACCAAGTGAAAAGGACTTCAAAAAATCAAATGAGAGTTTTATATATATATCCTTTGAAGTTTGGGGAAATAAAGGATTGGTCTCTCATATGTGCTTTAGAAACCTAAAAGCAAGAAGCTAGGCTCTCAATCTGGGACCAAGGCAAAGGCAGAGAGACCAAATTATTTTGCAGAGTAAGCCATACTTTGAAATAAAGACCACATGATTTTTCCGGTGCAAGGACTCTAAAAACAGTATGGGGGTTCCTCAAAAGGTTAGAAATAGAACCCAACAATCCCGCAATCACATTACTAGGTGTTTACTCAAGGAATACAAAAACACTAATTAAAAGGGATACATGCACCCCTATGTTTATAGTAGCATTATTTACAATAACCAAGATATGGAAGCAGCCCAAGTGTCCCTCAACTGATGAACAGATAAAGAAAATGTGGTATATATCTATAATGGAATATTATTCAGCCATAAAAAATAATAAAATCTTGCCATTTGCAACAACATAGATGGAGCTAGAGAGTATTATGCTAAGTGAAATAAGTCAGTCAGAGAAAGACAAATACTGTATGATCTCACTCATGTGGAATTAAAGAAACAAAACAAATGAGTAAAAAAGTGGGGGAAAGAGAGAGAAAGAAAACAAAACAAGAGACAAACTCAATATGGAGAACAAACTGATGGTTACCAGAGGGGGGATGTGGGGGGGGGATGGGTTAAATAAGTTAAAAAAGTACATTGTTGTGATGAGCACCAGGTGATATATGGAAGTGTTGAGTCACTAAATTGTATATCTAAAGGTACTATGACACTGTATGTTAACTCTACTGGAATTAAAACTTAAAAACAAAAAAAAGGATGTGATTTTTTTTTCATACAGTGAGAACATCCTTAGAAGGGAATCAGCCAGGAATTAAGAGCTCCAACTCAGGTAGAGTGGTAAGAAGTTTGAAGTTTGGAAGCAACAATAGATAGTTAATAGAACTATCGCTCACATTATTGTAATGGCAAATGTAAATTCCCATTAGGAAAATATCTGAGGAACTCTCAAAAGCCCCAAAAGGAAATTATTAGCACAGAGAAGTTGTCACACCAGAAGTCAAATCCTTGACTTTCCTCCTAATCCCCCTTCCCTGGGACCCTGAGATTCGTAAAACTTTAGCTTTTGGGTGAGAGAGAAAAGGCAAAAGAGGTAGTCAATATGGGCACCTGACTGCCTCAGCCAGTGACTCTTGATTTCTGGGTCATGAGGTCAAGCCTCACACCATGTATAGAGATTACTTAAAAATAAAATCTTTTAAAAAAAAAAGGATCAGTAAAGGCAATCAATAAAGGCAATAAATCAATAAAGGCAAAAAGGAGTCTAGAATGTGCCACTTCTCTCACTCTTCCAAAAGCTGACTTTAATTGGGAATGAAGCTCAGAGAGTTGACTTTTTCAATGACAGGGACATTTTGTTATTGAAAGAAGATAGCTCTTGTGATTAAAAATGACTGCAGTCTACATTATATATTAATAAAAATTAATTAAAATAAAAAAAATTTAAAAAAAAAATAAAAAAATAAAAAATGACTGCAGTCTCCACAGATAGTGGGCATAAAGGTCAGGAATGGGATGGGAAAGTCGCTTTCCACTTTATAGATCCATCAAATCGTACTCCAATCCAAAACAGTTATGCACAGATGGACTGTGGGAAGCTTTGAGGATCCAGAACAAAGCAAGACTCATTCGCAAATAGAAATTTACCTAGGTATAGGTGAAAGGGTATAAAAACTGTTTGAAAAGTCCCACACTGATCTATATGTTTCAATATTGAGCAGCTCCAAAAATGTACACTTGCAATTCATTCAGAGGGTTTAAAATACCGTAATTACAAAGTTAAGTATGGTGTCAGTAATAGTTGACTCTCATCATTCATGGTTCTGTATTTTTTAATTCTCCTACTCACTAAAATTTGTAACCCCCAAAACAATACTTGTTGTGCTTTCACAGTGATTCATAGACACATAGAAAGGCAAAAACCTGAGTCTCCCAACAAACATGACCCCAGCTGAAGTTGAACAGGGCAACATTCTGCTTTCTTCAGCTTTCACATTTATAAGAAAGTGTCCTTCTCAAGGTTTACTTAGTGCCATGTTCTCCACATTTTTGTGCTTTTTGTTGGTGATTTCATGGTGTGAAATGGCCCCCGACATACTGCTTAAGTGCTGTCTGGTGTTCCTAAGTATAAGGGCTGTGGTATGTCTGACAGAGAAAATATATGTGTTAGATATGCTTCATTCAGGCATAAGTTAAGAGTGCTGATGGCCATAAGTTCAGTGTTAATGAATCAACAATATATATTAAATAAAATGTCTCTAAAAGGATCCCATGTAAGACAAGGCTATGTACTGATCAGTTGAGGAAAATGTTGTGACTACAGGCTCACAAGTACAAGGACTGAACCTTGTATTCCCCTATGAGCAATGGTCAGTATTCGCAGCAACTGCAGACCATAATTATCATAGATAACAATGATCAACTTTATCTTCTCAGTATTTATGGAACATATTTGCCTTTGTGTTGTAATATGAATGTGTAGGAAAGGAATCTTGAATGCATTCTGGGCTCAGTCTCGGCACTTGAGGAAAAGGAATGTGCTTAACAAGGAACATTAAACTCTATTATTTGGGCTTTTGCTCCTGAGCTGCTCTTATTGTAGGAATTGCTTGTGGTGGAGGAGCCATATTGGAATGCAATCACAACATCCCCACCAAGAAAAATTAGGACCTACTTAGAGAATAGCTACCCCTGGGTCTGAGGGGAAACTTATGAGTCAGGAATTTAAATAAGCTGGGAGATAAACTGTAAGCCCTCCTAACTGTGACTCCTTGGGGACCTTGACGGTATTACAGTAAAGGCCATATTAAAACACACCTGCTGTCTCCATTTGCTCACACAAGCCCCATCACACCAGGCCTGAAGAGAGGTAATCAGGAGTCAGTGACTTACCCCTACCTCTACAGGACAAAATAGTTTTTATATGTAAAAGTTCTTGGGGTGCCTGGGTGGCTCAGTGGGTTAAGCCTCTGCCTTTGGCTCAGGTCATGATCTCAGGGTCCTGGTATCGAGCCTCACATCAGGCTCCCTGCTTTTAGCAGGGAGCCTGCTTCCCCCCCTCTCTCTCTCTGCCTGCCTCTCTGCCTACTTGTGATCTCTCTCTCTCTGTCAAATAAATAAATAAAATCTTAAAAAAAAAAGTTCTGCAGATCACTAATATTCAAGCACGTATACTGCAGTGAAGACAGAATCTTTGCTGTCAGACTATTCTGAATTTGAGTTCCAAATCTAAGTCCTCACACCAAGTCCCAGATCCAAACCCCACTTTCCTCATCTGTTAAAATGGGGGGAAATAAAAACTCTCACCCAATTTGATTGTTGTCAATATCAAAAGCAATAGCAAATGTAAAATTCAATAAATATCAACTTTTATTATTAGCCTGTATCCCAAGATCTTTTCAAATCCCTTAATAACACTAACAGCAAATAATTTGCCCCATAAAAGAGTAAAGTGTAACCAAATAATCTTAGCAATCCCTTTAGGCTCTTAAAGATTACATAATACATATGACAGAAGTAATTTACACAGCTATTAAAATAAATTTTATCTCTAAAATAAACTCTACCATATATTAATTTTAATTTACTATAACACATTAACTGTGTATTCACCTGGTTAATTTTTTTTAGAGATTTAATTTTTTAGAGCAGTTTTAGGTTCACAGCAAAATTAACAGGAAAGCGCAGAGATTTTCCATATTAACCCTGCCTCTATACATTATCAACATCCCCTACCACAGTGGTAAATCATTAAAATTACTGAACCTATCCTGACACATCATAATCACCCAAAATCCATGCTGTATGTTAGAGTTCACTCTTGGTATACATTCTGAGTTTGTACAAATACATCATGATATGTATTCATCATTATAGTATCATACAGAGTATTTTCACAGCTCTAAAAATCCTCTATGCTCCATCTATTAACCCCTCCCCACTGCCCAACCCTTGGCAATGACTGATCTTTTTACTCTCTCCTTGGTTCTGTATTTTCCAGAATTCTACATAGTTGGAATCATACAGTATGGAGGATTTCAGATTTGAATTTTTACTCAGTAGTCTACATTTAAGTTTTCTCCATGTCTTTTCATGGCTTGATAGCTCATTTCATTTTAGGACTGAATAATATTCCATTGTCTGGATGTACTATAATTTATTCATACTATTTCCACAGTGACTGCACCAATTTACATTCTCATTAACAGTGCACAAGGATTTCTTTATCTCCACACTCTCCCCAACACTTGTTATTTCTTGTCTTTTTTATTCTAGCCATTCTAACAGATAAAGTGATAGATATCTCATTATGGTTTTGATTTGCATTTCCCTGATTATTAGTGATGTTAAGCACTTTTTCATGTGTCTATTAGTTAATCGTGTGTCTTCTTGGAAAAATATATATTCAAATCTTTTGCCCATTTTTTAATCAAATTGCTTTTTGGTGTTAAGTTGTGTAAGTTCTTTATATATTTTACATATTAAACCCTTTCTGGATATATCATTTGCAAATATCTTCTTCCATTCAACGCATTGCCTTTTCATTTTGTTGATCATTTCCTTTGCTGTGCAAAAGCTTTTTATTTTGGTGTAATCCTAATAATTTATTTTTGCTTTTGTTTCCCTTGCCTCAGAAGACTTATCTAGAAAAACACTCCTAAGGCCAATATTTTCTAATAGGACTTTTATGGTTTCAGGCCTCACATTTAGTTCTTTAATCCATTTTATTTTTGTGTGTGGTATAAGAAAGTGGTCCAGTTTCATTCTTTTGCATGCAGCTATCCAGTTTCATTGTCTTTTTCAAAGCAGAAGTTTCTTTCTTGGATCATGTCTTTGGTGTTGTATCTAAATTAATGTACTTTTTCAAAATGTGTTTAAAATCTGCAAATAAGCCCACAGTGAGGTACAAATGTTGGGCAATGAGTTAGACATTCACTAAGGAAGTAGAGAAATACACGAAGCAAATAGGAAAAACAGTAGGAAAAACACGGTCCTATCATTAATAGGATAGGACCTATTAATTAATTAATAGGATAGGACCCTACGACCATAGGGCATAGGTCCTATGCCCTACCAGAGACAGGGCATAAGGTTGGGCTGGATAGCTCACTTGCTCAGAGCTGGAAGCTGAGAGCTAGCAGCAAACAACACTGCTTACAGCCAGAGGAATAATTAACCTGGGGGTCAGGGAACTACTCACCATACCATCCCAGAAGTAATTCTTCTTGATACATTGTTTGATTTGCCTCATTCTTTAAAGAGATAAATTTCCAATTGTTACAAATTCTAGTCTCAAGTGTAAAGAAAACTCAAAAAAGGTAATCGTAGGAGGAAATAAAGGCAAATACTTGAAAGCTCTTGATAAATCTACCTTTTAGAGCTTATAAGTACCTAAATCACATAAAATAGCAAAAATTGAACAATTTGTGTTTATGGAAGCACAATTGTTTATTATAAGTAGAGTAATTCAATCAAAAAGATTTTTCTGTCAGGCACCATAAATTGTTACATTTTTCAACAACACTGAAAGAATCTAGAATGTCACCACATTGCTATTACTTTGTTACCCTATAAAAATGCCAGTTAACCTGAGAAGCAGATAGTAGGTGGTCCAAGCTGAGGCTCTGAGAACATACCTAGCAGAGACAATGGCCTTAAAAGCACACACTCCCATGGGACCTCCTGTACAGAGACAGGTTACTTCCAATTAAAAAAAAAAAAAGTCTTTTCTACACTGAAGAGAGCTAATTTATCTGAAATATCTATTTATTAAGAAACATTTCTAGGAGAGTAATCATTTAAAATTAGTTTCTCAGTGTTATTTATTATAGTTTCCATTCTGACATTTTCTTATTTAAACTAAGGAAAAATATATCTCCCGCATTACAAATGCACAAGAAAACAAATACTCATGTTCTTCAGTGATTAATGATAAAGACAATGGAGACTACAAAGGGAAAATGTGACCTGGTTTTTAATTTGATTTTGTGAATTAATAACTTATTGATAGAGTCTAAATTTGAATTGATTTGAAGACACAATTTTAACATTTCTGTAAATGACAAAAAGATGAAAAATACATTATGTGATTCATTACTTGGAATGTTCACTGTATATACTCAACTTCTAAATATACCTAGGCTGTGGTAGAGACTGCATTTTTTTTTCTACAGAAGAATATTTATTTTCTACATAAAGGGCTAAAATCAGAACATACATTGCTAACATAAAAAGCATGCCATTTACAAACATAAAAACTAGGATGGGTTACAGGGATTATTGTCTCTAAACTGTGAAATGTAAACAAAGAGACGTGCTTACTTATTAGGAATACCAAATCCATATTTTATAAATCAAATTTCAAATATAAACTACTGGCCAACTTTAACTTTGAATTAGAGACAACATTGTTTCAAATACACTGTCTAGATTATCTCGTGTCTTATTTATGTTTTTAGAAAATAAAAGACTTTTTTGTTATTATTATTGTTGTTTCCTCAAGAGGAAGCTCATTACCCACACTGACACATAAATGTCCCTGACACATGAAGGTCAATACGGAGATTGGCTTCCTATAAATCAGATTAATGGTAAAGAATGTCCATTCATTCACTGTAATATAGTCTTCCATTCTGTGGATAGGACACCATTTATATCCATTCTATTGTAACTGGACACTTAGAAGGTTTATAACATTTCAATTAAAAAATGCTATTGTGAATAATCTTAGATATGCTTCTTGGTACATACACGTGCAATAGTTGCTCTGTAGTCTATGCATAGGAGTAGATTATAATTGTGTGAATGTTTAACTATACTACATAACACTAAATGTATTACAAGGTGACTGTGTTGATTTATACTCTCAAAATCAGTATATAAGAAGTCCACATCCTTGCCAAAATTTTGTATTGTCCCACTTTTAAATTTTTTAGTCTGGTCGACATGTACTTGTATTTCATTATAATTTTACTTTATATTTCCATAATGACTAGAGATTGAGTATTGTTTTGTATGTGTTTTGATCACTACTATCTTCTCTTATATAAAACAGTCCTAGTATACCTTTGAATGTTTCAAATTAGAGTTACAAGACAAAACATTTCCTTTCCTCCTAGTAATTATTTGGAGTACAGTTCCCACTATAAAAACAAAACAAAAGAAAAAAAATATTGAAACCTTATATGTGCAACAGTCAATAGATATTTATTAATGTCCTACTGTGTACTACGTGGCCTCTGGAGAAAAAAAAAATTCCCAGGTATCAAGTACTACCAGAAATTAGCAGATTACTGCTTTTTTTAAAAAGTGAATAATTAAAGTTTCAAACCTCCCACCATCTGCCTCAATTTTATCAGAAGAGTTAATCCCTATCTATTTGAGCTCCATGGAGTTTCACCTATTATTATAAAACAAAGCATCAACTCAGAAAGAAAAACATGTCAGGGCAGTGAAAACACATGAGATCTATTTTCATTCCACTACTAAGGAAATGAAGAAATGTGTACAGTGAGTATGGCATAAAACACTCTCTAACCCTACCCCATTCACTGCATCCTGGAAAGGCTATCAACTTGGACTGGACAGTTCACTCACTGAGTGAGTAAACATAACTTCTGAATCACTGTAGCTTACAATCGTCTCCACAATATTCCAAGTCTAACATAGATTATATGAATTACCTCCTAATAATAATAACTGAGTTCACTTATTCTGTAAAAATTTCTTCATACCTACTGTATGCTAGAAACTATATGCTACACATGGAATAAATAATGATTAGGAGACAAGTTCCCTTTAGGGAGGCTTATTTCCTTTAGATTTAGTTCCTTTAATTCCCTTTAGTTCCTTTAGGGAGATTATAGTTTAATAACAAAAGTTTAACATTTGGTCATGCAAATAAACTATTCTGGTACTAAGACAAGAGTTTATATAGATGTCTGCCCATAGAAGCTCAAACAAATAATTGTAGATTTTTACCTGGTGTAAAAAGACTTCAGAGAAAAAAGTTGAAAAGTGAATGGGTGGAGACAGGTTCAAAGTAGAGGGAAGGGCATTAGCACAAGGACATGAAACAGTAGCCCAGTCAGAAAACTAGAGATGATCAGGCATAAATGGGGCTTATAGCACAACTATAATATATATATACTCTTATACATATAGAGTAGAAAGGGGCCAAATAGTATGGATCTGGTATAGCATTCTGGGTAGTTTGGAAATGCTACACGTATTTACATAAAATAATGTATATATTGCATCAAACAGAAGGAGATTACACATTCAGAAGAGATCATTAAGAGAATTTTTGTGAAGGGATTATTTACAGAACTACAGACAGAGTTGAGGGAAGTCTACAGGGGGTGAAGGACCAGTAGCTGGAACTGGACACACATACAGCAGGAAGTTGTTACCACCATAGGCCTGATGGTACTTGGGAAAGGAGGGATCCTTGATACCCTGAAAGGGCTGTAGTTGTAGAAGGGGGGTACTATAGCATTTGGTAGAAGGACACAACCAGCCTTGTCTATTTGGGAAGAAAGCGCCCAAAGGAATAACAGTCCTCAGTCTGCTTCCACACATCTTCTAGCATCTCCCATTGTACTAAATACAACCAGAAAAGATGTCCAGGAAGAGTAGCTGAAGGTTTATAAAGATCATCCTGCTGGCACATTGAGCAGTGTGGAAAAGAATGAAGGTGTGTGTGTGCATACACATATGTGTGTATCTCACCTACTATGTGCAAAACATTATAATTTATACACTTCATGTGCACTATCTCTTTAAGCTTCATAAAAATTCTGGGGAACTAGATATTTTACCACCTTTTTTTAATAAAAAGAAACTCAGGTTAGACAAATTATTTATGATCACATATCTAGCGAGTTGCAAGCCAGGTTTTTCAACTCAATACGTTTTGACAAGAATGCTTCTACTCTAAAATATGTTTTCTCCCTTCAACCAAGAGCCAATATCACATGAATGGTAAATCACTAGAGGCATACTATTATATAGGCATACTATTAAAACAAAATACATGAAAAAGCTGTTCACTGTTCCTACAATTACTTATTCAATACTATTGTAATGAATTTTAATGCATTAAGATAATAAAGGAAAACAAAATATATCTCTTTGAAAGCAGATAAATGATCATTATTCCTGGATAGTATCATGGCACTTAAAAATAATTAAAAGAAAGTCAATTTGAAATATGTTGGAATTAAGATGAGTTCAGTAAGGCAGCCAGTCACAAATATATATAAATCTAATTAAATGGCTTTCACATATACTTAACCATAGTTGGTTAGAAAATACAATGATCTGAAAGTTGCTAAGACAGTAGATCCTAAAACTTCCCAAAACAAAGCAAAAAATCATTTTTTGTATCTATTTGAGATGATAGATATTAGCTAAACTTATTGTGGTATTCATCACCACTTATTGTGGTATTCGCACAATACATGTAAGCCAAGTCATTATGCTATATATCTTAAACTTATACAGAGGTCACTTTTTAACATTTTAGCCATTCTAGTAGGTATGTGGTGATCTATCATGGCTTTAATTTGCACGTCTCTAATGATAATGATGCTGATATTTTCATGTACTTACTTGTCAAACATATATATTCTTTGTTGAAATATTTGTGCAAATATTTTGCACATTTTAAGAGAAAATAGGAAAACAAGTGCAAAAATATTGAGGTCTCTTCATATTTTTGTGAAAAGGCCTTTATTAGATGAATGGTTTGGACATATTTTTGCAGTTTTTGGAATACATTTTCATTCTCTTAGCAGAATATTTCAAAAAGCAGAAATACTTAATTTTGATGAACTCTAATTTATTAGTTTTCTTTCATGAAATATGCTTTTGATGCTGTATCTAGGAAATGTCTGGCAAGATTTGGCAAGAATGTAGAGAAACTGGAATTCTCATATACTGATGGTGAGAATGTCTAGAATGTTTTGGAAAAGAGTTTGGCAAATTCTTAAAAAGTATAAGATACACTAACCACATGATCAAGATGCTCTACTTCTACGTGTTTACCTAAGTGAAGGCAAACACCTATACTAAGACTTGTAGATGAATGTTTATGGCAGCTTTGTGTAATAGCCTAAAACAACCCAAATGTCCATAAATAGATGAATAGCTAAACTGTGGTGTATTCATATAACACATTACCATTCAGGACCAAAAAAAAAAAAAAAAAAGAATGAACTACTGATAAACAAAACAACATGAATAAATCTCCAAATATCTATGCTAAGTAAAAAGAGCCAAACTAAAAAATAGTATGTACTGTGTGATTCCATTTATACAAAATTCTAGGAAATGTAAACCAATCTACAGTGACAGGAAACAGTTAAGTGGTTGCTTGAGGACAGGGTGTAGGATATAAGGTTGGAGAAGAAAGAAGGAATACAAAGGTGCACAAGGAAACTCTTGGGAATGATGGATGTGTTCATTATCTTGATTGTGGTGATGGTTTCATATATATATACATGTGTCAAGACATATCAAATAGTATAATTTAAAATATGCATTTTATTGTATGTAAATCACGCTTCAATAAAGCTGTTAATAAAATATGCTATATATCTTCATTTGACATTTGTCAAAATGTAGCATGACCTGCAAATACATATTGGGGAAGTATATATGTTGGACTAAATCCTTTTTTGAGGCATTTATTCTCCATTCCATAAATGGTAATATGACCATATTATATCTATAATACATATAAAGCTCTTTATTCAACAATATATAATTAAAGCACAATAGAAAACATGGGTAAAGGCTATGAACAGATAGCTCATACCAACACAAATAAATACAAATAGCCAATAAATGGATGAAGAAAAATTCAGCTCAAGAAGGAAGCAAAGAAATGCAAATTAAAATAATTATGTGATATCTTTTGTCATTGTTTTATGAAACTGAATTTTTTTAAAGCAAATGTTCCCTGCTAGGGGCAATATCAATTAGTTAATTCTTTCCAAAAATACATGTGGCTAAAAAAATCAAGAATACTTATATTTTCTGTACTCTTTTATATACTAGTAATCCCATTTCCAGGAAGTCATCATAATTAACCAGAAATTTAATACCTCCTCTTAGCTGAAAAATCAGTTCTATTGCTTTCAAATAAGAATTCCAGGGGCGCCTGGGTGGATCAGTGGGTTAAAGCCTCTGCCTTCGGCTGAGGTCATGATCTCAGTGCCCTGGATCGAACCCCGCATCAGGCCTCTCTGCTCAGCAGGGAGTTTGCTTCCCCCTCTCTCTCTCTGCCTGCCTCTCTGACTACTTGTGATCTTTCTCCTCGCTGTCAAGTAAATAAATAAAATCTTAAAAAAAAAAAAAAAGAATTCTAAATGCAAAAAAATTAGAAAACAATAGGAACTAAGTCTAAAATTGTTAAATTTGTAACATCAAATAGCAAACAATAGAGAAGTAATGTGTGAAAATTTTAGCCACAATAATTATCATTAAACATATAGAAAATAAATGTTTCAAAGAAAAATTTTTGCCAATATAGTTTTCAGGTCAGGCTTATTAATAGAATCTAATACAGAAGAACGAGTGTTGAACCTTATGCTGATGGAATAACTTGCTGTACAGCAAATCCAATGTAGTGGCTCATTTTGAAACTAAACTCCATGCAGACCACAAGATAGGAGGTAGAGTTTCAAACCCACTAAGAACCATAAATGAAAGTTGCAAGCACATTACAGAATATTTACCACACTCTCTTTAGTCAAATTAAGGTATGTGCAAGCCACACACTTATCATTTCAACCTTGAATATTAAGGAAACCAATTAAACCACTGTTTTGCAAGAATAATTGTTTAATGGATAAGACAGGAGAGATAAGTAAGGAATCACATTTCAAAATTTTAAAGACCACCAAATAGTTTATTACCTCTCGGCAATTAGACCCAAGATTTGACATTTAGACAACAGTGACCATGCAGACCTGCACTCTACTAGAAACATCCAAATCTTTCCAAGACTTTCTAGATATAGTACTACTTGGGTCTAGACTTGATTTCCTGTCTCTCCAAAACAGTTATTTATGCCAGTAGATAACAAATCCCAGAGTATAAAAGCATTCTGCCTGAACATACAATGCACAATTTTATACATAGAAAACTAAGACAACTTGCTTGATAAAGTTAGAACTTTCAAGATGACTTTGTGAATAAGTAATTACATTAGGAAGGCAAGCAATGTCCTTTTTAAGGCCACACATAAAATTTTTAAGAAAAACTTGCATTTCTGTGATAATTTAAAAAATAATTATTACAAGAAATATTTTTAAAGTCATTATGTCCCATTGTCTTATTATATCTATAATATAGCATATAATAAAAAAACATTAGTCATTATATTCTGATCTCTCAGTACACAATCTCTGCTTTCTATTACACTTATAAATGTAATACAATAAGAAAGTACTTATATCAAATACTTATTAAAATATTTCTGTAAAAAAAGATTCTAACTTGAAATACAAAATGAAAATAGTCACCCAAGACAAGAAGTCACAGCTTTGACATTCAAATCTATGTTGAAATAATATACATTTTATTATGGACATAATGTTTGTGTCATTCCCAAATTCATATGCTAAAATCCTAAACCTCAAAGTTATAGTGTTAGGATATGGGGCCTTAGGGAGATGATTAGGTGACGAGAGTGGAGCACTCATGAATGGGATTAGTTTCTGTGATATTGTGATTTCTAAGAAATATAAATTTGGTCATCTGAGTATATATCTGGTCTGAGTATATATCCACAGTTTCTGGCTCACAGCTCCCAAAACCCTTGGAATTTCCTTAGTATTAAGATTGACAAAAGTGTCTCTGGTTATTAATGAGGCGACTTTTGGACCCCATCTGAGGATGAGGGGTGGTTTACGAACAAACTACGTGATTAAAAAGTTGGAACTTTCATTCCACACACCCCCAAACTCCCATCCCTTCCCCCCTCCAGGGAGGGAGAGGGTGTGGAGATAGAATCAATCACCAATGGCCAATGATTTAATCAGTCATTACTTTGTAATGAAACCTCCAGAAAACCAAAAAGAACAGGGTGTGGAGAGCTTCCAACTTGGTGAACAAGGGGAGATTTGGGGAGAATGGTGGCACACCCTGAGAGGGCAAAGAAGCTTCACACCTCTTTCCATACATCTTGTCCTGTGTTTCTTTTTTATTTGGCTGTTCCTGTTATATCTTTTTATAAGTGATCAGGTAAGTAACATGTTTCTCTGAGTTCTGTGATCCATTCTACCAAATTAATCAAACTCAAAAATGAAATCTGTGATCTTTAGCCAGTTGGTTAGAAGGGCAGGTAACTGCAAGGCTTGTTACAAGCATCAGGGGGATGGGGAGACGCAGTTCTTTAGGAGTAAATCCTTAACTGTGGAATCTGATGCTATGTCTGGAGAGTGTCAGGTAAGTTGAACCACCTTGAGTGTCAGAATTAACTACCACCTTGCTGGTTGGTGTGGGAACCCCCACAACTCCACACATTGGAAACTGAATCTCAGAATATCTAATTTAGTATTCTTAGAAAGAGACCCCAAAGAACTCTCACCCCTTCCTCCAGGTGAGGACACAGCAAAACAGCCACCTATGAACCAAGAAAAAGGACCTCACCAGACACCAAATCAGCCTTGATCTTAGATTCTCCAGTCTCCAGAATTGTGAGAAATAAATTTCTGTTGTTTAAATCCACCAGTCTATGAAATTTTTGTTATAGCAACCCAAATGAACTAAGATATCTGCATAGTGAAAAAAAATTTCGCAAGAAACATTGTAAAAGAAGATATTTGCTATTTTCAAATAATAGGATAAAAATACAACTTTAAAATACTAGTTAATTTGTGACCAAATACTAGTTTCTGAAACTTCAGTATGAAAATATCACTGGCAAATTTGTAAACTAATTTAAATATATGATAAATAATTAATAGGCATTATTAATAAACTCTAAGAGAAACTTGCATATTCTTTCTTGAAGAAATAAAAAATGGGATGCATTGTTATTCTGAGATATTAGGAATCCTTTTATATTCAAATGTAGTAAGCACATAGTAAAATCTTTTGTATGAAAACCTATCAAGATATGTAAGATCCTTTGGCAAAGGGAGGACTGACTTGTACAATGTACCATGTATGATAAACTAAGTAATATGGATGGGGATTTACTTTTTAACTTTATTTAGGCTTCACAACAATGGTCCCATGAGGTTAATAATTGTGCCCATTTTATTTTATTCTTTAAATTGAATTTAATTTTAATTCCAGTATAGTTAACGTAAGTGTATATTAGTTTCAAGTGTACAATATAGTGATTCAACAATTCCATACATTACCCACTGCTCATCACAAGTGCATTCCTTAATCTAACTGTGTCCATGTTATAGATTAGTAAATTGTATATGAAAAGAGAGAAGTTTGCTCAAGATCATACAACCAGCAATTAGAAGAGTCCAATTTTGAACCCAGGTCTTTCAGACTCCAAAGTCCGGGAGTTTCACAATACATGCATCCCAATGTAACCTTGACTCTTACCCTTATAGATAGACTAAGATTCAGTGCCTTACTCTTCTATTATATCAATCTACTGTCAAGGAATCTTTAATTTCTATCTTTTGCTAACTCATCTCTTAAACACAAATGACTCTCTTCATTTAATTCCAATCTTATATTGTAAATGATGACTGTTTTCTTTCAAAATTTTAAATTACTTGTAACATTCACACCATTCTTTATTAACCTATGTTCCCTTTTAGCTTTAAATACTTTCTTTTCTAGAGGCAAGTCCCTCCCTAATCAGTCAGTTTTTATCCAAACTGTATTTTTAACAGAATTAACCCCACAAAATATTTTTCTCCCATCAGCATACAGCCTTAAAATATAGTTTAAGATTACAATTCCTCATCTTATATGCCATTTCACTGGAAAATAACAGTGTAGGAACCATATTGCATTTGGATTTTAACCAGCCTGAATCTAAAAAGCAAAAATCCTCATATCTTTCCAGGGAGCAATTCCTCTGAGTCATTCCTGAGAAGGGCTTTGCATCACTGCTCCACTAAAACATAATGATCTTCTGATGCCTCATTCCCTCAAAGGAAACATCTTTAATTGGAGAAAGCAGGAGAAAACACAATTGGGCCAAGTTTTCTCAGAGGATCTTAAACTGCTTTTCACAGCTCATTTATAAGTTTGTCTCTTCTCCTACCCTTTCCACAACCCTCACAAATATACATTCATGTCACTGTTCTTTTCAGAAATTAGTCATTTATAAAGAAACCAATTATTTTACCAAAGCAATCCATAATTGCATTTAAAAGCTGGTCACTGTTATATGCGGTGTTATCAAATACAAACATGTGAGAGTGTTAGATCATTTGTCCAGGATACTGGCTGTTAGCAGTCAAGTTGAGCAAAGAATCTGATGTGTTTCCAGGATTATCAATTGAAAACTGCTCATGTCTTAAAAAAATAAATAAAATCAGGTTCTATATGTCAAACCAAACTCCCTAACACAGAATTCAGGGTACAATCACCTCTCACCAAGACCAATTCCACATAGCCTCCTGAAGTCACCCTAAACCTTTTTACTATTTAAATCACAATGCGTCAGTCTTATTTTGTCAGTCACATCAAGATTAAAAACCTACCAGGGCACCTGGGTGGCTCAGTGGATCAAAGCTCAGGTCATGGTCTCAGGGTCCTGGGATCGAGTCCTGCACTGGGCTCTCTGCTCAGTGAGGACCCTGCTTCCTCCTCTCTCTCTGCCTGCCTCTCTGTCTACTTGTGATCTTTCTCTCTGTCAAGAAAATAAATAAAATCTCAAAAAAAAATTAAAAACCTACCATGGCCTACAGGACTCTAGGTGATGATCTGGTTCCTGGCTACCTCCAAAGCCTCATTTCCACCTTTTTCTTTCACTCATACATTTTCAAAGTACTGGCCTCCTTGCTAAATTTTTCTTTTTCAATTTACAAAACATGTTGCCATCCTGGGCTCTTACATTTCCTGGAATGCACTTCTCCAAGATACTTGATTGGCTAGCTCTCTCCCATTTCTTTAAACTATCTAATCAATGTCACCTTTCAGAGAAGACTTTTCTGATTATTTTCATCATACCTTATCCCCCCATTCTGCATTAGTTTTTCTTCCTAGCATTTATCACTCATTGATATAATACATATGTGTTTATTATCACTTTCTCTCTCACATTAGAATATAAGCTCCCATGAGGGCAAAGATATTGTGTGTTCACCACTCCCAATACCAAGAACATTGCCAGAAACATATACAGGAGTTCAAAAGTATATGTTGAATTAATTAATTAATGGGTACAAAATATTAAATTAGCAAATTTACTTATAAATTAAAATTCTAAGTCATGTTTTAGTTCATAAATTTTGATGTTGTTTATTCATGATCCATTTCCTCATCCTTCTAAAATATTTTCTCTTTTGAAATGCTATCCCTTACCAATGAATATAAACTCAGTAAAACTATCAATAAAAGCGCACTGCCCTTTCAGCATTTATTCAAGGGGTGGGTACAAAATCAAACTACAAAAATCTGACTCCTTATCCCTGAACTGAAGCGTGAACCTAAAACTCCCAATCAAAAATAGGTGTAGCTGAATGAGCCCAGTGTTTTATATACTTTTTTAAGATTTTATTTATTTATTTGTGAGAGAGAGAGAGAGAGAACAAGCTGGGGGAGGGAAGGAGGGAAAGGAACAAGCAGACTCCTCACTGAGCAGGGAGCCCACTGCGGGGCTAAATCCCAGGACTCTAGGATCATGACATGAGCCAAAGGCAGATGCTTAATTGACTGAGCCACCAGGTGCCCCCAGTCCAGTGTTGTATCTTGCAGAAACATCCAGAGGTGCTCCAGTTCATATCACCTCCAGTATCTCGTAGTTGTTCTATTTGGGAAGCTAGCCAATATTCTTCTATATGTTTCCTCTCTTTCCCCCACCTTTTATTTGTTTATTTGTTTTAACTAGAATCCGTTTCCATTGGTTACAATCTAAAATCTTAACTAATACACATTACAAGCTTATATTCAATCCAATATGCAAAAATAAAAAATTTAACAGAAAGTCTCCCAACTTTTTTCTATCTCTTATCTTTTCTTCTCAGTCTGATCTCCACACACCCTTCCTAATTACACAGCATCCTTTAGTTACTCAAACCGTCACCTCTCTGAAGGCATCTCCCAGACATGCCTTTCTAATCATTTTAATGTTTTAAAATCATTTATCCTTCTTCCTACCCAGCACTGTTTACTCAAAGTTGCTGAATTAAAATAGAAGTAATCAATGCGATTAAACTAAATCTCCCAAGTTACCAATAAGCAATAGCTTCTTCTTTTTTTGAGAGTGTGTGCGCATGAGTATGGAGGGCGTGTCTGAGAGGAGCAGAGAGAGAATTCTCAACCAGGCTCCACACTCAGAACGCAGAGCCCAATAAGAGGCTTATCCTAACGCCCCAAGATCATGATCCCAGCCAAACTCAAGAGTCAGATGCTCAAACAACAGAGCCACCCAGGTACCCCTAAGCAACAACTTTTTAAATCTTGCCATGTATATTTGCATTGCTTTAAAAAGAGGCTACTGTTACTCAAAATTTTTTTGTTAAAATTTCAGGCAAGGGGTGCCTGGGTGGCTTAGTCGTTAAGCGTCTGCCTTCGGCTCAGGTCATGATCCCAGGATCCTGGGATCGAGCCCCGCATCGGGCTCCTTGCTCAGCAGGAAGCCTGCTTCTCCCGCTACCATTCCCTCTGCTTGTGTTCCCTCTCTCGCTGTGTTTCTCTCTGTCAAATAAATAAAAAAATCTTTAAAATTTCAGGTGGGATAAAAAAGTGAAGAATTTTAGAAAGTAAGTAGATACTTTTTAAAATGTGTTAAATCACATCAGTAAGGTAGCCCATCAACCTGATCATGGTTCAGTTAGAGATAAAAAGGGCTACAGAGGTGACAACTTATCCATTATAAACAGAATTTTAGTTAAACTACTTTGAGTACATAAAGTATACAGCCCCACTGCAAATGTGATTGAGTCACAGAGACTTATGATGTTACTAAATATGGCTAACATACCTTAAGGCCCTCCACTCATCCCCTCTACCTGAGTTTTTGGGGAAGCGGGTAAAACCAACATTCACATTTCTAATCAATATAATACGAAAAAGTTGATGGGGATATACATGTCCTTGATTAGGTTAAATAAAAAGTCATCTTAGCAGAATAAAAGAAAGAGAGACTCTCCCTTGCTGACTTTGAATATGTAAACTTCCATGTTGTGGGAAAGTCTGAGAGATGGTGATTCAGCAAGGATCTGCAGGTCTTTAGGAGATGAAATGGGCCCCTACCTGAGAGTCAGGAAGAAAGCAGGGACCTCAGCCCTACAACCTCTAGCAGAGCTAAATTCTGCCAACACTTATGAACTTGGAAGAGGACCTCATGCTCCAGAAATGAATATAGCTCCACGAACACCTTAATTGAAACCTTGTGAGAGTTAGGTGGAGCGGGTGGGAGGGATGGGTGGCTGGGTGATGGACACTGGGGTGTGTTGTAGTGAGTGCTGTGTATTGTGTGAGGTTGATGGATCCCAGACCTGTACCCCTGAAACAAATAATACATTATATGTTAATTAAAAAAAAGAAAAGAAACCTTGTGAGATGAGCAGAACATCCAACTAAGCCTTGCCCAGAGAGACGATAAATGGATGTTGTTTTAAGCCACTATGTTAATGATAATTTGTTATACAGTAATGGAAAATGAATACACTAGTGTACCAAGGAGACAAGAAGATAAAAGCATACCTGCAGAAGAACAAATATAGATTGTGGACTTAGCACACGCACTGCTCTTTTACTGATTAGCTTACCATATCCAGTTCAAAGCATTGATATGAGGATGAATCGGAATTTTTATGTAGAGAAATTAAAGCCTTTTGTGACTATTAGACATAAAAGTGAGTTCCCCTCTCTTTTACTCTGCCTTTGTAACTCAGCAAGTAACACAGTCCCACCCACTGGCAGCTGTCAAAACCTATTACCTTCACTTTGAAAAGTCATACTTAGCCAATTCTGAGCCACTGAAAGTAAGAACCTGGAGTACTTCAGGATCTCCTCTACCCACCCACACATTCTCTCACATGTGAGTGAGGGAGTGGGTCCTGGAAATTGCCACTCCCCCAATATCTACTGTCTAGGATATTTGGGAGATTTGTTCTTAAATGGACTCTAAGGGGGTCCACATAAGGATGCAGCGGTATTCTCTGTCTATTCCACCCTGTCTTTGGATAGCCTTCTACCATGGCTCCTGCTTCAGTCTTGCTAACATAGTACTGGGTTCTTACCCATTTCTAATTTCTATCCCAACTTCAACCTACATTTTCTTCTCAGTATTTTAACACCTTGCCAGAGAACCATGCCACTTGAGCTCCTCCTGCATTTTAGACAGAACCTTTGTCATCTGGGAAGTGCTACTTTGTTATTTTCAGAAAGACAGAGATTACCCCCATTGAAAATCCTGCAGCCCAGCATAATCTGAAATCAGCAGTGAGCAATTCAGGGGTTTCCAGACACTTAAAAAATTTAATCCAATGCAATTTTTGTCAACATTATGGTTTAATGGACTGCAAGTGGCTATAGCTCCAGTAATTTTCAGTGCTTTAGTGATTTTCTACCAAAGTATATTTTTAACATAATCACTGAACACATTCTCATTAAATTTTCTATTTCTGTAGCTTACCAGTTTAATTAGAACCTTGTATGGTAAGTGGTTATGATTTCCTTCTCTACAATTCCCTCACAACTCCTTTCTTATAAGGGGATTAGTATTTGCTGTGTTTATTTCATTGATGTTGTTGTAAGTAAAAGTATCAGAAATCTTACTATTCTCAAATTTCCTGGAAGTTCTGACCATATTTTCTCAAATTTGCAATGTTAATTTTTTTTTAAAGTAGGCTCCACACTGGGCATGAATTCAGGACGAGATCAAAACCTGAGCTGAGATCAAGAGTCAGCCTCTTAACTGACTGAACTACCCAGATGACCATGCAATGACAATTTTGAAGAGGAGTGCTTATAGTATAGAATTCTTAGTGTATTCCTCCAAAAATAAATGCCAGGTTTCGATTTTCTCATTCCATGCTACTGGGTTTTATATCAGGCACAATTCTAGTCTTAACACTTTCTCTTCATTTTATTCTACTATCAAGTTTCTCATGGTCTCATTTCAACTTTAATTTTACTTCAATACCAAATTGGATACAATTTGGATCCATACCATCCAATACTACCCAATACCATCCAATGGAATCCAATACTATCCCATACCATCTTTGGAAATGAGCCTCCCCCTAAATTTAAGCCCTCTTTTATTTTCCTTCTCCTCTTCTTTCAGAAAGTTGTGCCCCAATCATAGTGCAATGTCTTCCAAGAAATTAATAAGAATATGAGGTAAGTTTATCTTAAATCCTTTGTGATGGGGAAGATAATTTAAATGGTATGAAGAGCTGACAAGTAACCATAAGCTGATTAAATCTTAAACCTAATTTTGATTTAACACAATCAGTAAATAACACCTATTTTGCTTGCAACCTAAAATTAAAACATGCCGCAGTTGGATATATTACCAAGATATCCATAATATGCCATGAAGATGGAATTGATGAAGACTGCATTCATCTAGAAACAGTCTTCAGTATTTCTACCTCTCCTGAATCAATCACTAATGATAGAATACAATTAAAGCACACTTACCTGAAAGCAACTAACTTAAACAAAAAAAAAAAGTAGAGCTATCAAAACTATTATTCAACTGCAAAAAGGAATATATTAGAAATACTTACAATTTCTTTAAAACATCCAGGAATTCTACAAACTCCTCTTCAAATTTTTTGGGCTCATATAAAGTAAGGCCACCACGTGCTATTTTAATATGGATAGCTATATTGTGAGAATCATCACGTTGTTGGGGTTCATATTCTACTTTGTCTTCAATAGATTTTCTGAACAAAGGAACATAACAGATTATGGTGTTGCATATTGTACAAAATGACTGACATGAACTCTTTATTGTCAAGAATAGAAAGGCACTGTTGTAAGATAATTTGGCATTTTAATAATGTATGCCTTTTTAATGCCTTACATTTTTTCCCCAATCATCAGTAGTACAGTTAAATACATCATCTTGTTAAGCCTAAACATTGACATACATAAAATATTTTCTACATACAGAACGTGGTTATACATATTATAACTGTCTTAAGTGATTGGAACATCTTTTGTAACTAGCTGTATATAATTTAAGGAAATATTTGAAGTCAATGGTTAATATCCTTGTCTTTATAGCCATACACTTGTTTTTTGGTGTAGACTTCATACCAACAATAAAAGTGTTTTTTAAAAACTTTTGTTTCCAACTGGTAAATTTTTTTTAAAAGATTTTATTTATTTATTTGACAGAGAGAGAGATCACAAGCAGGCAGAGGCAGGCAGAGAGGTGGGGAAGCAGGCTCCCTGCTGAGCAGAGAGCCCAATGCGGGGCTTGATCCCAGGACCCTGAGATAGTCCTGAGCCGAAGGCAGAGGCTTTAACCCACTGAGCCACCCAGGCGCCCCTCCAACTGGTAAATTATGGACATCTTGAAAGCAGCCATTTTTCCCTTTTCTTGTGCTACAGTATGTCATACATGCAAGTCCCCAGGAGATATACGACTGAATGACCATTCTCCACTCATTTTTTTTTTTTTGCTCCAAGCATTCTTTTTAAGAAGTCACTAAAAACCTACGAGCAAAAACTAACAAATACTGTCTATCCTTAAAAAAAACAATGTGGAGGAGATGATAAAAGCCAAAATGATCATAGATTACTGACCTGTATTATATTCATGGGAATATAAAAATCATACTTAAATATAAGATAAACATTATGTGGAACAATAATAATAGTAAATAATGACATTAACATCTAATACATACTTGATTTTTTGTGCTAGTTGTTTTTCTAAATATTATATGCACATATTAACTATGTGAAATAAGCAATATTATCTCCTATTGATATGATAAGGAAATCTCAGGTTAAAGAGTTTATATAATTTCTCTTACCACTCATAGCTGGTAGAGCTAGAGTTTCTGTAATCTCTCTAAAGTTTGCAGATGTTAAAATTTAGCAGTAAAGCTTACTTATGTGATGTATACAGAAAGGAGATAGCCTAGCATAATTTACAAAGATAAAGTTAAAAGCCAAGATCCATTTCTCCTTCCATCACTTTCACAGAACCTCAACCATACCTTCCAGACCTAGAACCTCACTTAAAATTCTATCCCTAAAGGAAGGATGAATTGGGAGAAATCAGAGAGGGGAGATGAAACATGAGAGACTGTGGACTCTGAGAAACAAACTGAGAATTTTGGAGGGGAGGGGATGGGGAGTTGGGTGAGCCTAGTGGTGGGTATTGAGGAGGGCACCTATTGCATGGTGCACTTGGTGTGGTTCATTACAATGAATCTTGGAACACTGAAAAAATAAAATTAAATTAAAAAAAAAAAAAAACAACTTTATCCCTAGTTACTCCCGTAAATAGTAAGCACGGTAAAACTCAGCAATGATAAGAATTCAGGTATAAAGTAATTGGCTTTCCTCTACCTAGCCTGGATGCTAAAATGCAAATGGAATGAAGTTTTTATATTCTGAAGAAGAGAGGTCCATGGACTGGAGGGAAAGTGGGAGGTAGACATGGCAGACTTTGTGAGAGGAATGTGAAAAGTGAGTCTCCATTGGACTTAGTATTCTCCTGGTCCAAGTTCATCATATTTGTCCGAGTTAGGTGACTCCTGGATTTCCTACTCTGTGTTGGAAATCTCAAGGCAGCCTAAGGATTCACAATAGTCCCCAGGGACATTTAAGCTTCTTGAAATTAACCAGGAGATATGAAACCAACAAAAGCAACAGGAACAAATAGGTGTCTATACACATTAATTGATTAATTGATTAAATTGTGCCCTATGCTCTTCAGGAAATGCTGGAAAATTATCCTCATCATTATATAGAAAAACTAGCAATAATGCAATATATATAGTCTAAAAATTCAGTCATACAAAATTCAAAAATCATTTCATGAGAAGTTAATAAATTGTACAAGCAGACAAGGCAAGCGGGAGTATAGAAGGCCATGGACATGATTCAGCTCTTTTCTGAAGAGCTATGTTGGTGATCTCAGATTTCTCCATCTCTCTTTATATTATTATATTATATAACCTGTACTTTTATATTTTTACCCCAGACCTTTAATATGTGGTAAAATCTCTGATTCTTGTGGGTTCAACTTGAAAACTGAATCCTTTGTGTTGTTCTCAGGCCTCTAAAGATTTTTTTCATGAAGTCTTTGTCATTCTATGCTAAGATTGTGCCAAGATATGAAATATTTGTATAACTATGTCATTTTACATATATATAATACAATCCTTCTGTATCTAATGTGTTTAGGATTCTTTTCCCTTCTAATCTAACTTGACAGTTCATTGACAGAAAACTTTGTCCCTTTTTCCTCAGTCATTGGCTACTTTACCGGGCTTTTTTCAATTGATCATCTTAAGGATTTTTCAGGCACTAGACTAAAAAAGTGTACATAAAACTAATTAGAAAGAAACATATTGCTTTATGTGCATATATTTTTTAAATTGATAATCAGTGAGCTAAGGATCCATCTCAAGAAGTGAGAAAAGAAGAGCAAGGTATACCCAAAATAAGTAGAAGTATACAATAAAGAGGGGAAAATATCTTTTAAAGCAGAGTAATAAACAATACCAAAACTTGGTTATTTAAAAATCTAATAAACTTGGAAAAACCATATCTAATGCACTTAGCAAAAAACTGATTGAGAACAAAAAGAGAGAAAGCAGAAATAAATATCAGGAATGAAAAAGGAGACTTCATCACAGATCTTACAGATAAAAAAGGTCATATTATGGATAATTTCATACCAATAAATCTGAAAGCTTAGAATGAGATAAACAAACCACTGTAAAAGTACAAATTACCAAAAAGATACAAGAAGAAACAGAAATTTTTAATTGTTCTAAATATTTTAAAGAATATAACTAGTAAGGGGTGCTTGGGTGGCTTAGTCGTTAAGTGTCTGCCTTTGGCTCAGGTCATGATCCCAGGATCCTGGGATTGAGCCCCACCATCGGGCTCCCTGCTCCATGGGAAACCTACTTCTCCCTCTCTCACTCCCACTGCTTGTGTTCCCTCTCTCACTGTGTCTCTTTTTGTCAAATAAATAAACGAAACCTTAAAAAATATATAACTAATAAGTAAAACCCTTTCCACAAAGAAACTTCTGATCAAAAGAGTCATAATGATGAATTCAAACTCTTAATAAATAAATAAAGCCAAACACTTTCAGAAAATAGAAAAGACAGCTATACTTTCCAGCTAGTTTAGGAAGCCAATATAGCCTTAATATCAACACCTGGCAAGGATATTACAAGAAAAGAAAATTATAAGCTAATATCACAATATAGATGCAAAAGTCCTAAGCAAAATATTAACTGAACCCAGTAATAATTTTTTTTTGCTTTCTCGTTCTCTTTTATTTTTTTATATTGATTTTTATTTTTTTAATTTTTTTATTAACATATAATGTATTATTTGCCCCAGGGTACATGTCTGTGAATCATCAGGCTTACACATTTCACAGCACTTACCATAGCACATACCCTCCCCAATGTCCATAACCCAGCCACCCTATCCCTACCCACCCACCTCCCAGCCACCCTTAGTTTTTTTCATGAGTTTAGGAGTCTCTTATGGTTTGTCTCCTTCCTCATCCCATCTTGTTTCATTTCTCATTTCTCTCCCCCACTCCCTCACAATCCCCCGCCCTACCTCTCAAATTCTTCATATCAGAGAGATCATGTGATACTTTTCTTTCTCTGACTTATTTCACTTAGCA
>CM053606.1:122252656-122277298 GCA_028646535.1 Procyon lotor | reverse complement strand
GGAGCGATGTCCCTCAGTGGAGCAGACTAGAAGTTCCAGATTTTATGCTCCACAGCTCTGCGGCTGCTGGGAGCCAGCCCCTCCCCCCGGGGTCTCTCTTCCCATCGCTTTAAATTCACTTTTTCCACTTCTACCTTTCTGAAAGTGGTCGATTTTCTGCTCCTAGAATTGCTGTTCTTATTCTCTTCTCTCTCCTGTTGTGTTTGCCGGCTTTTAGAGTGGTTTTCTGCTTCTTTAGCTGGCCAAAGTCCACTTTTAAGTTGACTATCTAGCATCATTTTCCCTCACACACAATATTATAGAGTGAGAGGATTATAGAACAGGAAGTTAACTCTGAAATCATCTAGTGAAAACTCCTCAACTTACAGATGATTAATTTTGTCTAATTTTCCTGAACTGTATCTTTTATTTTATACTTTTATATTAGAAAAGATGAAAATGGTATCATTAAAATTATAGTAATTAGTTAAAATATAAAAGATGACATTCAGTAATTTTTTCTTTCTCATTGCTTTAGGTTAAGGTAAAGTACATTAAATTACTAGAGTATTAGAGGTTGATAGAGACAATAGAAATTATTTTAAGGAGGCTCCTGGACAAGTTTAAGGCTCTTAGGGGCTATTGATAATGGTTGGTTCTTCATTATAACTATTTTTATTGCAAAATATATTATCTTTCTTTTTCTTAGTGAGGGTGTTTTGTTAATTCTATTGATGTATCAGGCAAAAACAAACATTTTTTGACATAAAAAACTAAGATGAGACGTGATAGGTGATTTTTATTTTAAGGAAATAAAGTCTGGAAGAGAAAGGAGACAAGAAGATCTTTGAAAATAGGTCTTAGGATTGGAGCATTTAGTTCATTTACATTCAGAGGGAATACTGAAAGATAAGAATTTAATGATATTGTGTTACCTGTAGAGTTGCTGTTTCTGGTGATGTTCTCTGGTACTTTCTAGTCTTTGTCACTTTGGGTCTTTTCTTCTCACTCAAAGAATCTGCTTTATTATTTCTTGCATGGCTGGTTTAGTAGTCACGAACTCCTTTAGTTTTTTTTCTGTGTGGGAAACCCTTCTCTCCTATTCTGAGTTATAGCCTTGCTGGATAGAGTATTCTTGGTTGCAGATCTTTCCCCTTCAGCGTGTTGAATATATCATGACACACTCTTCTGGCTTGCCAAGTTTCTCTGAAGAGATCTGCAGCTAGCCTTACGGGTCTTCCTTTGTAAGTTAAGGACTTCTTTTATTGTTTTGCTTTTTGGATTTTTTCTTTACCACTATATTTTGCAAATTTAACTACAATATGTCTTGGTGTTGGCTTGTTTTGCTGATTTTGATGGAAGTTCTCTATGTCTCCTGGATTTGGATGTCTGTTTCCTTCCCCAGATTAGGGAAGTTTACAGGTATTATTTCCTCAAATAAACCTTCTACTCCTTTTTCTCTCTTTCTTTGAGACTCCTTTGATATGAATGTTATTATTTTTGATGGAGTCACTGAGTTCCCTGTCTCCTTTCTTGATTTGTCATCTTTTCTCTCTTTTGTACAGATTCATTATTTTCCATAATTCTGTCTTCTATATCACTTATTCATTCCTCTGCTTCTTCTTTTCTTGTGGTCTATTTGGTTTCAAATCACGGTTATTGCATTCTTCATTTTGGCCTGATTGCTTTTTAACTCTTTTATATCTGCAGTAAAGTTCTCCCTGGTGTCTTCCATGTTCCTCTCAAGCCCAGCTGGTATCCTTATCACTATTGCTTTAAATTCTGGATCAGGCATATTTCTTATATCTGTTTCAATTAGATCTCTGGCCATTATCTTTTCTTGTTCTTTCTTTTGGGATGAATTCCTCTGTCTTGGCATTTTGTCTGGGTCTCTGTCTTCTGTGTGGTAGAAATTCTGTTATGTTTTCTGCTCCTGAGAGTAATGGCTTTTTGAAGAAGAGATCATATAGTGTCTAGAGTCTGGTGTTTCAGGAAGTATCTATGGTGTGTGCTGTGTGCACTCTGCTGCTGTGTTTTGCTGTTCTGTCACTCAGGTTAGTCGTTGGTAGCGGTTCTCCTTGCCTGCAGTGAACAACGTTTGAACTTTGGCCAGAGTATGGTGAGTTTTAACTGGTCTGCTTGTTAAATGAGACCTAATTCTACTTTCACTAGAACTGAAGCTTTGCAGAACTCTATGGTCAGTAGACATGGTGCATGTGGGGCGTTTTGCTGGCTTTCTGGGGAAGGGTCCTGCTGAACTGGACCTTAGGAACACTTGTCTGAGAAAAGCAGTACTAGCAGAGCCTGGGGGCAGGGGAAAGTTTTGGTAAGCAGGTTAGGCAGCCAGTGTTGGCACTGTGATGTTTTACTTAAGTTGGTTTATGCTGACAGGTAGGAGAGGGAAATGGTGCCAGCCAGCTCCTTTGTCCCCGGAGGGGGGACTCTGTGCTTCTTGCTCTTAGGGAAACACTCTGAGAAGAGTGAACAATTTTCCCTTGTTCATCCCAGGTTTTCTTCAGATTGCTATTTTCACGCTCTCTGTTACTAGGTTGCTTGCCTGCCTGGAAGAGCTCAGTGCACTTTGGGCTCTATCCCAGCCAAGCTTGCTGACTTAAAACTTCAAACTTTAAGGACCTTGTGTGGTGGGGACTGGTGCTCATTTTCTGGGGGAGGGTTTTGCCACACTGGGACTGATGCAGGTTTGATGAAGAAGGGCAGTTGCATCAGAGTACAGGGGCATGGGATTTGGAACAAAGCAGGCTAAACAGCCAGTATCTGGTTATCCACCCTCAGCAGGTGTCTCTGCGGCTGTGCTGATGGTGGGGGATGGAAATGGCGCTGACTGGCTCTTTTGTCCCTGGAGAAGTGACGCTGAGAAACCAGTTCTCACAGATGCACTCCAAGAAGAGTGAATAATCTCTTCTCCTGTGCCTTAGGCAATCCTCTGATGGTGCCTGTTCCCTCCCCCTCCCCCCTACAGGTTGCTTGTGTGCCTTCTCTCCAGAAATAGGGCAGCACCCTCAGGTCTTTATCCCAGCCAACCCCACTGACCTCTAAACTCCTGTCTTTGAGCCCTGCTGATTGGAAAAACACAAATATCAGCCTCTCTCAGTTTCCCAAACAATGACTCTGGAAGTGTTCTCCTTGTGGATATCCCTGTGTCCTCTACTCTGTCTCATCTTGCTTCTTGACTAGGCCTCCCTTCTCTTTATAGCATCATGATCCACTTCTCCCCCAAACCACATCTCTGCACTTTCTACCTTCCTCCATGTGGCCTCCTCACTCCCTCTAGTTGTGTGGTTTGTTCTGTCAATCCTCAGGTCTATTTCTTGAGTATTGAGAATGATTTGATAGTTCCTGGGATGTGTTTAGGGAAGAAACAAGCGTAGGGTCCTCCTACTATGTTGCCATCTTAGCTCCCCCTGCTTATGTATATAGTACAGTACGGTAAATCTATTTTCTTACATTTTCTTTTCTTTAGTTTACTTTATTGTAAAAATAGTGTATAACGTATCTAACATAAAAGTATGTATCACTTGACTATTTTGTTATCAATAAGGCTTCTGGCAGACAGTAGGCTGTTAGTTAAGTTTTGGGGGCATCAAAAGTTCTACATGGATTTTCAGCTGCACAGAGTGGGGAGTATCCCTAACATTGCTGTGAGCCTGTAGCAAATTAACCAAAACTGAATTTGGAGGGAGTCATGGAAATCTGCCCTTGTAACCAAATTGAACAGAATTGTGGGTAATCTGGGGATCTGCTACATGTGATTGGCATCTGAAATGAGATGGAAACAATCTTGTGGGACTGAACCTTAATCTGTGAGGTCTACGCTACCTCCAGGCAGTGTAAGAAGTGAGTTGAATTCTCAGACACCTTACTGGTGTCCCCAGAATTGCTTGATATTTTGTGGAGGAACCCTCCAATACATTTTGGAATTTGTTCCAGGAACCCATAATCCCCTTCTTCTTCCATTTCTTGCCTTCTTAAGGAATTCTGTTCTAGAGGATGTTTTCTTAGATAGACCTTCTCAAGTTAGAGAAGCTATAAATAATCTCTAAAATGTGATTAACCCTCAAATTTTCCTATATCTTGATTTAAGAAACAAACTCATATTCTTATGAAAACTTGCTTCTCATCTCCATTCCTTATCAATATTATCACAATTCGATTCTAAATTTCCAGAAGGAAACAATCATATGAGTTTGGTTCACCACTGCATTTTCATTGCGTATTTCAGTTCAAGGAACATAGTTGGCATTCAAAATATATTTGCTGAATGCCTGTCATTTACCTAGTAATTGCAGCATGAAAATCTTGTAGGCGTGTTTTATTCACTTGTTTCTTTATTTTTCCATATGTTATACTTAGATTCTACTGTTCCTTTGTATTTCTAATGCGTGCTACTTCTCTCTCTCTTTTTTAAGATTTTATTTATTTATTTGACAGTGAGAGAGACAGCGAGAGAGGGAACACAAGCAGGGTGAGTGGGAGAGGGAGAAGCAGGCTTCCTGTTGAGCAGGAAGCCCGATGTGGGACTCGATCCCAGGACCCCAGGATCATAACGTGAGCTGAAGGCAGATGCTTAACGACTGAGTCACCCAGGCACCCCTTGCTGCTTATCTTTATCCAGTACTCAACTCTAGTTTTTATTACCTGTCTCCAGGACTACTATATTTTCAATTAAAGTTCCATTCTCAAGACTCTTCTTATCTTAACTCTTCATTGCGTACTACAACAAAGTAAATCTTTTTATTTCATTCATATATATTTTGAACAGTCTTATGTTTACAGAAAAATTAAGCAGGAAGCAGTTTCCAAATACCCTTTATTCTCCTAGTTTCCCAAATTATTAACGTCTTGCATAAGCACGGTATATTTGTTACAATTAATTCATCATTATTGGTATATTACTATTGACTAAAGTCCATGTTTATAATAGGGTTCACTGTGTTGCACATGGCTAGGGTTTTTGACAAATGTATAAGGACATGTATTTACTATTATAGTATCATATAGAATATTTACTGCTCTAAATTTTCCTTGTGTTTCACCTACTCTTTCCTCCTTCCCTAATCCCTGGTAACCACCAATCTTTTTACTATTTCTATTGTTTTACCCTTTCTAAAATGTTGTATACTTGGAGAAATACAGTTTATAGCTATTTCAAGTTGATTTCTTTCTCTTAGCAATGATACATTTAAGATTCCTTCATCTTTTTTCATGACATGATAGCTCATTTTCTTTTGTCACTGAATAATAATCATTGTATGGATGTACTACAGTTTGTCTATTCAGTTGAAGAATATTTTAGTTGCTTCCAAGTTTTAGCAATTATGAATAAACCTGTTATAAATATTCATGTACAGGTTTTTGTGTGAATGTTAAGTTTTCAACTTGCTTGGGTAAATACTGAAGAGTGCAATTGCTGTATTGTGTGGTAAGAGTATGTTTAGTTTTGTAAGAAACCACCAAACTGGCCTCCAAAATGTTTGTACCACTGCATTTCCACCAGAAGTGAATGACAGTTTCTATTGCTCTAATCCTTGACAACCATTTGTGTTGTCAGTGTTCTGAATTTTAGCCATTCTAATAGGTGTGTTGTGATATCTTGCTTTTTTGTTTTGTTTTTTAGAGAGAGACACACACACAAGTGGGGGGAGGTACAGAGGGAGAGGGACAGAAAGAATCTTAAGGAGGCTCTACACTCAAAGCAAAGCTCTATGTGGGGCTTGATCTCTGGACCCTGAGTTCTTGACCTGAGATGAACAGACACTTACCCGAGCTACTCACATGCCCTTGATATCTTATTATTTTAATTTGCATGCCCTGATGACATATAATGTGGAGCATCTTTTTATATGTTAATTTTCCATCTGTATTTCTTCTTTGTGAGTTGTTTGTTCATATCTTTTACCGATTTTTTAATTGGGTTGTTTATTTTCTTATTATTGAGTTTTAAATGTTATTTTTGTATTTTGGAAACCAGTCTTCTATCAAATAGGTGTTTTGCAAATAATTTTTCCCAGTAGGTGTATTGTCTTTTCATTCTCACAGTAGTGTCTTTCAATAGAAGTTTTAAATGTTAATAAAGTTTTACTTATTAATTTTTCCTTTCATGAATGATGTTTTTGGTGTTTAATCTAAGAAGTCATCACCACACCCAAGGTCACCTAGATTATTTTCCAGTGTTTTTCTGCAAGTTATAAACTTAGGAATTTTTACATTTAAGTCTGTGATCCATTTAGAGATAATTTTGTGAAGGGTGTAAAGTCTGTGTCCCCATGCATTTTTTTTTCCCCAGAGAGATGTCCAGTTGTTATAATACCATTTTTGGAAAAAATATATCCTTTCTGTATTGAGCTGCCTTTGCTCCTTTGATTTAATCATGTCATTGTATACATGTGGATCTATTTCTGGGCTTACTATTCTGTTTAATTGACCTTTTTTGCCAATATTATTATTTTTGCCAATATTATTTCTCTGAAGTGTTTGGGAATTTCTACAGATATATCTTCAAATTTAATTTCTTATTAAACTCTCTCTAATTTTATCTCTAACCTTTTCATTGTGTTTTTAATTTTAATAATTATAAATTTTCATTTTGAGAAGTTCCATCAAGTTTTTTTTTTCAAATTTGGTCATTCCTGATAGTCTTTTGTTATTGATCATCATTGTTATTTTATCTTTTATTTCTACATATATTTTATACCATTCTATATTCTATATCTAACACACCAGGATTTATAGTTTCTAGGAATGTAAGTCTAATGTTCCACTCATGGTAACTTGTCTTTGCAGATAATCTTTCTGTTAAAGATTTGCTTGTTCTTAACATGTAATAACATATGACCTAAATTGTGGATACTTTCCCCTAGGGAGAATTTATAACTGTCTCTTCCTAGAACCAGGGTATATCAAGAAGCTGGGACTACTTCATTCTCCTTCAAGAATCTTTCTCTAAAACAAAGTCCTCAGGCTGGGCTCCCCTCTTTTTTCCTGGGTCAAGTTGTATTTTCCTCCTCACAGTACTTTTATCAGTGCCCTCCTCAAAACCCTATCCCTCCTGTTTACTTCTTGCTCACAACTCAGATACCCATTCACCTTCATTTCCTTTTTGTTGCAATGTGGTGCTCCTTGGAGACCTCAATTACTTACTACTTGTCAGATCAACAATGCAACAGAAAGTTATATTGCATGATATGTGCAGCAACAAGAGTTCTTTAGAGAATCAAGAGTGCCATGATGTAGAAACTGTGAAAATCTTTTTTCTAGGGTGTGATGTTCTACACTACAGGACGATGGGTGCCAGTTATTTTCTTTTTAATAGTTCTGTAACAACAGTGAAAATTTCCCTTAGACTCATTGTTGAGGTACTTTTAATAAAGAAATATCTGTCATGGCTAGACTATTCTAGTCTTAACATTTAACATGAGAGCTTCATATGTATTGCTAAAGAAGGATTTAGTGTTGACTCAAATTTTTGTCCTTTTTTCATTGAAAGTAGATTTTATATCTCTACATTTTTTAAAAAAAAATACTAATCTGTTTTAGAGAGAGCAAGTGAAAGCAGGAGGGGCAGAGGGAGAGGGAGAGAGAATCTCAAGCAGACTTTATGCTGAGCATGGAGCCCGACATGGGGTTGGATCTCAGAACCCTGAGATCATAACCTGGGCTGAAACCAAGAGTCAGGTGCTTAACTGATTGAGCCACTGAGCCACCTCTATATCTCTACATTTTAATAAAATGAAGAATTTGTTACTATATGCTATATATTCTGTACCTGGTTTTTATAGTAATAGTTATTTTTACATGCCTAATATATTATAAACACTGTGTCAGAGCTTTGCTTTTATTACTTTGAACTACTACAACAATCCCAAAGGTAGATACTCCTTTCTAAAGATAAAAAAATGAGAAGTTGAAATAGTTTATAAGAGACAAACCACAACTTCAGTTTATATGCTAATCAAGTATTTGTTCTGAAAATAGGGGAAGCAAAATTTTATGACAGATCAATATCCCTGTAAAAGGTTTAGATTCAATCTTCAAGTCGTATCTTTACAATCAGCTTTGTCAAAACAGATCTTTTAAATTTTTTCCAGGAACTTTATGAAAATAAAAAATCATAATCTTTATGATTAATATATCTACTAATCAATTATAGTGGCATAGGAGTGGAACTCCTTTGAAAAAAATAATCAAATAATTTTGAAGCCATGTAGTCATTGGTAATGAGCTGTATCCATAGATAAGGAAGATGATCAAATTAACTCATGACTAGAGACTAACATTTCCAAAAATTTCGAAAGTAAGTATAGAGGAAACTGAATAGAGTGATGCTTTATAGTGTCAATATCTGAAGATTGCTGATTGATTGATATTTTCGTTTAGTAGCTAGGGTATGTTAAATACATTGGCCTTATTAAAGAACATTTTTTCTTCAACTTAATATTGTAATAAAATAATAAAATCCATTATATACAATGTAATATATAATAAAATAAAACAAATCATTTAATGTATAATATGTTATCTCTCTCTCTCTATATATATATATAAAGTGAACTTAATTTATATCAAATTATACCTGTACCTTTTTCTAATGTGCAAGAATAACATTTACATTTTTCTCAATTTTCATCAAATAAATGTGTAGATGCTATAATATTTAAAAGACAAATTCAGGAGAAAAAAATCTATAAGAGGTTGAATAGATTCAACTTTTTTGATTTGTTTTAATTAATTTAAAATGAAAAAATGTAAATTGCCTTAGGGAAATCACATAAATGTAATTAATCAATAAGTATTTTATTAAAAGTGTATTATGTTCCCAGATTTGTAAGCAGAACTGAACAAGATGCAGAAGATGTGCATGATATGTGCAGCAACAGAGTTCTTTAGAGAACTTGTTCCCCTGTTCGGGACAAACCCTAAATCTCAGTGGTTTAACATAATAGAAGTTTCTTTGTTTCTCAGATCAAGGGTTATTTTTGATTGGTAGGCCATTACTATTTAGGAACTCAGGCCTCTTTCAAACTTTTGTTCTCCCATCTTTGTATGTGGTTTTCAAGTGTACCCTACTCATTTGCTTCAAACTGGAAGGGAAAAAGACGTGGAGAATCTTTTGTAGGAGGGATTTTTGGTGAGGTTGGAAGAAGATTTTGATGGGCCTGGTCTGGAATGGTGCACGTAGCTCTCATCTTCTCTTCCATGTTTCATTGGCTAGAACTCAACCATGTGACAACATCTAAGTGCAAGAGAGGTTGGGAAATGTAGTTTTTAGCTCTGAGCCTGGGAAACAAGACATGTTTTGTCGTAGCATAAAGTTTTGAGATAGATATAAAATCATTGTATATTAAAAATTGAATTGTTATTATTTAGACATGTATCTATTAATTGGTATTTAAGGAGCTAAAGTGTATGAAGGATAAATGACCTGCTTAAGTTTATATAAAGTAAAAAATTAATATGCAAATTCAGGTCGTTTTGATCCCAAGACTAAGGTTCTTTTATTTCTTATCATAGGCACAATTTCGTAGAAAATGCAAGAAGTAACTACATGTCATGCAGTTAGGGAACACTGCCAAGGCCAGTAACTGGGGCTCCTTCCCTTGGCTTGCGATAGTGTAATTTGTGTACAGCCCAAAGATTATTTTGATTGATTCACACAGTAATTTAAAACTTTTTATTTTTTGTTTTTATTTTTTTAAGATTTTTATTTATTTATTTGACAGAAGAGAGATCACAAGTAGGCAGAGAGGTAGGCAGAGAGAGAGGGAAGCAGGCTCCCTGCTGAGCAGAAAGCCCCATGCAGGGCTTGATCCCAGGACTCTGAGATCATGACCTGAGCCAAAGGCAGAGGCTTTAACCCACTGAGCTACCCAGGCGCCCCAATTTAAAACTTTTTAAAAAGTAAGTTACTGTCTTAGTCTGCTTAGGCTGCCATAACATAAAACCGTAGATTGTCTTAAACAGCAGAAATAAATTAATTTCTCATCATTGTGGAAGCAAGAAGTCCAAGATCAGGGTGCTAGTTGATTCAGTTTCTGGTGAGAATCCTCTTCCTAGTTTGCAGACAGCTGGCTTCTTGTGTCCTCGCTTGGCCTCGGTGTATGCCTGTGGAGAGAGAGAAGTCTTTCTCTTTCTCTTCTAGGAAGACTACCAATCCTATCAAATTAAGTCCCTACTGTCATGATCTCATTTATATCCTAAAAGCTTTTCCAAATACAATTGCATTAGGAGCTGGGGCTTTAACATATGAATTCTGGGGGAGGGGGGACACAATTCAATCTACAGCAGTTACTAATACTTAAAAATCAAAATTTCACATGAAACTTCAGAATTCTGGCTTCTATAAAAGCAAACAAAACAAAACAAAAGCCTGCAGGGTCTGACCATTTTGGACTTCTCTTAATACATGACAAAAACAAGAAAACACCAACAACAGAGAGAGAGGGTGGTTGTGCCTTTCTGGGTATTCTTACCAGTTCAGCACAGTCCTCACCTTTTAATACCTGCTTGGCTATTGTAAGCATTTACTTTCGTGACCCTTGGATATAGAGCATCCTGAAAGTGTTCTAGAGCTCTTATATATAAATATGTAGGTTTTGGATGTATCTCCCCTTCATCTCCTTGAAGAAATTGAGGTTCTTTCTTTGTAGGTGAGTTTCCTTACAGGTGAGCATCAATAAAGTAGTGAATTTTGTCCATCGACAATGTTTACTTGTAGCCTGGGAAATTATGAAAGTTATTTTGTGGATAGTATTCAAGTCAACTAGTTATTTGGATCCAAGGTCTACTCTCTGACCTCACCATAATTCTTAATCTTTCTGTGTCCCTGGTTTTCTAATTATATTTATATCATTTCTCTTAATCTACTTCTCCTATCATATTTAGAGGCGATTATTTGCAGACTTCACATAGTTTTAGACAATAATGCATACCTACTGAACACAGAGAACTATATGTTTATATTACAAAAGAGACTCAGAAATAGGAAATATACTGTCAAATTACATTTTGTGATATAGAATATACATCATAGCATCATAGGGCATTTAGGGGGCCTCATTCTGAAAATTGTATCATTCCTAGTTCTAACATTTGCTTCTTCCATTTTAACCTTCCACATCTTTTACTTCTTAAAGATACTACTTTGGAGACAGATCAGAAACACTGGCTCATGTACACCAGCCTCCATATCTTGAAAATTCTCAAGGATTAGATGAAGCAAGCAACTCAGTCATACATATAAAAAATGACAAGAGTGAAGGTGTTAGTATTTTGGTGTAAACTTCATAGCTACTCCAAAGATGATCTATCCAGATCACAAATTGGGATAAGTTTCCAAGTCTTGTAGCATAGGCTCCATGTAGACAAAGAGGTCACACTTTAGTATTTCTTGGGTCTCAATTTCTTTTTCTACAAAATGGGGATGATAGGAACATCAGCTAATATAGTCGTTAAAGGATAAATTATCTGAAGCATGTAAACTGCCTAGAATAATGGCTGGCACTTAGTAAGAACTAACATGTTTTATTATTTTGGGGGGGCAGTATAGCCAAAAGGTTAAGACAATGTTTTGTTTTTTTGTTTGTTTGTTTTTAAAGATTGATTTCTCTACCTACCTACCTATTTATTTATTTTAGAGAAAGAATGTGAAAGAGGGCATGTGAGGGAGGGGCAAAGGGAAAGGGAGAGAGAGAATCCTCAAGTGGACTCCCTGCTGAGCATGTAGTCTGACCTAGGGCTCCATCACAGGACCCTGAGATCATGACCTGAACCAAAATCAAGAGGCACCGTGACAATGGATTTTCAAGTCAATTTAGTTTTCCTTTGTATCCTGTGTCCTCTGCTTCCTAGTTATATGAAGCAAGTTTGCAGTTTCTTTATGTGTAAAATGGGCAATAAAGAATAGCAACCTTGTCAGGTTATATAAATATATAATGAGACAGAAATCATGTAAAGATCTTAGTCAAATGTTTGGCACATAACAAGTACTTGATATATTACAAGTAGATGTGTAAAATAGATGATTGTAGAATGCTAGTTCCAAATGGAGGGGGGAAATGATCTTGGAAAAGCTCCTAATGATATCAGTTACTAGATTTAAAAAAGAGTAGCTTCTAGGAGTGGCTGGATGGCTCAGTCCGTTAAGTGTCTGCCTTTGGCTTGGGTCATGATCCCAGGGCTCTGGGATCCAGCCCCACATTAGGCTCCCTGCTCAGCCAGAGCCTGCTTCTCCTTCCTCCATGCTCCTATTCTCTCTTGCTATCTCTTGTCTCTCTCTCTTAAATAAATAGATAAAACCTTTTTTCTAATTTTTTTAAAGAGTG
The DNA here is from genome assembly GCA_028646535.1 of Procyon lotor. Taxonomy (NCBI): domain Eukaryota; kingdom Metazoa; phylum Chordata; class Mammalia; order Carnivora; family Procyonidae; genus Procyon; species Procyon lotor. The sequence continues at coordinate 122,264,981 of CM053606.1, read as the reverse complement.
GATTCTTGCTCTGTGTATCTCTATAGTGTGAGATTAAGCATGAAAATGCCTAATGTCATATTAAATCAAATTCACATTGCATTATGTGAATTAGTTAAGTTAACTTACATAGCATTCTTAAAGTATGTAGTATTTGTTTTATGTAAAGAATTAATATGGTGTGTTAGGAAACTTTGGCCAGGAGAAAATAAACTGTTATAAATATTTTATAACATGTTGTTATTATTTACATTGACAATGAAACAAGGAAATCCTTCTTGAGGATTTTATATTCATTGCCATGTGGCAAATATTGACTAAGATGTTTGTCAGTGTTCATTTTTAAGTACGATCATTTTTGATAATTATTGAGATAAGTTGTCAAAATGAATGCTTAGCATTTAAAAAAAATTGCCCAACTTTTCGTGGTAGTTGTCAATTAAAAGTGGAATGAAGCATATTTTCCAGAAACATATGTCATTACCTGACACTGGATGATAATTTACTATATCCAGTGGATCTTGCTATTGGCATTTTTAGTATTTGCCATGGATTGTAAACCTGGCTACAAATAGGAATCACTTGCAGAAGGATATTTATTTGTTTGTTTGTTTGACAGAAAGAGAGGGAAAGAGAGAGCATAAACAGAGGGAGCTGCAGGCAGAAGAGTTAGAAGCAGACCCCCTGCTGAGAAGGAAGCCCTGATGCCTATGATGATAATTATGATGATGATGATGCCAGGCTTGATCCCAGGACACTGGGATCATGACCTGAGATGAAGGCAGATGCTTAACTGACTGAGCCACTCAGTTGCCCCCTGAAGTAGGATATTTAAAATAGAGAAGCCCACACAGACTTCCATCCTGGAGATCTTGTTTCCCCAGGAAAAGGATCAGAAATCTGTAATGATAAAAAGCATCCTAATGATTCCAGTGATCTTCTGGATTGGGAAGTGCTGATCTTTTGCTCTAACACATCTTTATTCCAGTCCTAAAAATACAGTGTATGAGATTTTCATAAATCATCGCAAAGATTCAGATAAATATAGTTTTTGGTAATATATATGTGAACTCTATTTGAATCATTTTGGAGGAATTTAATTATGTGGCATATTTTATGTAAGGGCTTTCATCAATTACAGAAATAAAAGTTTTAAGAAGGCTCAACTTAAAAATTAAATTTTTGACGTTGACATTCCCATAAATCTGATGTTCATAAAATATTTCTCACTGAGGCACACTATGGACAGTTTTTATAGTGGATATTTTTAAAGCAGATATTTTTAAAACAGAATATTTACGTTTTATATTTTTGTCATTTGCTTTTTAGGGTAAATAGTTGTATGTCTTGAGTTAAAGATCTTTCCTTTGGAAACTAAATTTTAATTTTTCTCTCTTTTTATTTTTAAAACAGGAGTTCTTGCAGTATGCTGTCAGCTCACACTATGTTTATAAAGCAATATCCTAAAATATTCCTGCAGAAAAAACACAGACTGCCTAAACTTTTCAAACAAGAGGGAAAAAGGTAATGCTATCTTCCTTTGGAAGCAAGGTTGCTGTGTGTGCACATTAAAGAAAAATGGAACTCAAATAATTAAAGTATTTGATATGTTTCCAGTACTCCATGCTAGGGAGCTCCCAAGAAAATGGAGTTTGATAGGGAAGAATAAGTCACACAGTCATTTTGGAGGAATTTTAATTATATGGTATAATTACTAATAAATGTATGTTGCTCCTTTAGTTTTATCATTAAAATGAATAAGCAACTAGCTTTATATAATCAACATAATAAAATACTATTAAGAATGTGAAAGATAATACAGTAAATGATACAGAAAAACTAAGAAAACTATAAATTATGATAGAATGCCTTATATAACTTGAGGCTAGTTTGATAATCTAGATCTTATTGGTTAATTTTCTAAAGAAGTGTGCTACTGAATTTATTCAAGAAGATAAAAATTAAAACATTATTATGGTATAAATAGAAATTATGAAAAGTACTTTTCAAAAGTATTTTTTGAAACAAAAAAGAACAAAAGCAAAAATTAAAAAACTCATAGCCCGAGTGATATCACTAGAAGTTCTTTTCAAATGTCCAAGGAAAGGTAATTTCTGTGCAACTTAGATTTCCCAGAGTGTTGAAAATAAAAAAATAGTTTGTGAATTTGCCATGTATGTATAACTCTGATATCAAAATTTAATAAGAGTGGTTACAATAATGAATAAGAAATACCAATTTTCATTATGAGGATATAGGCAAACATACTCAATAAAATTTTAGCACAGTAGTGTATTAGATTTGTACATCATGGTTAAATTGGTTTCATCTCATGAGTGTAAAGAAGGTTCATCATTAGAAAAGCTATTATTATAATTTTATAATATTAGCTCAAGGAGAAACTGTATGATCTATCAGTGCCGAAAAGATATTTAATGTAATTCAGTATCTATGTCTCATACTAAAATAAAATCATGCTTTTACATGTAATGTGTGCAGTAGGTGGCTATTAAGTAGTACAAAACATATTTTCAGCCAGAAAGAAACTACTCTACAGTAGTCATAAAAACACCTTAAGCTGAATTAAAATAAAATTTCATAAAATATATTAAGAAATTATAAATCTCTAAGCTTAGCTTACACTGGTCCTTCATGTAATGTGATAAACCCATATATGCCTGGATAGTGGGACTAGAGCTCAGGTAATTCAGAGAAGCTTTTGGCAGAATATAAATGAGGAGGAAACATGAATCTTGGCTGACACTAAATACCTACACTATTAAAATTATTCATCAGTTGCTTTTACCTATTATCATCATTGCCATATTCAACACTCTATAATTCATTTAACATAAATGTCATGTGACAGATATAATAGCAAGACTTTGAAGTATGGCATGTGCCTGGTTGTGAACATCTGGTGAGAATGCCTTATGGCAGGACATTTGCTAAACATCGAAGAGCAGGAGAGTAGAAGAAATGCTTTATACAACCATTAAATTCACTTGGAGTAATGCCACATTAATGAAAATAAATGGAAGACCTGGCTGAGACATAGGGAAACAGTTCTATAGACATAGAGAAACAGTTCTACCAGTTTTACCTAGCAAAAAAATGTAAAAACAGAGCAAAAATGAAATCAAGGACTGCTAAGAAATATGATGATTATCTAAAATTTATTTTATTTATGAATTAAGTGGAGAGAAGGTAAATTTTTGGTAGATTCACAGATGTAGGATATCAAATAGATAACATTTCTTTTAAAAAAGCACCGAATTTTCACCCAGATGACTTGGATTTGAGTTTTTGTTTTTCTCAACTGTGGCAGCATGACTTTGAGCTAGTCTCTGAATATCGAATGCTCTGTTTTAACTCAGGAAAAGAAGGTAATATTAATATCTTATTTCAGAATTATGCATGGAACAAACTTTTTAATTGTACTAGCTCTTATTATTATCATGGACTATAGATATAGGCAGTGATGTTTATATAGATTTATACCAACTGTCAAGAAATTCTGCCTCTTCAAAAATGAACTATTGAGACCTCATCAAGATTAAAAGCTTTATATAGCAAAGGAAACAGTCAACAAAACCAAAAGACAACTGACAGAATGGGAGAAGATATTCGCAAATGATGTATCAGATGAAGTAGTATCCAAAATCTATAAAGAACTTCTCAAACTCAACACCCAAAGAACAAATAATCTAGTCAAGAAATGGGCAGAGGATATGAACAGACATTTCTGCAAAGAGGACATCCAAATGGCCAACAGACACATGAAAAAGTGCTCAACATCACTCGGCATCAGAGAAATACAAATCAAAACCACAGTGACATACCACCTCACACTAGTCAGAATGGCTAAAATTAACAAGTCAGGAAATGACAGGTATTGGCAAGGATGTGGAGAAAGGGGAACCCTCCTATACTGTTGGTGGGAATGCAAGCTGGTACAGCCACTCTGTAAAACAGTATGGAGGTTCGTCAAAAAGTTGAAACTAGAGCTACCCTATGACCCAGCAATCACACTACTGGGTATTTACCCTGAAGATAGAAATGTAGTGATCTGAAGGGGGCATGTTCACCCAAATGTTTATAGCAGCAATGTCCACAATAGCCAAACTATGGAAAGAACCTAGATGTCCATTAACAGATGAATGGATAAAGAAGAAGTAGTATATATATATACAATGGAATACTGTGCAGCCATCAAGAGAAACGAAATCTTGCCATTTGCAATGACATGGATGGAACTAAAGGGTATTATGCTAAGTGAAATAAGTCAAAAAGAGAAAGACAGTTATCATATGGTCTCTCTGATATGAAGAATTTGAGAAGCAGGGTGGGGGTCATGGGGGTGGGGGTGGGAAATGAAACAAGAAGTGATCAGGAAGGAGACAAACCATAAGAGACTCCTAAACTCATGAAACAAACTGAGAGTTGCTTGGTGGTGGTGGGGTAGGGATAGGGTGGCTGAGTTATGGACATTGGGGAAGATATGTGTTATGGTAAGTGCTGTGAAATGTGTAAGCCTGATGATTCACAGAAATGTACCCCTGGGACAAATAATACATTACATAGTAATAAAGAATTCTGGGGCGCCAGGGTGGCTCAGTGGGTTAAGCCTCTGCCTTTGGCTCAGGTCATGATCTCAGGGTCCTGGGATCAAGCCCCGTATCAGGCTCTCTGCTCAGCAATGAGCCTGCTTCTCCTCTCTCTCTGCCTACTTGAGAGCTCTTTCTCCGTCAAATAAATAAATAAATAAATCTAAAAAAAAAAGAAAAATCTGCCGCTTTTCAAATGAGTTAGTCAACAACAACAATAATGAATTAGTACATATAATATCGTAACAAATCACTGAATTCTTCTCTTCAACAAGTTTAATACTTAACCCTTTTTTAAACAAAAAAGACTTAAAATTTTTTCCTAATTAAAATATACTTGACACACAATATTACATTAGTTTCAGGAACAAAACATAGTGATTCAGCAACATTATACATTTTGCTATGCTCACCACAAATGTATCTACCATCTGTCACCATACAATGCTATTAACATACAATTGACTATATGCTCTAGGCTATGCCTTTCATCCCTGTCCCTTATTCATTCCATAATTGGAAGCCATTCCCCTTTATCCATTTTGCCCTCCCTCCCCAATCTGGAAACCACTAATTTACTCTTTGTATTTATGGGTCTCTTTCTGCTTTTGTTTTTTTATACATTTGTGTTTTTTTTTAGATTCCTCATATAAGTGAAATCTTATGGTATATGCCTTTCTCTGAGTTATTTCATTTAACATAATACCCCCTGGGGCCATCCATGTTGTTGCAGATGGCAAGATCTCATTCTTTTCTTATGGCTAAGTAATATTCCATTGTATATATACCATATCTTCTTTATCCATTCATCTATCAATGGATATTTTGGGTTGCTTCTTTATCTTGTCTGTTATAAATAATGCTTCAATAAACAGGAATGCATATATCTTTTTAAATTAATGTTTTCATTTCTTTGGGTAAATATCCAGTGGTGAAATTATTGAATTGTATTTCTATTGTCAATGTTTTGAGGAAACTCTATACTGCTTTCCACAGTGGCTGCACTGATTTTTATCCCCATCAACAGTGTATGAGGGTTCCTTTTTCTTCGCATCATCACCAACACTTGTAATTTCTTAGAAAATACATAGACTTTTAATCAGTACACCTTTATATCAGCTCATTTCTGGAGGAGAAGAAGTTTAAGGAAATGATAGTAACCGAGACAACAGTGTCACAGAATGTGATAAAAACTTTGTTGAAGATATATTTATTAAATAAGTAACATGTTGGGAGGGTAAGAATTCACATATTTACAAGGAAGCTTCTATTATTGGACTTTTATAAATCTCTTGACTTACTTTTTGGATAGCAAGGTAGAGACAATAAATTTTTTTTTTCTTTTAGAGAATGAAAAAAAAATGACTAAGCTGCAACTTTTCTACTGGGAAATTTTAGCCCACATTTTAAACCCTTTATTCATTTGTCTGTGGGCTTATCTTAATGTTAAACTATAAAGTTGTGTATGGGCTTTAGTTATAATGTACTTGTCTCATCAAATTTATCATCAAATCTAAATGTTGCACTTAATATGCAGAGTGTGGCATTGTAGAATTTTTTGACACATTTTTACTTGACATTTTAATGAAGTCCAATCAGTATCTATTATCTTAAAAAATTTAATTCTAATTAGACATAGGATCAAATAAAGACAAAGAGGAAGGAGTAACTTGCTTTGTTTAGATGGAGTTTCAGGTTTATAACTTATAACAGGTTATAACAGATATATAACCAGGTAATGGTAAAATTTAGTAAAACTATTTTAACATAGCTTATGTTATATAACTTTCAACTGAATAATTTGACCTAGGAAGAGTAAAAAGATTTTAGCAGTGTGCCATACTGTGCTTCCTACCCACCAACTCCAGGATTTTACAAGAGTATTCTTCAATGTGTGAAAGGCATCCTGACCAGAAGAGGTCTGCTGGGATGCTTCTCATGGACCCAGAAGTCTGGTCATGCTCAGCTGACCAAATTCCTAACCACTCCAAAAGCTTTCAAAGCATGTTTTGTGTAAAGAATCGATGCTTCAGTTTGGACTTCAGATTCTAAAGAGACTAGGACATCCCAGTTGCTTGAATTGAAAGTCAGAATTTTACTTCTAGATCTAAAAGCAGCAGTAACATGTACCTTTGATCTGGGTTAAAATGATGTGGAACTTCTCTGTAATAAATATATTTTCTCCAAACACATTTTAAAACAGTTATTTGGTATAGTATACATACTACCTTGATGGATTATAAATTCTTTCTAAAACTAAGTGCAGAAAATGCTGGAAAACAAAGATGAATATCTGGAGAGGAAGCAAATGAAAACCTAGAGCAAATGGATTCTGATAAACTGACTTAAAAAAAGAAAAACTCTCTGCAAAATTACTTTCTTGTGGTTTTCTTTTGAGAGTTGGACTTCATTTCATTCCCTAGTATTGTAAATATTATCCATGTGCTACAGCTATATCTAAGTGGTGCTTATTTCATGCTAGCTTGAATTGGCCTCAGAGTAATTAAACATAGATTTGAAAAATATGTATTTAACATTAGAACAAATGGAACTCTCCTTTTTATGATTATAAACCCTGTTTTCTCTGAAGTTCTGAGGTCTATCAAATGAGATGCTCCCTGTGTCTTTTTAAAGTCAGAACTATAATAATTCTGTTGCATTATTTTTCTCTAAAAAGAAAAGCAAAAATTTACATTATCTGGAAGAAACCTTATGATAATGTTTTGTCATTTGTTTATTCATTTAAATAATATATACTGAGTACTGACCATGTGTTAAGTACAAGTCACATGAGGTCTCCACTCAGAAGATATGGCTTGGTGGCAGTGGCAGGCGCTAAGAGGTAGCAAAAAATATATATAAGTATCAGAGGTGACAGATTGGGAGGCGGTTTCCACTCAGAGTATTTTTGTTAATAGCAGACAATGTACTGGAAGATCAGTGCAAGCATCCCTGAGGAAGTGATGTTGAAGTTCAAAGATAAGTAAGAGTTGGCTAGGAGATGGTAAACAGTCCCTGAGACAAAAACAAAACAAAATAAAACAAAACCAAAACACCCAGTGTATATGATGGTCTTCACACTGTTTAAAATATAAGTGCTGGTGAAGCTATTTTGTCTGGTATACCAATTGCCCAGGTTAGTAGTTGCCACCAGAAAGTTGTTGCAAATTTTTTTTCAAAATCTTTAATTTCTTCCACGTATATCAAGATGGGAGTGCTGGTAGCTGAGAGTGCAGGAAGAGAAGATAGGAAGAAAGAAAGAAAGAAGAAGGAAGGAAGGAAAGGAAGGAAGGAAAAGAAAAAGAAGAAAGGAAGGAAAAAAGGAAAGAAAAGGAAAGGAAAGGAAAGGAAAGGAAAGGAAAGGAAAGGAAAGGAAAGGAAAGGAAAGGAAAGGAAAAAGAAAGAAGGAAGGAAAGAGAAAGGAAGGGTAAAAGGAAGGGGGAAAAGAAAGGAAAAAAGGGAGGGGCACCTGGGTGGCTCAGTGGGTTAAGTCTTCAGCTCAGGTCATGATCTCAGGGTCCTGGGATTGAGCCCTACATCGGGCTCTCTGCTCAGCAGGGAGCCTGCTTCTCCCTCTCTCTCTGCTTGCCTCTCTGCCTACTTGTGATCTCTCTCTCTTCAAATAAATAAATAAAATCTTTAAAAAAAAAAAAGAAGAAAGAAAGGAAAAAAGGGAGAAAGGCAAGGGAGAAATGAAGGACTGTCATGCTAGCTCATGAGAGCAATATTTGGACTTTTTGGAGAATTCTATGAAGGGAACGGGAGGGAAATTTATAGAAATCTAACTAGTTGTCTCACCCATGGTCTGATGTCTTTTGTGGCCCAAATCAAAGCCTTTACTATGGCATAAAAATGAAACCCTAGATGACGTGGGGCATTATTGTAGCAAAGTGGAGTAGGATTTCCCTGCATTAGAGTAGACTGTTAAAGTTTCAAGTCTGAGTCTAAAAAAAACCTTGCCATCCATGTTTACAACTGCCACTGAAGAATGGCTGATTATGCCAAAAGGAAGGCCCTTTTGTCACACTTTCTTCCTGATCATTTTGGTTAGAGTTGTCTGGGAATAGGTGCTGAGGAGTGTTGAATGGCTCTGCCTGGGGTGGAGGCACTGTAACTTGGAGTTGTGGAGCTATCCAGGAGAGGAAAATGGAGAGAAAACAAGGGGCAAACAAAAAGCAAGAGGAGCCAGGAAATAATTGGAGAAGTGTGTATAGAGTAAGGATAAACCATTGATCCTAGGCGTGGGGTTGAGGACATTTAAGAATGCCCTGTTTATGGATTTCAAGTATGCTGTGCTATATGTGATACAGCATCTCTTTAGGATAACCCCAGTGTTTGATGAAATCTACTACACTTACAAATGCTCTAAATATTTGGTTTAGTTTAGTTTAGTTTTGTTGAGGAAATATAGGTAGAGCTGGTTTTATTTCTGGATGAACAAGACATAGAGTAAAGAGTATTTAAGGAAGAAACAGTGCAATCTGGGGAAATGTTGAAATCTTAAGGAGAGCTTTGTACTTCTGTGAATTTGCATGGGATTTTATCTAGATTTTAAGAGGCCAGTAGATCCCAGTTTTCATAATTTCTATTGTGTGAAATTCTTGACCAATGTCCTGATAATGGAAAAATGTGATACCATTGGTTAAGGGATAGGCAGTAGACACGGTGTACTTATGAGTTCAGCTGAAGGAGTATTGTAAATGCTGATGTATTTTCTTATAAATTCCATTCATCAAAGACCAAATGTAAATAAGGGGGAAAAGCCATCTTTGATTCAAAGGGAGTCATTTTGATGCTTTGAAAGGCTATAATTGAAAGTTCGGATCTTCTTCCAGATTGTGTACTATTGGTGGCAGGAAATTTGCCTCCCTATGCCTCCAGGTTGGCCTTTCCATTCTTCAAAACTAGATGCTTCATTCATTACTTAAAGTAGCTCTGTGAGGCTGAGATCTCCTCAAGGAGATTACTAGTAAAAGAGGAATAGAAATTCTAAAAATTTACGGGACACATTTTCGCTGCCATTTTATTCTTCTCTTCAATAAGTTAAGTCTAGCTTGAGTGACAGTATTGCTGAATGGTTAGAATGGTGTTTTATCATTGTTTCTCATCAATCAGTAATCATCAATTCCTGTACAGAGGTCAGGTAGAGAGCATTGGTACTGAAACAATGTTGTCTATAGAATGTGGAAATGGGGATGGAAAAGAAACTTGATAAAAGCCATTGAAGGGAGTGTGTAAGAGCTTAACAAAGCTAATTTAAGAATGCTGAGAAAAATTAAGGATTAGTAAAAATTAGATAATGTAGATTTGTAATCACCCAAGAGTATGACCAGTTCAGCAATGTTCTGTGGGTGGAAAAAGTAGGATGATTAAAATGGAAAAATTAAAATGATGCATACCTGGAAACTGAGAGAATGAACAAAATAAATGCTTCTTTGGGTTTGGAGATTAGCAAATGTTTGTTGAATTGGATTGTGAATAGAGGGAATTTAGGTTATAAATGAAGACAGAGCACAGGATTTGATTACTCTTATAGATATATATTAATATATTATTATAGTAAAGGTTGTCTTTAGATATCCCACCTTTTTAAATTTGAGCTTTTAAATTTCAGTTAACCCTTAGTAGGTAAATAATCTTGTTGAAATAATTTCACTTTCTTCCATTTATATGGCTTGTCATATGTTATGGAAAATGTATTGCTGTTGTATTCCATAGAATACATGTTAAGTCCAGCTGTTCACATTTAACTGTAGATTTTCTATTGCTCTTTGGAAAAGAAAAGAGAAGAATTTGAGTTTGGCATAGACATTTATTTAGTAGAAACTAGGGAAATATTGCTTACCTCTGTCTAATCTTAAAATATTCTTTCTTATATTATAAGAGATGACAGGATTCCAATGTTTGCTGTCAAGAGTATATAATGGAACTTGCCTTTGAATCCTCAATTGTAACTTTGGATATGTTGGCAATGTGTAGGACAAAGTCAGCACTATTGTACAGCATAAGACAAAGCTTGCAATTTATGAACTTATATCTTGGGGATGGAATTTGCCCATAATTATTTCCCTGGTTTGTCATTAGTGATAATTAAGCTAAGCTTAATAAATGGAGTAGACATAGTACACTTAAAGTGACTGTATTTATTTGTATTTTTATGAGTTGGGCTGACTTTAGTTTCTAAAAAAAAAAAAACAGGGTCAAAGAATCCTATAACAAACATCTTATGAAAGATTTCATGTATTACTCTGGCTCTAACTACTGCCTAGTAAAATTTATAGGATTTACAAAAAAGTGGGGGAGGGAGTTACAGAAATATTTGGGAAATGATTTTTTAAAAAGTTTGTAAGAACTATAATACAGGAATACAATTGCAGTGTGTTGTTCTGTTGGACTAATCACATCTGGGTTTGTTGTTCTGCAATTTGGCAATTGTGTTGCCTTAAGATTACCTAAAACTTTGAATCTTAGTCTCTTCATCTAAAATGGAGACAATAATACATAATCTACAGTGATGTTGGAGGACTGAATGAGATAATGTATATTAAATTTTATTTTATTTTATTTTATTTTGCTTGGTGGTGGTGCTAATCTCTATCACCTGAATTTACTGAAGCTTTTTTTGGTCTTTAATATGGCCAATTAAAAAAAAATTGATAGCTACTAAAACTATAACGTTGCACAAAGCTATTATTTTACTAATGCGTGATTGTGGAATATACACTGGCCATTTAGAAAACATCCGTCCACTGGGTTATACAGATCTTACAAATGTTGACATGTTTATGCAATATATGAAGATCACAGTTTTTAATATCATCACTAATCATCAGAAAAGCCTTAAGTGCTAGGAAGTTGTCAAGTTTACAGAAGTGGATACAAGTTTTCCAAAAATCAGATTTTTACTTGAAAGCTTGAATTTTATCATAAGCGACAGATACTGTATATTTGAAGTCACAACTGCACTTCACTCATTTTTGAGAAAATATATTCCAGATATCAGTCATTTATTATCATTTGTTTTTTGGCTATTCTTTCAAGTAAATATGGAGTGCAGTCAAAAAAGTGGATAGTTTAGCTTACAAATCAAATAACTCACTTTTGAGACAAGAATCCCTTTGAAATGCTGCAAAAATTCTTTATTCTTTTCATTTTGTCACACAGAATATCACAAAAAAAGTTAGGGTCAGAGGATTGAGATTTAATAAAATTAATATTTTTTTCTGGCTTTTTAAAAATTGCAAGTGTGATATTTACAATTGTTAGATCTTCTTGTTGGACAGTCCCTTTAAGTATGATATAGTGTTCTTCCTCATCTCTTATTATAGTCTTTGGCTGAAAATCTAATTTATCTGATATAAGGATTGCCACTCCAGCTTTCTTTTGATGTCCATTAGCATGGTAAATTGTTTTCCACCCCCTCGCTTTAAATCTGGAGGTGTCTTTGGGTCTAAGATGAGTTTCTTGTAGACAGCATATCGATGGGTCTTGTTTTTTAATCCATTCTGATATTCTGTGTCTTTTGATTGGGGCATTTAGCCCATTTACATTCATAGGGTGACTATTGACTATTGACAGATATGAATTTAGTGCCATTTTATTGCCTGTTAGGGGACTGTTAACTGTACATTGTCTCTGTTCCTTCCTGGTCTGTTAGGCTCTCTCTTTGCTTAGAGGACTCCTTTCAATATTTCCTGTAGGGCTGGTTTGGTGTTTGCAAATTCTTTCAGTTTTTGTTT
>CM053606.1:122219724-122252156 GCA_028646535.1 Procyon lotor | reverse complement strand
AAACCATAAGAGACTCCTAGACTCAAGAAATGAACTAAGGGTGGCCGGGGGGGGTGGTGGGGTAGGGATAGGGTGGCTGGGTTGTGGACAATGGGGAGGGTATGTGCTATTAAGTGCTGTGAAATGTGTAAGCCCGAAGATTCACAGACATGTACCCTGGGGCAAATAATACATTATATGTTAATAAAAAAAAAAAAAATGCAAGAAAAAAAAAAAAGAATAGAATAGAATAGAATACAACACAACACAACACAACACAACACAACACAATACAACACAACACAATATATATGGGGGCATTTTCTCAGCAGTCCCATTAAAGATGAGGCAAGGTGCTCTCTTAATAAGGGAAAGTGGAAGAATAGATAGATACTGACTGATATGTAAGAAACTAACTAGCTTTATAATTTCAAAAATACAACCTTGGAAACAGTTGGCAAGATAATATTTTTTTTTCAAATTATATCTTCAAGTTATCACATACCTTAGGATTCCTGAGCTTTGAGCCCTAACATTTCCTAATTCTTTGGCTCCAGTATTTTTCAACTAGATATCTCCTATGCATTGCTCAAGTACTTATTTCACTCAGGATTTGTTTTTTCAACCATTTAAAGCTTTCTTCCCTTATGACTAAAATTTTAAGTTTTAGAAAGGGCCCACCTAGGCATGAATTATGTTTGCTTCACACTCAATTGTTTCCTCAAAATATAACATATATTCTGCCCCTTTAACCTGGAGAAATAACCTCCAGATTTTCAAATGTTTTTTACCTATGTGGTAAATCAAGTATCTATGAAGTCAACAATAGTTTACTACTATACTTTATCCATAAAACAAATATGTTCATATTTATTTGAATGAAAGAAAAAGAAACACATGAATAACTTACCTGGATTGTAGTCCCCTTATATGGCACAATGCATTCAACTGGCCATAATCAATGTACTTAGACATTTTCAACCCTGAAAAAAATCAATCAAAAATTGGAGTAATTTTCTGTAGTCTTATTAACCATTATAAACAGAGTTTAATTCCAAACATACATCATAGTAAAAGAATTCAGTGACCATGGAAATGAAGTATTATCAGTCTTTGATGTAAAAGCAGAATTGAATAAGGTGATTAAATAATACAAAGAATGCAATGTTTTTCACTGATGTCAAATCTAGTCTGACATTGTTTTTTGGAGTTTATAGGTGTCATATAATGTCCCTCCTCTGGAAGAAAGCCTTTCAGAATCCCCATCCTATACCTTTAGAATGTGAACTGACAATACCATGACAATTCAAAGAAGAGTTTTTTTGAGGTTCCTGTCTCTCTGTCTTTGTCTCTCTCTCTGGAGTATCCATGAAGTTACATTTGATCCATGCAGGCCCCCATTTTTCATTAGCCCCTCTTCAAAGAGCCTTCCAATTTCTGGATTCAGTTTGCAATCTCATCTGAAATTAATGTATAAGCAAATCACACAATATCCCTTAAGAGCAGAAAGATAGTAATCATAGCCAAGAAGCAAACTAACTGCAATTCTCTTTCAGTGTCAGAAAGAACTGACATCCTTCAAAGGAGATAAAAAGGAAGATAGAGTATTGAGCGTGATAAGCATCATTACAATGATAGACATTCACATCATAGGTCCTTCCCTTTCTGGAGAATGCATGCTGTTAGAAATCTTGTAGAACAGAAAGCAGTAATACCAACATGCACATTATTCCTTCCTAGTGAAAAGATATTGAGAAAATCAGCAGCTTAATGCACTTCTAAACTTTTAGAAATGTATTTATTGACCACATCCCAGTAGAATTTAACATGTCCTAACTTATCAATTTTAGTTTCAAATTATTGAATTACAAAATTTGACATTTTGTTTAAGCCTTTTGTGATCTAAAATTAATGATCAATAACATATACTATTTAAAAATGAAATTGGAATAAAAGAAATTTAAACAAAAAACTGATTGCTATCCACATAAATCATAGCCATTTAATAAACTTGAAAATACTAATTACATGACTTAGGTATTTTCCTACCTATATTATTCAGTTAAGTCTTAAGAATCAGAAAATTATCTAATTTCATTTTAGCAACATATGGAATAATTATTTTAAATAAGCCAAGATATAACTACATTTTATCAAAAATAATTTTAAATATACCCATATTTCTAATATAGGATATTGTATAAAATACAATATATTTTAGATTAATGGATTAAGAAGAGACTTCTACGAAGTATTAGTTTAGTCCAACTTCCTAACTCAGTTTAAAAACAGGATCAGAAATAGCCCCAGTGTCTGGTATGGACAGGAAAAGGGGGATGGTTGCCATAGATATTTCCAAAAAAAAGTTCAAGGTTTGAGAAATTCTGGCTTAAAAGGGGATTTTAAAAAGTAAATATCTTCATCATTCAGTTAAAATAGCTTACCAAAAAAAAAAAAAAAAAAAAAAAAAAAGATCACAGAATGGATATTATAAGACCAAGAATTGCTAGCAGAGAATAGAAAAATTGAGACATCAACTTGCCTGAGAAAAGCTATAGCACTTGATGGTAAAGGCTTTGCCCTAAATTTGGCACAGTCAAGTAAACTCAAAATCAGAATAGCCTATATAGTAAGTACTCACAGCCTAAAAGGACATCTTACAATTCACCAAAAAATTTTGCTGATTCTCATTTCCAGGAGGTAATTGTGACAAGGGACCTTATATAGGGTATTGAACAACATAATGGATCTTGTCTTTGAAGCAGTTTCATTAAAGAGAAAAATTCAATAGATCTCAACAAATTGTAACTTTGTAGAGACTAGAAGTTGAGCTTTTCTGGTGATCAAATTTAATACCAGGATAAAGCTTAAGGAGTTTCAGAGGGACAGAGTTTACATTTGTTTTCCAATCTTGTTTTCCCTCATGAATATGTCTTAGCTAGGCTTTTGATGGAAGCAGAGGGGGCTTATATGATGGGAGTAAAATCACAGATTTTGACCATAGTTTGTTTGAAAGAAGATTAGACATAATATAATATATTATATATATTATAATATATAAATATATAATGATATAATATATATATAATATTATATACCTGATATAATATAAAAGGGTGGTTACAAAGTAAATCCTAAACTAGAGACAAAGAATAAGAAATACATGGAGAAATTAAAAAAACAATCTTCTTTACAGATACAATGCTCACTGTATATTATTGACATAGAGAAACTAAAATCCAATGTTTTATCTGAATGATACATTTGTGATCTTTAGTTTATATGTGTTAATGTCTAAGGGTAGATATGTATTTTTATATTTGTGCAGTAGAATCAATTATGTATACTTTTTGAGGGGGTTATAAAAATTTGTTAAAAATGGGTCTTGTGAGGGGTGCCTGGGTGGCTCAGTGGATTAAAGCCTCTGCCTTCAGCTCAGGTCATGATCTCAGGGTCCTGGGATCGAGCCCCGCATCGGCTCTCTGCTCAGCAGGGCGCCTGCTTCCCCCTCTCTCTCTCTACCTGCCTCTCTGCCTACCTGTGATCCCTCTCTCTCTCTCTCTAATAAATAAATAAAATCTTTAAAAAAAAATGGGTCTTGTGAGTGTTAAAATAAAATTAAACTATTTTTCTCCAAAAAACTTTCCTTTAAAAGGGGAAAAAAACTAAAAATAAGTATAAATGCAAAACTACTGTTTACTGGGAAATTAGGATTATTGGAGTGGCTACTGGGTAACATAAAAGAGATGGACAGCACAGCCAAAGAGAAAATGTGACAGTGACCACGGGAATTGTCAGGGTATGGTTATCTGGAAAACAGAAAGCTGAGACCTCTTCAAAAGTACTTGGAGGATACACTCTAGTAACTAATGCAGTGATAAGCAGAACTCTGCTTAATGCAATATTCAAAGCACAAAGAAACAGTTCAGCAGCAAGAGCAACGGAAATATTATCAATAATTTTTTTAAGGTAAGAATAGCATTACTTCTACAAATAAGCAGGTGGTGAATTCTAACATCAGACTGAAGTATAGAACACAGAGAAAATTAATGATCCATCAGACACTATAAGCATGACTAATTCTTTCTATATACTTGGATAAGTGATCCAGTTCAATGCTTTTAAGTAAGTCTAGATTTGTGTAATAATAGAGAATTAAACGTACCTATACTGATGATTAATATTGTATTTGTTTCGGGGCATGTGGGTGGCACAGTTGGTTAAGCATCTAACTCTTGGTTTCAGCTCAGTTCTTGATCTCAGGATCATGAGATCAAGCCCAACACCAGGCTCCATGCTCAGCATGGAGTCTGCTTAAATTTTTCCCTCTCCCTTTCTCCCTCTCCCTGTGTGCTCTCTTTCTCTCAAATAAATAAATCTTTTAAAAAAAATAGTGTATTTGTTTCCCTTCAACTAATTTTGTTTTCTAAAATACCCAAATTAATTCCCCTTCAAAATAACGTAGAATAAACATAAGGGACCTGAAAAATGTCAATTAAATAAACCATCAAGAGGCAAAGGAATACAGCCTAATCAAGGACTTCAATAACTAAAAGCTGATGTACAACATGGACAATTACACAAATTGGTTTATGTTGTTCCTGCCCCTTGTATGAGTGGGTTATGGTGTTAAAATACACATATATTAACTGAGAAGGGAAAAGAGGAAGGGAATATTATGCAACAAATTATCAAAGTAACTTCCCTTTATATCCAACAATTTTGGAAAAGTAATCTACATTCATCTGTATTTCTTCAACTCAAATTCACTTCTCCATTCACTATAACTTATCTTCCAATTTCATAATTCATTAAAATTTGTTTCATTAAGAATATAGGAAATCCGGGCGCCTGGGTGGCTCGGTGGGTTAAAACCTCTGCCTTCAGCTCGGGTCATGATCCCGGGGTCCTGGGATCGAGCCCTGCATCAGGTTCTCTGCTCAGTGGGGAGCCTGCTTCCCTTCTCTGCCTACTTGTGATCTCTCTCTCTCTCTCTGTCAAATAAATAAAAAATAAAAAATAAAATAAAAAGAATATAGGAAATCCTAGAGTTTCTAGTCCAATAACCTTTCAGTTCTCCTTGCACTAAATTCTGTGTGACATCTGGCACTGGTGAAGCCTCCCTACTAGGCTTCTGTGACACTATTCTCTTCCTGCTTGCTTCTTCCTCATTAGACTGCTCTACTGGGGCTCATCTTCATTGTCCATGAATCCATTCTCAATCCTTCTGTCCCTTCAGTTTAAACCCTCTTCCTCCGTGATCTTACCTGCACTTATTTTACATACACTTAGGATCCTTGAATCAATCTCTCCAGCACAAAACTCTAACCTTCACTACATTAATATTCACATGAACATCATCCTTGAAAATCAATTTCAAGATAACAGAAATTTTACTTAAAATCTCTCTCTCACTTTCTCTCTCTCTCTCTCTCTCTCTCACACACACACACACACACACACTTCCTGCCTCTTGCAGGTTATCATACTTTAATCATTTTACCTCTTTTCGATAGAAGATTGAAGATCACATCAATGTCATTTGGGGTATTAAAAAATCTCACCATGGCAAAGAGCCCACCAAATAACAAAGTGTGAAAAGAGGAAACAATTTTGATCTTCATTAAAACTGAGTATTTATCTTAGTAAATAGCTATCTCTTAGCTATAGAGAACAAACTGAGGGTTGCTGGAAAGGAGGTGGGTGAGGGGATAGGGTAGATGTGTGATGCATGTTAAGAAGAGCATTGAGTGTTATACATAAGTGATGAATCACTCAATTATATAGCTGAAGCCAATATTACATTGTATATTAACTAACTGGAATTTAAATAAGAACTTAAAAAAGGAAAAAATACTGAGTATTTACCATATTTCCAAACTACAAACTGAAAAATATCAGCTAAATAGTGTAGTTTCAATAAATTTCAGAAGAGGTACAAAAGTTTATCTTTTTTGAGAAAATAAGCGAGTTCTTTAGGGGAAGGTTGTATAGCCCTAAAGAATATAACCAATGAAATCTTACTTGAAATGGGAAGTTCTTGAGACTTAGACAGACTAACGAGAACCTGAAGCCCATGACACACATGGAATACAGAGCCGAACAAGGATTCCACATATACTCATATTTTTTTTTTTTAAGAATCAAGTTGTTGTAGTGGTAGGGTGACAAATGTTAAGTGGCAATCAACACAGAAGCAGCTTGTCTCAGTCACTGAAGAGAAGCAGAGGCCAAATAAAGAGCATAAGAAATACAGTCAATGATATTGTATATTATAATAGTGATGTAACAGGACAGATGGTAGCTACACTTGTGGTGAATGCAGCATAATGTATGAACTTGTCAAATCACTAAGTCATACACTTAAAGCTAATATAACATTGTGTATCAGCTATACTCAAAAATAGATGTCAAGTCACTACCAAGAAACCTGTGGAATATGAATTATGACAGTACTAATTAAAGATATATCATTTAGGGAAGACTACAGAACAGAGTTGATAAGAAAGTATTCAAAGTTAACATACAAAAAAATTCAGTCTGTCTGTTGTACCAGTTTACTCCCTGCTGTTATCTTTTTTCAAGCAAGTTACCTATTTTCAAACAATAGCCACCATTCAATAATCTGGCTATCAAGGCAAAACATACTCTAGGGTAAGGTGTGAAGAAGGATGAGAAACAATTAAGTTACCAAATAAAAGTCAAATAATATGCATCAAAAGAAATAGTGGTGGAAGTGAGGAGAAAACCCTCACAATCACACACACACACACACACACACACACACACATCCCTGATGAAAGAAAAACAAAGCTATATGATATTAAATATAAATAAGACAATAGAAAGATATTACAAATAAACAGGCTATATTCAGGAAAAAGGAGAAAGGTAACATTATGATGAAGTTTATGTTAGATATAGCAAAAATGACAATATTTAACATAATCAGAACATAAAGGCTAACACATTCAAATAGAGAAAAGAAAAAGAGAAAATGATAAATGAAGAAAGAAAACAGATATTATATGTGAAAATATTTCCTGAATAAGAAACAGAAATAATGGTACAGGAAAGAAAATGCTCAAACACATAAGAACACGTTTCTCATATAAAGACTTGAATATGAAGAATTAAATACCATGATCCAGAAAGGGAAAGAAAATGTATAATACGTGATTTACAAAGAGACAAGATATTCTGGACTGGGTGAATAATTAAATGTTACTATGTTTTGAAGATAAACAATTATTTTAGCATCCAGCCAAAACTCAGTGTGGCCTTAGTCTTCTCTAAAGCAAAGTCTTGGCAATAGTAAGACAAATAGGGGTGGAGAATATATGATGAGTTTTATTCTCCAGTAACTATACAAGTAATAAATAAATATAAGACCTCAGAGAATATAAAGTACCATAAGATCTCTTTGAAAAATACAATTTGATAAACATACAACTGAAGCTTAAATACTATGGACACTATATAATAAAGGGTAGGTAAATTCTGTAAGCCTTAACACAAATAATAAATTCTTCATAGATGCTAATAAAAAAGGTATAACAGTAATGAGTAACAACTTGGAGGTTTCAGCAGAAAAGTGAAAGCATAAAATATACTTGTAAAGATAACCTTCACATAGTAAGTAATTAATATTTAAAATTTAAAGAATATTTAAAAATAATGGGACCTTAATAATAATATTTGAAGATATAAATGCAACTAGTCAAAGACTTAGACATTCATATTCTTACTAATCAAATCATGATGTGAAGAGGGAAAGTTTTCTCATTTTATATTAGGTAAGAAATACAGGTTTAGGTATGGAATCTATTAAATATTTTTGTGCTCCAAATTATATGGCATTAAATTCATAAAGCAAAAATTTCAGGAATAAATGGAGACAAGATAACCTCCACAGTAACTTTCTTTCCTTATCACCTACAAATCAAGTAACAACTAAATCACTGAGGATAGAAATATAAATTATATAATAAGCTATATTAAATATATATCAAATTTATTCTTAAATCAAAGAGCATATCATACCTGAAACTATAAAACATAAAGAAGGTAAAAACAGTGAATGTTTTCATGCGTCCACAGAATATAATGAACATCTTTCTCTGTAGACAATGCATTCCCCAAAATATTTATATTACAAGAAAAGAGAAAAAATAAAACCAAAAGAATTAAGCATTTTGAGTCAAAAAGTTAAGAAAAGAAAATTAAAACAAGAGAAATCCAAGGGAGAAAATAGAAAAGCAAAAATTAATGGGCTTCTAAAGCAGGAAAAACTGTAGAAAAGTAAATTCAAGAAAGCTGATTCTAGAGCTCAGATGGGGAAAGCACAAGATGAGCCTGAAAAATCTTACTAGGCTAGAAAGCAAGGAAACGATTAGATCAACATAAAGTTGGTGTCTGAGCATCAAAATATATAATGATAACTCATTAGAACCCTTGGAATAGGGGTGCCTGGGTGGATCAGTTGGTTAAGTGTCTGCCTTTAGCTCCAGTCATCATCCTGGGGTTCTGAGATCAAGCCCTATGTCAGGCTCCCTGCTAGGCAGGGAGTCTGCTTCTCCTCTGCCTCTCCCCTGCTTGTGCTCTCTCTCACTCAAATAAATAAATAAAATCTTTAAATTCCTATGAACAAACTAGGAAATCATAATTTTCCATTTATTTGTTTAATATGTTATGAAAATTTAATATTTCTATACTTTCAAAATACTTCTTCACAAAATATTTAATTACAAAAGGGAAAGGTAAATTCAATGCAGAGGAGTTCCCCATCTAATCACCTTAATCAATTGATTAATGAAATCACATGTCACCTGATAAGATGGAAAAAGAACACAGAATCACTTCCATGACATTTCTGCCAAAAATATCCCACATAAATCTAATCATGAAGAAAGATCAGAGAAACCAAACTGAAGAATATTTTACTAAATAACTTGTTTATAATCTTCCAGCATTAAGGTCATGAAAGGCAAGGAAAACTGGAGCAACTATTTCAGTCTAGACAAGAAAATGAAATGCAACACGAGACCTTGAAGTGGATCTTTTTAGTATGAAAATTATTATCAGAACTGCCTAAATTCAAATGGGAGGGGTCTAAGAATTAGATTACAGTATATGCATCTGTGTTAATTTTTTTATTTTGATGGATGTATTCTGATTATGTGATAAGAATATTTCCTCATTTTTAAGAAATACAAGCTAAAATGTTTAAGGAAAATGGAGTGTCAAATGACTCTGAAAAAATAAGTTTCTTTACATTAAACTTTAAAGATTTCTGTAAGATTATAGTTTCAAACTTTTTAAATTTTATTTGCAAAAATTTAATAACTTTCTCATGACTTCTATAGTTAGAAAATATAATGAGAAAAAGATATCATTCATAATAACAAAGAAAAAAAAGATAATATGCCCAGAAATAAATTTTATTGTGGCATAAAAGGACACGTGCAAAAATTGGAAGTAGAAAGGTTGAATATTACAAAAATACAAGTTCTTGAGTAGAAATATTCAATATCATAAAGACACCAATTCTCCATAAATGAATCTTTAACACATTTCCAACTAAAATACCCATATTTATTTGTCAAAAAAGCCCCATTATTTCTAAAGGTCATATAGAAACATAAACTTAGAAGAAAAGCCTGAAAAAGTCTTTTAAAAAAGAATAATCAGTAAGTGTAAATCTTACCAGATACTGAAATACAACATAATGCTTCAAAAATTGTAACAATTCAATACAAATGCATTAACAGACAAGAGATAAGTGGAAAAAGTAAATAATGGTTTCCAGAAATAGATCCAGAATGCATATGAAAATTTATCATACAATAAAAACTGGCATTTCAAATTAGTAGGAAAAAGATAGATTACTCAACAAATAGTGTTAAAATAGTTGATTGGTCATTTGGAAAAATATTAAGTTGCAGCCATACATCACTATTCTAAAGTAAATTATTCAAAAATAAATTCCAGATGCACCAAATATTTAACAAGCTTAATATTAAAAATAAAACTGTATAATAAAAGCATGGAAAAATTATTTTTAAATCTTGGCATGAAGAATGGCATTCTAAGCAAGAATCAATAACAGAGGACAAAAATTACACAACCTAAAATGTATGACATAAAAATCATAAACATGAAAAAAATGCAAACTGAGAAAAATACCTGTAAAGTACATTCCAAAGGGCTAATTTCTTTTATACATGAAGATTTCTTTCAAATAAAGGGAAAAATAAACTTCAATGAATAGGCAAGGGACATATAAACAGGCTCTTCACATAAATACACATGACCACAAATACATGAGAAGATCCTAAACCTCATTCTTAAATGCAAATTTACAGAGCAATTAAAACTATTTTCAACCAATTTATTAGCAAAATGTTTGTTGTATCATGCATATTAGTATAAATGTTGTAAAATAAAAACTTGCATATACTGATGGTTGGAGTAGAAATTAGAGCAACCCCTTTGGAAGACAATTTGTAAATAGTTATCAAAATTTAAAATGCATACATCCTTTGCCTTACAGTTCTGTTAATACACTTGCTTAGCAAAAAAAGAACATAGTTCAAGATGTTTATTTGATTTTAACATCAAAACTAACTAGAAACAAATTCCCACTGAATTAGTAAGGATCCAGCTATCAGGAGACTGAAACCACACCACTAATTTCAATGCCAAAAAAAAAAATGATACAAAGAAGTGTTAGTCAGTTATTAGAGAACTGGAGACACAAAAAAAGGAGCAGCAAATATGCAGAAAGCATCTACCGTCACCACTATTTCTGCTGATGAAGCAAAGGGAAGAGGTGGAATTACTAAAATTTAGAAGCAGGGAGCAGTGGTCCTAAGAAGCTAAGATTTGGACCTCTGAGAACAAAGCACCAGCAGCAGGAGCTGAATTATTAAGGGGATGCAATGAAGCTATTTCTGGGAACAATGGGAAAACTGCAAATGGAATTAACTGCTGCTGCCGTAACAACCACTGCTTGGGTGAAAAAGACATTGCTGGAGAGACACAAGAAAGCAAACCAGAAACAGAAAACAAAAGGATAAACACTTTCCTTAACTTTGTTCCTGCCTTCCAATCTCCCTCTAACACCTGCTATTGACAGATCCTAACAGGAAGCCACCTGGCTAGGTGGCTTTCCGGGGGGAAAAACTGGTTTGCTGAGCCCCAGCCTCAGCATCACAAAGCAGAATATATAGAAGGGTAGATTTTAAGGTGAGACACAATAGGTTAAACAGCACATTCATTAGCAGTACTTTGGTGTATTCAAACAATGAAATATAATATAGCCACTAAAATGAATAAGGTACATATCTACATATTGGCATGAAAAGGCCTTCATAAAGCATATTATTATTAAATGAAAAATGCCCTACCATATGTATTGAAAATATAAAATATATTTTAATATTAAAAATATACACACATGCATGTGCATATATATTTGCATAGTTTAATATGCATGGAAATTTTCAAGAAAAAAATTTTTTTTCATGATAGTTATTTCTGAGGATAAGTGGTCATCTGAATATTGCTTTGAACCTAGAAAGGCCTCCTGTCCCCCTAAGCAGTACTGCAGATGGGTTTAAAGAACATCAATCAAAGCGTTTTAGCAATAGTGCAGAGTTCTACCAACGGAACTCTAAAGTCTAGAACATGAGAGACAGATTTTAGCCAAAGCATGAAAATTTTAAATGCCAGATTGAAGAAAATGGATCGTAATCTAAGTTTTGGAAGAGAGTAAAACCCTGATAGCTTTAGAGTGGACAGTTAACATGGTCAAATTCCCTTGTAAATCATCATATTAAAAAGAAAAGGAATCTGTTCCATAATATATGTTGCAAGGAAGTCCAGAGACCAGTTCAGTCAAAGGTAATAGATATCCTGTCTAGTTGGCTGAAGGGAACAGGGGGCTAATGCAGAAGGTATTTCTGAGATAGACTGCCTAGAACAGAGCAATAGCCTGAAACAAAAGGCATGACCTAGAGTGACTACTAGTGGAGAGATCTGATTTGCAATGCATCACAGTTTATTGCCGTGTTTCCTGTCTGAATCCCCAGAAATTATTTGAGCTCAAGTTTAAGTTGCCATTACTTAATTTCTAAAGGTCACTTGAGGTTTTCTGACAAAAAGAAGAAGTACATTGAGATAGTTGAGTGTAAGAAAAAAAATAATAAATGCTTGTTTTTTTCAATAAAACATTCATCTTTCTCCTTTGGGATTAAAAAAAAGTGACCTTTGCAATGAAAAATAAAGTTGAGAAAATAATTTTCTGATACTTCTTTTCGGAAATAATCATGTGGCATTTTCCACAGGGACTATTACTGATTATATAAACACGGAGACACAAACACCTTTTCCATGTTTTATTCCTTCTTGGAACATCCATTCTCATCTTTCAGATCTGTTTTTCAACCTTGTTTTCTTGTATGTTTCTGTCTTCTCCACTGACAGGCCACCCTTTTGCTTACTTGCACTCCTAGGATTTGAATGGTTTAAAACTTTAAAATGGAGCAATAGTTACTTTCCCAGATAAATATATATCTTGAAATTCCTTTCATCTTTAGCTACTAAAAAACTGTAAGTCTCTCAAATTACAGGAAATGTTCTTGAAGTGTTAGGAATGATGACACCGGTTTTTTTTTTTTTCAGGTTTTCTGTAAATATACATCATAAAAAAAAAGCAAGGAAAACATTCATTTAGGAGCACTATCTTGTTTCTAAATTCCTTGAAGTTATCTCTGGTCTTCTCTTGAATGCCATTTTTTTTTTCCTTCTACATTTTCCTATTTTGGAAAAAGCAAGATGTACTTACAAATATCTTGCAAACCTGAAACCTTTTTGTTACTGGAACAAAAACAAACAAACAAAAACAAAAAACCCTTTTGTTAAAGTACAGAAATTCTTTCTCCTAGATAAACCAGTAGTTAAAATGTGAAGTGCATATTTCAACTTGTCCTTTTCAGAAGGATAAGCCTAAAAAGCACGAAGAAAATAGAAGCATAGCATATTAACCCAAACAAAGGTAGCTAACTGGACCATACTCCTAATGATAAGTGCGTAAGGTGTTTTCTCCAGTCATATGCTGAAGGACAGCTCCCTACCTTTTATTTTAAAAAAAACAGATATTTTTCTGCCCTTTTTCTCTTCAGAATATCAGCTTCTAATAATAACAGGCCATGTGTGTACCTAGACCCAGAAGCTGTTTCACCCAGGTGGTAAAAGTACTGTAGATTTTGCTAACTGTAAGGTTTTATCACAATTCTCATTCAGAATAAAAAAGTGGCATGACATCTTCCTTTTGAGAACAACCATCTCCTTCTGGGTTAGCAAGTTCTTAACAATCCTGAGACACAATCAAAAAGACTATAGAAGAAGAAGACTAGAAAGTTTTAAGGAAAAAAATGTATAAGAGATTCAAGCTTACCTACTTGGAGTGCCTGTGAATCTGGATTTCAGAGTTAATGAGACAGTTTTGGAGGGGTGTATAAAGATGCATGTTATGTTCTCTCCCTTAAATTAAGAGTGTCTAAATGGTCAAAATGGCAAAATGCAACAAATGCATATGTTTCATTCAACTTGTAAAATGTGGAAGGGATTTCGGGGTGGTGGGTAGGAGGAAACTATACTGCTACTGACAGTTGTTTTTATGAGAAAATTATTTGAATGATACTATGAAAATTCTCTACCACTTGACAACTGTGTGAACCTTGGTATGAAACCCATGCTTCACTATCCTTAACTGTAAAATGGACCATATGTTAATTTTGTATCACTGATGAAACAAATTACTACAAATATATCAGCTTAAAACACAAATTTATGATCTTACAGCTCTGAAAGTCAGAAGTCTGAAACAAATCTCAATATGCTAAAATCAAGTTGTCAGCTGCGCTGCATTCCTGCTGGAAGCAGGGGAGACTCTATTTCTTTGCCTTGTCCTGCTTGTAGAGGTTGCCTCAATTCTGTGGCTCATGTCCCCCTTCCATCTTCAAAGTCAGCAGTGGCCAGCTGAGCCTCTTTCACCCTGAATCTCACTGACTCTAAGTCCCGTGCCTCCCTCTTCCCCTTACAAAGGACCCTTTGATTACAGTGGGCCCACTGCAAAATCCAGAATCTTCTCCCGTTTCAAGGTCAGCTGATTAGCAGCCTTAATTCCATCTGCAACCTTAATTTCTCTAGCCAGTAGCATAGTTTATTTACAGGTTCTGAGGATTAGGTCATGCACATTAATGGGGACCACTATTTTGCTTACTACAGACCTCATAGGTATCTTGTGAGAAATAAATGAAACAATAAAACATGAATAATGCTTACACACTTATAAAAAGCCCTCAAATATTCACATATAAAATTTATAGATAAGGTAGACACTAAAGATAACCTAACTAACCTCACCCAAAGTAAGCAAGGATATATATAATGGCTGGATTTTTTTTCCAGTTTAATGAGAAATAATTGACATATATCACTGTATAAGTTTAAGGTGTACAACATAATTGTTTGATTTACATATGCTGTGAAATGATTATAATAGGTATAGATAACATCCATTATCTCATATAGATATAAAAAGAAAATTTTAAAAATTATTAAAAATTGTTTAAAAATTATTAAAAATTATCCTTGTGATGAGAACTCTTATGATCTACCCTCTTCAAAACTTCTCTATCATACAGCAGTGTTAACTATAGCCATCATATTATACATCATATCCTTAGTGCTTATTTATCTTAACATTGGAAGTTTGTACCTTTTGATCACCTTCATCCAATTTCTCCTAACCCCCCTCCCCATCCCCCACTTCCGGTAACCACAAATCTCTCTTTTTCTGAGTTTTTTTTTTAAGATTCTACATGTAAGAGAGATCATACAATATTTGTCTTTGTCATTTATTTCATTTAGCATAATGATTTCAGGGTCCAACCATATTGTTGCAATATATTGCAATTGAATGATATTCAATTGTGTATATGTACCACAACTTCTTTATCCATTCATGCGTCAATAAATACTCAATGTATTGAGTATTATAAATAACATTTCTATGAACTCAAGGATGCAACTTTTTGAGTTAATGTTTTCATTACCTTCGGAAATTCCCAAAAGTGAAATTGCTGGATCATATGGTAGTCCTATACTCCATACTGTTTTCCATAGTAGCTATACCAATTTATAGTCCCACCAACAGTGCACAGGGGTTCCCTTTCCTCCACATCCATACCAGCATTTGTTATCTCTTGTCTTTTTGATAACGACCATTCTAAAAGGTGATATTGTAGTTTTAATTTGCATTTTCCTAATGACTAGTGATTATGAGCATCTTTCCAAGTATCTATTGGCCTTTTGTATATTTTCCTTAAAGAAATGTCTATTTAGGTCCTTTGACCATTTTTTAATTGAATTATTTTTTTGCTTTTGAGTTGTATGAGTTCTTTATATATTTTAAATATTAATCCCTTATCAGATATATAGTTTGCAAATACCTTTTACCATTGTGTAGGTTGTCTTTTCACTTTGTTGGTGGTTTCTTCTGCAGTGTAGAACCTTTTTAATTTGACATAGTCTCACTTTTTAAAATTTTATTTTATTGCTTGTGTTTTAGGTGTCATGTCTAATAAAGCATTACCAAGACCCATGGCAAAGAGTTCTTCTGTGTTTTCTTCTAGAAGCTTCATGGTTTCAGGTCTTACATTTCAGTCTTTAATATATTTTGAGTTAATATTTGTGAATGTTAGATACTGGTCAAGTTTTATTCTTTTATTTTTGAATATTCAGTTTTCCTAGCAGGATCTACTGAAAAGACTATCTTCTCAATTGAGTATTCTTGGCTCCATTGTCAAATTCTAGTTGACTGTATGAGCTTAGGTTTACTTCTGAACTCTCAATTCTGTTCCATTGGTCTATTTGTTTTTATACCAGCACTAAACTGTCTTACTGACTATAGCGTTGTAGTATAATTTAAAATCAGGAAGTGTGATGTCTCCTGCTTCATTCTTGTCTCTCAAAATATTTTTGGCTATTTGGAGTCTTGTAGTTCCATATAAATTTTAGGAATTTTTTTTCTATTTCTGTAATAAATGCCATTGGAATCTTGATAGGGATTACATCAAATTCACAGATAAATTATGACATTTTAACAATATTAATTCTTCCATTCCATAAACGCAAGATAATTTTCCATTTATGTCTTCTTTGATTTCTTTTATCAATATCTTATGATTTTCAGAGTAGTGATTTTCACCACCTTTTTAAAATTTATTCCTAAGTATTTTATTGTTTTTGATGCTATTTAAATGAAATTGATTTCTTTCTTTTTCAGAAAATTCATTGTTAGTGTATAGAAACACTGATTTTTATATGTTAATTTTGTATCCTGCAACTTTACTGAATTCCTTGATTAGTTCTAACAGTTTTTTGGTTGAGTCTTTAGGGTTTTCTATATATAAATCATGTCATCTGCAAATGGAGACAATTTTAGCTGAATTTTTTTTAAGGTCCTTAACTGAACCTTCCTATTTATGCCCATTGCATTTTGAATCATTCCCATTTATATCATCTTTTAATTCAGATTCAGTCATATTATCAATTGAAAGCACCCTCACATGTGCTTTCATGAGATCATTGTTTCAGCAGAGACAGAGTTTGCTAAGGGAAATTGTCAATTTGCTAGAGTTAGCACAAAGACACAGTTACCAAGCAAGCAGGACAAGTCTCCAAAGAGAAGTGATAGACATAGAACATCAAGTAGGAACCTCTAAAGGCAAAACTGAGAGCTCCACTGCTTTCCATTATGCTCTCTTCTGTTCTGAGATCTAAATTGCTGGCAATTTTTCATCTTTTTATCACTTCACACAAGTGTCCTTGGGAGACACTACAGAGGGAAGCACATATCTCATCCCATTGATTATAAATTAATTTGATCTTTTCACTCCCAGCTACTGTGCTTCCTAGGCTGCTAAAGAAATTGTCTTAGGGTAACTTATTTTTCTTTTGCACAAATAAGACCTGTCCAGTAGAAGCTGTGAGTTTTGGCAAAATTACATTTAATATTTATTTCAATTCACCTAGAAATACAAAACTTTACATTCAAGAATTTTTTTCACAGTAACAATAAAAACATATAAAAGTAGCATATATAAGAATTAGTTTTACTTAACATAAGGACTTTGTCTAACACTGTTCAAGATGTAAGTAGACCCCTCCAAAAAGGTGTAAACTGCTGCCTCTGGCACCCTTTCCCCTGGACACTATGATCATTAATTTAAAAAAAATAATTTGAAACAGTTAACAATCACAGGAAGATAAAAGAATAGACAGGTTAGCTTTTTCAAATCATACAACAAATTACCCAATAAATATTTAAAACACAGAGTAAATGCTCTATTGAAGTTGGGAAAAAAATCAAAATTATCTTTGCTATCCAGAAGATTTTTTAAAAAGTCAACTATCACTGGACTATTCCATATTATTAGCATATTGGTGATCAAATAATCTGTAAATTTGATAATTATGACAAGTCTTGAGAAAAGCATTCCACATATGGACTGACTATATAAAATAAGAAAACATTGTCAATTGTATAAACTTCAAAATATTTAACTCTGTAATTCCTATGATATTATAAATCAAATACTACAAAATAAATGTAAAATGGAAAAGGAATAAATTTCAAAGGAAGAGTAACAGGTATTATCTTTTTTTTTCCTTGAAAATTTTAATGAGAATTCTCCTAGTGAAAATTAAGTATTAATTAGTTCACAAAGGGCAGGGCAGTAAGATTGACTGAGTAGGCACTAGAAGACTTGCCATAAACAAGACTTGCCATAAACAAGCAGCTCAATTTAGAGCTCTGGGATCTTTATAAGCCTTTGTTTTCTTTTCTCTTTGAAAGTGTTTCTTGGGGCCCCTGGGTGGCTCAGCTTCTACCTTAGGATCAGGTCATGATCCCTGAGTCCTGGGATCCAGCCCCACATCGGGATCCCTGCTGAGCGGGAAGCCTGCTTCTCCCTCTCCCACTCCTTCTGCTTGTGTTCCCTCTCTTGCTGTGTCCCTCTCTGTCAAATAAATAAAAATCTTTAAATAAATAAATAAATAGATAGATGATAGATAGATAGATAGATAGATAGATAGATAGATAGATAGATAGATAGATAAATGTATTTCTTATTTGAAGTTCTGAAAGTTCAGAAAGATCCTCACTTAACAAAGTAAAATATTTGAAATCTAGAGAATTGAAATGACTTCAGGGGGACAGAGCAGGATTTGCCTATCTATGTTTTTTCCATCTCACTATTCTATCAAAATGATTCCCTCTCCTCTCTCTACAAACTCCCAAGGGCCCCGTTTCTTATATCTAGGGTAAATACCACTGAAAACAATGACAAAAAACATATTCCTCACTCACTTGGTAAACTGCGAAGCTGGGGAGAAGGCACATTGTTTACAGCTATCATGTGAGATAAAACAGCTGCTGGAAGGGAAGACAAAGGCATCTTGATAGCTCAAAGACAGCTGATCTGGGATACTAGAGAGGCAAATGACTGATCCTTCTTTGCCTTGAGGCATCATAAAGCAGAACCCTCAAGGTACTCCTTGATAGGCTGAGTACTACGGAATCTTCATATTCACAGTTCTTATACAGTGTACAGCATTCCCAAGAGGTAAATATAGACCAGGAAAAGCTATATCTTAGTCCTAGTCCAATGGAATTTATGAACGGGATTTTGCGACCTATGGAGAGTATTAAGAATGAAGAAGGAAATTCCACAGGGCAGATATAGCAGATTGAATAGCACATAAGTCCAGATTAAATGAAAGAAGATTTCATTTCATTAGTCACCCATAGTCCAGAGCCTTTTTTCAGCCTACTAAATGTTTACATAAGGTTTTTAGAGACCTGATTTGTAGCAGCACCAACAGGGTATTTATACTGCTCTCCATGACTACATACATAGGGTGAAACACCTCTTCTAATTATATATCAATAAACTCACCCCTGCTTGTATATAACCATATTCTACTGGACTATGGTATATGTTTTGGTTATTTTCAGCTGCTTCACAGTACTTCAGGCTCATTACAATGACTAGGGTTTAGAGTCCTAATTAATGTCTCTTTTGACTCTATGTTATCTCCCAAGTCTTTAAAAATATTTTCCTGGTGTTATAACTATAATAAGTAATACACAAAAGGACTGCAACTGACTACTAGAATGGTAACCATTTATTGATCAACTTCATCTAGAAAACATTAATAACCATAATTGAAAGCTTTAGTTGTACTACAAAAGTAACACATTTATCTTGCAACAGTTCCTATTAAATTGTATCTGCACTAAATAAATAAATAAATAAATACTATCTGCATAATAAACTTACTTCACCATAATTTTTCAATCGAATATATTTTCCTGTCCCCAGTTTTATAAACTCTGGATTCACTGGAGACTCAAATCTGTTGAGTCTTATCATTGCTTTTCATTTTGTGTTTCTTTTATATTAGTCATAACTCCTATATGTTACAGGATGGTACCTTGAAATCCCTACTGTACCCCCCTGGTAATTCCTATAGCCTTCATTTGACAGACTATCTCAGATCTAGTCTCTTCCCATTCTCACATTTAAAACTCAAAGAACTAAGGACTTCTTGATAGAAGTTAATCACAAAATGCTTTTGCATTTTTCATGGATTTTGAATAGATGGGACTCTATTAGATGGTTTTTTTTTTCCTTCGACGAGTAGTTTTGATCAAACAAATCAAAGAAAGGAAGTTTTCAAAGGCCCTAACTTCATAATTATCAATTTCCTCTCTGATTCCAATTTCATCAATTCTTATTATTTTCTAAGTTTTTCTTTTCTAAATTTTCACCTTTTCTTTTTTCTTTTCTGTATTTCCTATATTAAAACCACATACAATGAAACCTACATACCATAGTAATTTCACATCAAACTCAACCTTGCTTGAAAATTCTTTAAAACAAAAGAAAATATGAAAAGTTGACAGTGCAAGGAAATAAGAACATTAAGGCAGAAACAGAAAAAGAGTTTTAAAAATCTCAATTAATTTTATCTAAGTTTATATAATCTTCATGATTTTGTGTATTTGCTAGTATTTGCTGGTATATGTCCAGAAAGAATCTATCAAATCACAAATGCAGCTCCTCCAAATGTTTTCCATTACTCCTTCCAATGTATTCTGAGTCCTCTTAAGATTCATTCTAAGAACAATAATATGATCACATAATCAAATGATTTGTGTTTGATGGAAAGATGTATTAAGTTGTTTGTCAATGCCTGGAAATTCTTCATAAATCTGATCACTTTTCAAACACTTATTTGTAAAATTATTTTGGTCAAGTCACTTAATTTGCATTAGTTTCAATATCTTAATCTATACCTATAACATAATCATATATATAATGATACTTAGATCAATGCAAACTTTACAATACAATCTACATATGTAATAATACATCATATAAACATTATGAAGATTAAGTTAAAAGTGAATCTAAAGATCCTAGCACAGCTTCTAAATATAGTAATCACTCAATTATAATTGATTAGTAATAATAATTGTAATTTTTCTGAGGTAAACAAGAAATTCACATGGATTAAATACTTTTTAAATACTTTTTCTTTCTTTTTAAGATTTTATTTATTTATTTGAGTTAGAGACAATAAGACAGAGCATGAAAGAGCAGAAGTTCAGAGGAAGAAGCAGACTCCCCATGGAGCTGGGAGCCTGATGTGGGACTTGATCCCAGGACTCTAGGATCATGACCTGAGCCAAAGGCAGTTGCTTAACCAACTTAGCCACCCAGGCGCCCTTTAAATATTTTTTCTTAATGATACTTTTCATATGGGTTCCACTCACTCCTTCTACATAGTCAGCAGAAGTATATTACAGATTTATTGTCCAAGATACACCTTAGGTATTGATTCTGTATCACAAAAACAGTAATAATAATAACCAAATTTACCATGCTAATTTTCTATACACACCTAACATTTCCAAATAAATTAATTCCAAAAACAATGTTTCAATTAAAATTAAAACAATTGCTTTAATTCACATATTTATATTTAAAAATATAACCATCAATTGTAATAGCATTGTATGGAACAGATGGTAGCTACACTTATGGTGAACATATAGAGATGTTGAATCACTATGTTGTACATCTAAAACTAATGTAACATTGTGTGTCAACTAAACTCCAATAAAAATGTTTTTATTAATTTATTTTTTATAATTTAATATATTTATATATTAATATATAAATAAATTATTTTATCTTTATTTATATATATAATATATATTTATTATATATTAAATATATATTATATATAATATATATTTATTTATTATAAATAAAATAAAATAAAAATAATATAATTTAATAATTTAAAAATTAATTTATTTTTATTAATTTATTAATTTAAAATATATAATTATAAAAACATTTATATAAACTAAAACTGATTAGACCAAAACTCATTTATATAAAATAAAGCATTACATATTACAACATTGTCCAATCTGTTCTTTGAAAGAACATAATTTACAAGTACACATGCCTATAATGACTCCAAATCAAAGTAAATATATTATATATTCATATAAATAGTTAAAATAATATCCAAATTGGGGCACCTGGGTGGCTCAGTTAGTCAAGCATCTATCTGACTCTTGATTTCACTCAACTCATGATCTCAGGATCGAGAGATCCAACCTGTTCTACTCTGAACATGGACCATGTTTAAGACACTTTCTCTCTCTGCCCCTCCCCCTCACCCCACCCTACCAACCCCTCCATCCACTCACGTGCATTCTCTCTCTCTCTCTAAAAAAAAATAATAATATCCAAATTAACCAAAATGTACATAATCTATATATAATTTTATATAAATAAAGGTTTATAAATTAATGAATAAAGTACAATATTTAAGTGAAATTTAGATGGTAATTTGGCTTTTGGGGGGTTTCTTTGTTTTATTTTTTATTTTTACTTTTTTATTAACATATAATGTATTATTTGTTTCAGGGGTACAGATCTGTGATTCACAAGTCTTACACAATTCACAGTGCTTACCATAGCACATACCCTCCCCAATGTCCATCACCCAGCCACTCCATTCCTCCCACACCCCTCCCCTCCAGCAACCCTCAGTTTGTTTCCTGAGATCAAGAGTTTTTTATGGTTTGTCTCCGTCCTGTCCCATTTCGTTTCATTTTTCCCTCCCTTCCCCTATGATCCTCTGTCTTGTTTCTCAAATTCTTCGTATCAGTGAAATCATATTATATTTGTCTTTCTCTGATTGACTTATTTTGCTTAGCATAATAACCTCTAGTTCCATCCACATCATTGCAAATGGCAAGATTTCATTTTTGATGGCTGCATAATATTCCACTGTATACATATACCACATTAGATGGTAATTTGTACTGCTAAGTTCCATCTATGTCAAAGTTGCTAATAGAAAATGAACACTGAGTTCAAAAATACTGACATCATCTTCTGACTTAAACAAATTTTTTCTGTTTCATTTATTCTAAATTGCTCTGAAGTGTAACATTTATGTCCTTCCAAATGGTTTTATTGTGAAATTAATTTATAAACAACTTAAACTTAAATTTATTATTTACGTTATCACAGAAATAAATCAATTTTCAAGATCCAATAGACAATAATATTTTTATGTACATACATTTGAGTATCTATCTGTAATATATAAATAATATACTACCTATAATCAAAAAATCTTCCTGTTTTTGAATCATATCAGTCTTTTACCATATGTGGCCTAAGCAATAGTATATTTGTAAACAAATATTCATGGCACTTGCCATAGATATATGTATCCTTTTAAATACATATTGAATTTAAATCACAAACAAAAAAGATTTTTCATTTGAATGAGTTATTTATTTACCTGAAGAAGGGGACTAAGTTTCTTAACAAATATAGCTACACACATTTTTATAATTTGTTTCTCTAGAGTTAAGATAGCTTCTCCAGAACAGCACTAATCACTACACTTGTGAACTAAGATCTATTTTCAATGTTCATTAGAAAAAAGATGTCAAATTAAGATAAATTTGCATAATTTAATGGATCTCAGAAGATTTACCAAAACAATTCCCCTGTTGGTCTAGAGATTCACAAGTATAACACATGCTATATTCAAATAGCTTTATTGGATGAATGTTAGTTAGTCACAATTCCAAAGCTGCTGTAACCCCTTAGATCAGGCATGTAACTCTTTAAATGTCAAAACCTAGAAAGGTAATAAGCAAAAATCTGAACAACCATACAGAAAATGACCTCCAAATATGGGCAAAGTGGATCAGCATTTGACTCAGAAACCAGAAAACAACAACAAAGGATAAGTAGGACAAAGAAAATATGCTACTAGCCACTCCTAAGGGTTAAGGAGTTTCATCAGCAACCAATGTAGAGAAATGAATCAATTACAGTAAACCACACTGTGCTTTTACATTATTATCATATGAAGGATCAGGTAGACACAAGCTCAGATGCCAGCTCAGCCACTCCATTGCTCTGCCATATGGGAAAATTTATTTATATGCCTTAGCTTCCTGTAAAATGGAAAGATATCTATCTGTAGGGTTATTTTGAGAAAGAAAAAAAATAGAGATCACCTAACAAGAGCTCATATAGCACAGTCCTCCAAATAATGTTAGCTCTTATATTTGTAGTTTTTCTCTCTCTCTCTCTCTCTATATATATATATTTATATTACTGTTTAGTGACCACATTAGTTCAATCTTACAGTATCATTGTAAGGATAAAATGAGATAATTTTTTAAAGTTTTTATCTAAATTCCAGTTAGTTAACATACAGTGTAATAGTAATTTCAGGTGTACAGTATAGTGCTCATCACAACAAATACACTCCTTAACCTCCATCACCTATTTAACCCATCCCCAAACCCACCTCACCTCTGGTAACCATCAGTTTGTTCTCTATAGCCAAGAGTCTGTTCTTGATTCACCTCTCTCTCTTTTTTCCTTTTTTTCCTTTTGCTCATTTGCCCTGTCTCTCAGATTTCAGATGAGTGAAATCACATGATTCCTGGAGATAATGTTTTATAATCCTTAACACTGCCTTAAACATGTAAGTACCCAATAAGTAGTAGATGTGATTAGGTATTATCAGTAGCAACCAAGACAGCAACAATAGCAGTATTAGCTCCTTAAACTAATAAATCTGCTGTTATTTTAGGTAGAATCCACTACCTAATTTGAGTGCCAATCTGAGCATACCAACTTTATACTAATATTAAAACAGAACAGTCACTTTGAGCTCCTTAGCTTTGTGTCCCCAGTTCTGGCAAATACTGGCACAAAATAGTAATAATGCATTGAGTGATTTGCACTTTCCTGACACATTCTTTTTTGTATATGTAGCCCAATCTTATGTAAATCATGTTGAAAATATAAGGATAAGCCCAATTACATCTCATAGTTACATCTAATATAGGCTTCTTCTAGTTTACATCTTAATAATACCTCAAGTCACATCATGCTTTATAAAAAAGTGTTCTGCATCTATTTGAGCACCATAACATTTCCACATAAGAAAGGCAAGTAGTTATTTTCAAATGAGGAAACGGGAATAGCGAGGATAAGTGATTTGTCCAAAACTACACAGCTGCACAGTGGCTGGGAATCTTAATCAGGTCTGTTTCAGAGATGGAACTCTGAAGCTAGTGGAACATAAATTGAAGAAAACAAGATGAGGGAAGGGGACTAGGTAAGGGGCTGTTGGATTTGTTCAGGAGACTAATGATGAAGGTTTAAACTAAGGCAAGACAATAGGGAAGGAAAAGAGAGAATGGCTGATGAGCAACAGAGGCTGGAGAGAAGAATTAGTTATTGAGTTTCTAAGATTCGCATTTCATGTTGGGGTAGATGCAACTACGCTAATCAAAATAGAGGCCAAAAGATGTGATGACGATGATGATATGATAAAAATAATAATAATAACATAGCCAACATTTAATGAGCACTTTTTTCAAAGCATCAATTTGGACATTCCACACATATTTATCCCTCACAACCCTCTGAGGTATACAATTTATTAGGTCTGTCTTATAGATAAGAAAATTGAGGTACATGGAGGTAGTTACTTTAAGAAGATCATAAAGGACAGAGCAGGTTGTACTTTTAACTGATAGCAAAACAACCTGAGAGGCTGGATCTGAAAAGGGATTCTTAGAAGTCTGTGAAAGAATAAGCAGGTTAGGAAAAGATAAGACGTGGGATAACTGCTCCTTTCTCCTTTCTCAAAATGATTAACCTGTATTTTATCCAGGAAGCCTAACAATTGATTCCTCAGTCTATTTCCTTCAGAAAATATCTATTGAATTCTAGGATCTCATTTACAAACAAGAATATCATTTTAATATAGAAATCACTATGAAGGGGCACCTGGGTGGCTCAGTGGGTTAAAGCCTCTGCCTTCGGCTCAGGTCACGATCTCAGGGTCCCGGGATAGAGCCCCGCATCAGGCTCTCTGCTCAGGAGAGAGCCTGCTTCCCCTTCTCTCTCTGCTTGCCCCTCTGCCTACTTGTGATCTCTCTCTGTCAAATAAATAAATAAAATGTTAAAAAAAAAAAAATCACTATGAAGATGAATCCAAATGCAATCTGACTTTTTAAAACTGAAGACACTTCTCAACAGATATGAAATAACAAATGGTTTCTTAAAATATACACAGGAACTATTTGTCTGAAATGACTCTTAATAGTCTTAACCAACAGGACCAAAGTAAGACTTCATGCCATCCTCCAAAAAAAAAAAAAGAGACTTCATGCCATCCTTTTTATAAGAAATACAAATATTCCACAGGAAAGGCAGAGCATCTTAATATTGAGGGATAACTGTTTAAAATGATCAAGATGTTATCGACTGTTGATAATTATAAATGAAAAATATCTTAAATGAAATCAACTGTTTAAGGAAACAATTAAACATTATAATAACTATACAGTCTGGAAAACTACTGAGATCAGAAATCCTTGTCAGACTTAATTGCTATTAGCAATTCCCAAGATGGCTTTTAAATAAAATTATTTATATCACAAAACTTTAAAAATATCTTATCTTACTGACTTTAAAATCTTTTCCCTTTATAGGCACTCACAAACAGATGGAGTCTCCTTATTGAAGATAGATTTT
Organism: Procyon lotor; assembly: GCA_028646535.1. NCBI lineage: Eukaryota > Metazoa > Chordata > Mammalia > Carnivora > Procyonidae > Procyon > Procyon lotor. The sequence continues at coordinate 122,225,934 of CM053606.1, read as the reverse complement.
TCCAAAATAAAATAAAGGGTACAAAATTTTACATTACCACGAATTTTAACCAGAGTAGCACATTAAGACATTCATTTTACTAGATCATGAAGTGCCCTAGTATTTTAATGTCTGTTCGAAATTCACTCTGAAGCCACAAACCCATTTGTGTTCCACTTACTACAAAATTCTTTGAGTTTATTTGATCAAAGTTAACCTCAATAATATGGTGAATCAAATATAATTCATAGCATTTCTGTTCAAATTTCTATTCTCACAAGAGTAAGAATTAAATGACTGATAACACCTGTGGACTATATTCCAATTGCCAACAAGCTAAGTGATTTCCATGCATTATTTTCTATTTAATTTGATCTTTGTGAAAGTCTATGAGGCAGAAACTAATACTATTCCCATTTTACAGATTTGCAAACAAAGTCTTGGTACCATTAAATAATTTCCCAGGTCTTCCGGCCATGGAAATGCATATCAGGATTCAATCTCTGGCTGACTCTTCACTTAGTTGTTTCAGCAACCACTCAAGCAAGCGAAAACATGACGAACAATCATTTTCCCAGACCTTTTTTATAGTTTTTAAAGATTTATTTATTTTAGAGAAAGAGCACAGACAGGAGGGACAGAGGGAGAGGGAGAGAGAATATCTCTTCATTGGAGGCACCACTCCAAACACAGAGCCCAAGGAGGGGCTTGATATCCAGATGTTGAGAACATGACCTGAAGGGAAACCAAGAGTCAGAGGCTTAATGGACTGCACCACCCAGGTGCTCCCCCAAGACCTATTTTAAGTATGAATGCTTTTTATTAAAAGGAAACCCTTATTTAAGCAAGTAAGTGTTCTTAACAAAGATATGCATTACCTAGCTTTCCTGGCATGCTGTGAATACTCACTCACTGCCATAGTTTCTTAGAGGCACTATCTATTTGTTCTTTTGACTTTTCTCCAGGTACATTTTGCTCTGCAAGTGCTCAAAATTCATTTAAATTTACAAGTACAGTATCTGCCTTAAATGCAGGAGGACATAAAGCATGTCTCCCTTATCTAAAAGAAAAAATGTCCTTTTCTCTTTCTTCCTCTCTGGTATTTTCTTGAGTATGACTTTGATATTCTCAAAGATTAACTTGGTTATAGTCACAGCTGCATAGAAGAACATCTAGAAGGGTCAAACAGGTGTGTATGGCGCAAGATTCCTTGTCCAATCCTGCCCATTCCTTACACACCTGCACTTTCTAGCTTGTGAGATAATAAGGCCAGAGAAGTAAAATATGGACATGGCAACATTCATAGAGCCTGTGAACAGCATGAAGCATTTTCTCGTTTTTGAGGTGAACTCCCCGTGCACCTTCTGTTTCCTGAACATATGACTCTCCTTTTCACTTGTGCAGCAGACAGAATTGGACTCACTACTTCATCTAATCTAGGTTCAACTTTCTAAAGGTCACATAATGAATCAGAAAGGGAGTCATGACTGAAGTCTAGATCACAGATTTTGCCTAGCTAAATTCTCCCTCCTGATTGGTGTCCCTTCCCTCATTTTATAAGAAGTGAATATTATTTCCCTCTTTACTCAATAACTTGCATTCTTCTCAGTTTACCACACCCAAAGTGACTTTTATAAAGATACCATTCACATCAAAGGAGCCACTAGTCATTTTCATTTTTTTTCTAATGTAATCTCATTGTCATTTAGGCTTGACATTTCAGAGACTTGAACTTCAATGTACTGTACTATTCAAAGTTGCCTGGGGACAGGTGCTGAGCTGTGCTTTTCCTCAATGATTCAAGGAAGAACATTCTTCTTCTTTTTTTATTGCTCCAGTCTTCCAATCTACACTTCCACAAATCACTATAATTTGCACCACACAGTACACTATCTGCACGAGGTGTCCTGTAGCAACTTGTGAAATGGCCTATAATATTATAAATCATTGTGCTATTTTGGCATAAAATGTAACTTAGGTTAAATACCCATTGTTGTGCATTTTTTCTCTAGAGAACTATTAGTCACATTTTATTGTTCAGAAAGAAAGCCCGTTACCAGTCATATTTCCAAGTTTTTTGCTGTTGTTTGGTTATTGTTTAAAATAACATTTTAGTGATTACTTGACACAATATCTTTGAACAAAAAATGTACATATGCATTCATAATTTACTAAACAGTAGTTCACATGAAAGATAGCTGATGCCCATTTGAATATTTTTATTAATCATTACTTTGTAACATAGTATCTGCAACAAACAGTACAGATTTACAGGCAATGACAAATGGCTTAGTTGAAGCAAATCCTTGACTTTACTAGGTCAAATACAAGAGAAGAACAACTATGAAGCAAAAGTTGGCTGAAACACAGCTTTGGATCACATCAGTTCTGATGCTTTATCTATTTTCTGTGATATATCAAATTGTCCTTCAAAATTGTGCATGATTCACTTTTTGGATGGGCTGGATCAAAAAAAAAAAAATTCCTACAAGTTTTTCAGAGCATGAACAGCTCTTTCCTCTCTAAATTGCATCAGTCAGGGTTTGATCAGAAATGCAGAACCATTAGAAAATATATGAAATAAGGGATTTATTATAGAGATTTGAGCTTACAATAATACAATATAAATCCATCTCATCAACTCATTGCTCATCTTTTAACTTATCTGATTTCCATTTTTCCTCTAAACAGTCTCCTAAGAGTAGTAAGAGAAACTACCAAATCACCATGTAAGATACATTCAAGAGAACAGAGCAACAGTATGGTTCAATATGGTATCTAGATACCAACTCTAGGATAGTTCTTCCTAGCTTTCAGTAAACTAGTCACAAAAATTCCATAAAAGACAAAATGTGTAATGTTAGAACTTAAAAGTGATAGATACCATAATGACAAAATCTGGAAGAATTCTGTGAAATTGTAAAGCATATGGAGTAGACCTGATGAAAATCTACCTGTAATGGATTAAAATATGTTCCCCGAAAATGATATGCTTAAGTCTGTTAAAATGATCAAAAAGAACAATTTAGTTGATCTAAGTAAATGTTATTTCACACTTCATAAAGCAAGTAGTCTCTACTCTAAAGAATCCAGAGAACTACAAAGCAAGGAGCAGGACTGCAGTTTTTATAGAAGGAAGCAATCAGGGAACAAGGAAATAGTATTTAGCTTTAGCTGATTGGTTGGAGTTACATATCTGACCTTATTTAGAACAGGAAATCATTACTGATTCTTAGCAATCAACCAGAGATTGGCTTGTTGGATATACCGTATTTCTGGTAAAGCAGAGCATTTACAGGAATGTGAGTTATCTAAGTTTCAGTTTGCTGATGTATTAACCTTGGGCCTCAGCCTGAGCCTAGAAATTTATTTCAACAAATCTCACTTCCCAGTACCTCCAAATGTGGCCTTATTGAAATGGCCTTATTTGTCTTTACAGAGATAATCAAGCTAAGATGAGGTCATCAGGGTGGGTTCTAATCTTGTATGACTGTATCAAAAGGGGGATTTGGGACACTCAGAGAGGAAAGACAATGAGAAAACACAAAGGAACCATTTGACTGGAATGATGCATCTGCAAGCCAAGGAAGGCCAAGGATTGCCAGAAACTGGAAGTGGAAAGAAAGGATCTTCCTCCAGTGACATCAGAGAGGACACAGCCCTGCCAATTCTTGATTTTGGACTTCTAGCCTCTATGAGACAATAAATTTCTGACACTTTAAGCCACACAGTTTTTGGCTTTATTACAGCAGCCTAAGAAAGTAGTGCACTACCCATGCTTCATCACATAGCATAGTGCATAATATGGTCTTACACCAACTTTTTTAAAAAAACGTTTTCTTCATCCTGTGCCACCTTCTTCGGGCTCTTGTATCAAGTGCCCCCCAAGGCCCCACAGGCACCCATTCTCAGCCTCACATATTCCTTCAGGTTTGCCTTTCATGTGTGCTCTAATAACTGTTGTTCATCAGTTCAACCCTTCCTCTTTTTTTTTTTTTTTTCCCCAAAATTCGTTCCCAACTTCAATTTGGCTTCTTTCACAAGTAGCTCAATTCTGGACTCTTTCCCCCTCAGCTCTGTCCTCATTCCCTCTCTTAAGTACATGCCACACAGAGTGGTCCACTAATTCTATGAACAGCACACATTCTTGCACCCCTCACTTTGCCCACAGCCAGATCAGAAACAGTATCATAAGATGACTGGGTAGCATCAGGTAGACTAATAAAAATTTTCTAGATAATTGAACTTATATTACTAAACAGCAAAACATTTTTTTTTAGTTTTTCACCATCTTGTGCCCACAGGATGGTTGGATGGATGCATGGATGCATGGATGCATGGATAGATAGACAAAATAACAGAAACTGCTGAATAGTTTTTGGCTTGTTGATTCAGGATTATTATTAAGACCATCAATTATACTATAATAGTATTTAGAAACTATTAGGGTATATAATCATATCTGAACCTATTAAATGGGCTCCTTATTTAACTTTAGAGAATTTTTTTGTTTTTGAAAGTTTCCTGTCAGTAATTTCTGGAATCTGTTACTGTGGCAACTTTTCCTCTTTAATTTGTTCCTCCCAACCATCACTGTCCAAGGATATCAGTTAAACTGGCCCCAGCAGCAGGTTTAGTCTCAGCTACAGAGAAAGTGGCCTCTCCCATGGGCACCTCCTTCCCATGGGAGTTCATATCGAATGACAGATAGATAGGCATATAGGTAGGCAGACAGACAGACAGATGGATGAACACGTGTGAGAAAGAAAGATGATACATCATCATTCATGATAGTTGGTTGGTTATCTGAGAAAAGAGTTTGCCTAAACATCCTAAAATATCAAAACTCTTGTTCATTATATTTGATGAAACCTTATCTTTTCCAAACATTTCTACAGTTGTGTGTTCCGAATATACCACGTTGTTTTTCATTCTGAAACCACCGTCCTACATACTATATTTTTTAAGTTCTTAATTATTAATGATTTTTATTGTAATTTATATAAATGTGCTGCTCCTTGATTATATAAGAATTAATTTTGCTTTTGATTAACTGGCAATTTAATTAAAAGGATTTCATCACAATTAGAGTTTTGTGTCAGCTCCTTCTTAGCAAATTCAACTGAGTTATATTTTCCCTTCTTTCTAAAGATTTTATTTATGGGGGTGCCTGGGCATCTCAGTAGGTTAAGTGGCTGCTTTTGGCTCAGGTCATGATCCCAGGGCCCTCAGACTGGGTGCCATATAGGGCTCTCTGCTGAGCAGGGGAACGGCCTGCTTCTCCCCCTCCTTCTGCTTGCTGCTCTGTATATTTGTGCTCTCTCTCTCTCTCTCTCTCTCTCTCTCTCTTTCTGTCAAATAAATAAATAATAAGGATTTTATTTATGTATTTGAGTGAGAGCATGAGTGAGAGAGCAAAAGCAAGAGCGAGAGCGCATGCGTGCACACAAACACACAGGACGGGGGAGAGGGGCAGAGGGAGAGGGAAAAGCAGATTCCCCACTGAGCAGGGAGCCCAATGTGGGGCTTGATCCCAGGACCCTGAGATCATGACCTGAGCCAAAGGCAGATGCTTAACCGACTAAACCACCCAGGTATCTTCAGTTATATATTTTTCTATTATGTCTTTCAACCAGTAACTAGGGTTATGGAAATCCATAGAAAGAAAGTGTATATCTTTCTTAAGCAATTAAAATGAATTGTGTACTGAAAACTTGTGGCCTTCTACTTAGCCATACTGTGGCTTCACAATTAAATGGAGTAAAAGACTTGACACCCATCACTATTATCTTATTGCAGTGTAAATGTTTTGAAATAATCTTCACCAGTAATATTTTTCTTAGTCAACTACTCAAAAAAATAGATCACTTGCTTTTAAAATTTCTACATACAATTGCGTGTAATTAGGTTCTAAAGTTTCTTGAGCATGATGATAATGATAATGATGGTCATTAGTATTTTGAGAGAACTCCATGGCAAGGAGAGAATAAGTGAGGTTGTATTACTATCAGTGTTTGTTAAGAATCTACAAGCAGGGGGCGCCTGGGTGGCTCAGTCGTTAAGCGTCTGCCTTCGGCCCAGGTCAGATCCCAGCGTCCTGGGATCGAGCCCCACATCGGGCTCCCTGCTCCGCGGGAAGCCTGCTTCTCCCGCTACCATTCCCTCTGCTTGTGTCCCCTCTCTCGCTGTGTTTCTCGCTGTCAAATAAATAAAATCTTTAAAAAAAAAAAA
>CM053606.1:122184073-122219624 GCA_028646535.1 Procyon lotor | reverse complement strand
ATAAAGATTCTTCAAAGAAAAAATAATACTCCAGTGCAGCCTTGACTAAACATTGACAAAGACTGTCAAGCTGAACAGCTAACTGATGATGACCCTAGTTGAGATATCTGTTCTCAGCTATATTTTCAAAAGCATCAAAGTCATTCTGTAGTCTCCTGGTAAATTGTCAAATCTATCTGGAATTCCTGTTAGGTTCCGGCGATATCTCTCTATTCATGAAAAGTCAAAAAACAAAAAAACTACCAATAAACTTTGGCCTTTGAGTTCTCATCAAAGAAAATTCATTGTATATTTTTTCTTTCCTAAGAGCATTTACCTTTTTAGTGAACTGCCTGAATTATACTCTATAATAAAAGCAAATTTCAGAATGAGTTGAAAATGTTAGAACAGATATCTGAGACAACTAAGAATTTAACCAATATACAATTTTAAGTTAAAAGAGATATCTCATGAGACTTACAGGTTTAGAATTATGATTTATGGACCAATTGATATAAGGGGCATTGCAGTGCTCTTCATCACCAGAATATTTCAAATATTAAGATGTACTTAAGAAGTACCTTAGATTTCAAACTACACAGAGAGGAACTAAATACTAAGCCTGGTAAGTCATTTTCTTTTCCTCAGTTCAATTCAATTTAGGGAGCATTATAGAATGACAGTCTTGAAGTAAGGGGCAGAATAGTCATCAGAAATCCTACCTACTGAGTGAGATGGAGGAACCAGAGAACTTTCAAGATAGGTGGGCCGCAAGGTAATGGAGACCCAAATAAGAGTCTCCACAACAAAGATTCAAGCAAGTCAAAGAGAATTATGAACCCATACAAGGCACCCACAGCACAAAGGGACCCAAGACTTCTAAGGAAACTTATTGCAACCAAGTTCACACTGCTCGCTGTGTAATTCAATGCTAGTCGAACTAGGGCAGGCTCACATATTGACATGATTTCTGATCCTTTGTGCAAATGTAACACTGAAAAATATTTTATTTTATGATATAATCTATGGCTACTATTGAAATAAATGAAAAGATCCAAGAGAGTGATAGCTCGAATTACCTCTGGGTATCAGTTACATACATCACTTTATGTGAACTCTCTTCTTTTGTATCCTTTTCAGTGCTTGCAACATATAGTTCTGATCTTGGAAGACAAAGTAGCTTTCCTCCAATTCCACACAACATTCTTCACACGGGAGTAAAGGTCCAGAATAACTTTGTTAAAATGGAGAAGCTATTATTCATGGATGGTTAAGCATGTCCCCAAAAATTAAGATAAGGGAAATATTTCTTAAGCCAATTACTTTATGATTGCTTTCATAAGTGAATATAAACACAGAGAAATATAAATAAGCATCTGAGTTTCCACAGTGTGATTAAATAAAAGATAAAAATTTCCCACAAATAATCTTAGCCCCTGTTAATATCTGTGCCTTTTAAAATTATAATCATACATCTTTTTTACAGAAAAATAGAGAAAATTAAATCATGATTGAATTTTCCAGAAGTCACACTACATCCTCCTAAATACACAAGTGTATATAATCCCCACAATTACAATTGTTCTTTAGGTTATCTGGTGTTTTGCCAAAAATTGAACTGCTAAAATAAATACCCCTAAGAAAGAAGTGATAGTGAATTTACAAGCATCTTATTACTTCAAAATTGGAAACAGGCTAGTCCTTAGGTTTAGTGGAGTAAGTCATGATTGTGAAATTCACCTATGGTGTTAGAACAAAGGACTAACCTAGCTGTTAACTGAATTCAAACAATGAGTAGATGAAGTACACAACCGAAATCAGAAAGAGTCAAAAGCAGATAAAGCATGGGGGAAAAGCTGGTATTAAAGTTAAAACAACAGAATTCACTGCAACCCAAAAACCTGGGCAGGTACAAAATGGATCATAGGAAAAATGTAGGAGGAAAAAAAAAAGCTTGTTCTCTGGAAGAACAATCATTCTGAAATGATGAGGACAGTCCATCACCTTTATCTTTAGGCCTACATCTAACTGGACCGATCCACTCTTTCTCTGAAGGATCCCTAAAGGACAAGAGAATCATTTCCAATCCTTTAAAGGCAGTTAGGGTCACATCATCTTGCCTAAATTTTGGAGAATATGTTTTATTGTCTATTCTGTCCCCAGTCCATAAAACACTGCCTGGCAAATAATAAATAATAAATATTTTTGCTTATCACATCCAGAACTCATTAGAGGTTATCTATGTCTTCAAGGGTTCAAAACTGTCAATGTGCTTAATTAACTAATACAGCAATAGCATATAATGCATACATAAAACTCTATAGTTTGTGAAACAGTCTCACCAATATTACCTCATTTAACCTTCACAGCCATTCTGAAGTAAATATTAAATATAATTATCATCCCATTGATGTAAAAAACTGAGGCTCAGAGAGAATCAACTGATTTAGAGTAAGTAGACGAATTGGAATTAGAAATTAGAGGTGTTGGTTTAAGTGCTGTTCTCATATGGTAGAGCTCAGATGTTAAAAGTTAGAAAAAAATTCCACTGACTTTCTGATTCTGGTGGCTGAGAAAGGAAAGCATATATCCAATCTCCTAAAAGTTCTCAAACATTGGCCACATCTTCAGCCCAATATCAAATACAATGCGAGCACAAATAAGATGCTTAGCAAATGGAAATAGAATGTTAACTGAAATAGGTATTTGCTAAAAAGAGTCAAAGAGGAAAATAAAAGATTAATTTGGGATAAAAAAATAAGATGTGAATATATAATATGAGTGAAAGAGAAAACAAGAGACCATTTATTTGCTAACTCAAAGTACAGAAATCCTACTTGTCAAAAACTACCTAATTTCCTGATACTATACTCTTTATTACAACATGACAAAAACAAAAGAGCACCAAAACATCAAAAATTACCTATTTAAAAAACTTGAGTTTTAGGGGCGCCTGGGTGGCTCAGTCGTTAAGCATCTGCCTTCGGCCCAGGTCATGATCCCAGGGTCCTGGGATCGAGCCCCACATCGGGCTCCTTGCTCTGCAGGAAGCCTGCTTCTCCCGCTACCACTCCCTCTGCTTGTGTTCCCTCTCTCGCTGTGTTTCTCTCTGTCAAATAAATAAAAATCTTTAAAAAAAAAAAAAAAAAAGAATTCTTTCTAAAAAAAAAAAAAAAAAAAAAAACTTGAGTTTTAAGTAAAAATTTGAAGACTATTTGACCAGAAACTTAAAAACTAAACTTTTTATATTAGATTCTTTCTGATTTCAAGTTCAAAAAGAAGAAACTAGCAAAATGCTATATGAAGATGGTTAATATTCAGGACAAATTGAAACATTTCATAAGAACTGTTTGAGCAATCTACTGAAGAGTTGTTTTTCTCTATCTAGCCCTGTCAGATAGTCAGCGAAATGTGTTCCACGGCTCCAGGAGAAAAATAAATAGGTATCTCTATTTCAAAACAGAAAAGTTCTAATATCTCTCCTATTCCCAAACATATGGTCAAGTCCAGAGTATACCATTTCTCTAACATCTCCTCTTGTCTTTGCTATTGGCTAGGGCAGCAGCATCCATCTAAACATAGATTCAGATGATCTTTGCCTAAAAGTTCTCTGGACAACTGAAACTCTGGCTGCTTTTCACTAGGGCATGCTCACCAAATATCTACTTTGGGTAACATTATGCACATGAAGCTCCATCCTGGAGGCAAATGTAGAAGCTGAGAGATATACTCCCTCTGAAGGTTTGTACACAAAAGACCACATTATGATTCTCTCTAACCAAATTTTTTTTTTCTTAATGTTTCTGTACTCAGCAAAAAACTCTTCTTTTGCTAAGACTATTAGTACTTTTATATCATTTGGATAGAGGGATAACCATATAAAATTGATAATTTATCTAGCCTAAAGGCTGGAACTATGGAAGGAAGTATGCCTTCCCACATAGAGAAAGAAAAAGAATATAATATGGTTAGTGTTTAAATTTATTTTTGTTCAGTGCAGATAATTCCATTTTCACATTAAGGAAAGTTCTAAGTTTCTGCAGAAAATCTACAGAGATACCAGGTTTATTTATGATATATTCACATTGCTTTTATGTAACATAGCCAGGGAAACTTCTCAATTTGAATTCACAATTTACCTATGTGGATTAATAAAAGAGAGAGTAAGAATCCTTAAAAATGGGGCGCCTGGGTGGCTCAGTCGTTAAGCGTCTGCCTTCGGCTCAGGTCATGATCCCAGGGTTCTAGGATCGAGCCCCGCATGGGGCTCCCTGCTCTGCAGGAAGCCTGCTTCTCCTGCTACCATTCCCTCTGCTTGTGTTCCCTCTCTCGCTGTATTTCTCTCTGTCAAATAAATAAAATCTTAAAAAAAAAAAAAAAAGAATCCTTAAAAATTGTGGCACCTGGGTGGCTCAGTTGGTTAAGCAGCTGCCTTCAGCTCAGGTCATGATCCCAGAGTCCTGGAATCGAGTCCCACGTCGAGCTCCTTGCTCAGCAGAGAGCCTGCTTCTCTCTCTCCCTCTGCCTGCCACTCTGCTTACTTGTGCTCTCTATCTCTCTGTCAAATAAATAAATAAAATATTAAAAAAAAAAATCCTTAAAAATCAAAATTAATTCAAAATGTCAGTATAACCTACTGTTATTCATCAATCCATTCATCTGTTTTAAAATACTTATATTAAATCACTAATTTTTTATCAATGATATGCCCATTACCTATGATACTTACCTTTATGACTAATCAAATTTATCTACTTACTTCCTATTCCTTACACTTGTAAAAATCTTTTCCTTCTTTCAATACTGAACTCAAGTATCATATTTTCTGCTTTGACATACTTATTTTCCTCCTTCCCAGACATTTATTTATTTTTTTAATTATTTTTAACTTTATTTTATTGAAATATAATTAACATATAGTATTATATTAGTTTCAGGTATATAATATAATGATTCAATAATTCTATACATTATTGAGTGCTTATCACAATAATGTATTCTTTTTGGGGGGGAGCAGCAAAAGCAGATGTCGGAGTGAAATTTATGCTATAATTGCTTGTATTAAGGAAAAAAGTTGAAATAAACAACATTATACCACAAGGATGTAGAAAAAGAAGAAACTTAGCTGGAACTAGAAAGAAATATCAGAAATAGAGACCTGAATAAACAATACCATAACACTGAAAATAATAACCAGTTTTTCCAAAAAACATAAACAAAATTGGCCATGCTTTAACTATATTAACTAAGAAAAAAAAGAGAAGACTTAAAAACCAAAATGAGAAATGAAAGAGAAAACAATCCAACAGATAATTACAGATATAAATAGTGTGAGAAAAGATTACTATAAATAATTATATACTAACAAATCAGATAACTTGGGGGGGAACCAGATAATTCCTAAAAACATGTAAGTTAACCAAATTGAATCATGAATCTTGAATCCAAGAAACAGGAAATCTTCTTAGACCAATAACAAGAATGAAAGTTGAATTAGGACTCAAAATTTCCCAGCACAGAAAAGCTCAAGACTACATGGTTTCATTGGTGAATTCTACCAAACATTAAAAATAATAATAAAAATTAATGACAATCTTTATCAAAATCTTACAAAGAATAGAACAGAGGGAACACATTCAAAATCATTCTATTAGGCTCGTATTACCCTGATACTAAAGCAGGATAAAAGCAATACAAGAACAAAAAAGTCTAGTTTGCCCAATGTAAGTATTGCTGCTTCAGCTTTCTTCTGACATCTATTTGCATGATAAATGTTTCTCCACCCCATCACTCTTAATCTGCAGGTGTCTTCTGGTCTAAAATGAGTCTCTTAGGGGTCCCTGAGTGGCTCAGTGGGTTAAAGCCTCTGCCTTCAGCTCAGGTCATGATCTCAGGGTCCTGGGATCGAGCCCTGCATCGGGCTCTCTGCTCAGTGGAGATCCTGCTTCCCTCTCTCTCTCTGCCTGCCTCTCTGCCTACTTGTGATCTCTCTCTCTGTGTGTCAAATAAATAAATAAAATCTTAAAAAAATAAAATAAAATGAGTCTCTTGTAGGTGGCATATAGATGGGTCTTGTTTTTTTATCTATTCTGACACCTTATGTCTTTTGATTGGAGCATTTAGTCCATTTACATTCAAAGTAATTATTGGTAGGTATGTTATTTATTGCCATTTCATTACTTGTTTTGTCAAATTTTCTGATCCTTTCTTATTTTTGTTACCTTTGGTCTCTCCTTTGCACTCAAGGAGTCCCCTTCAATATTTCTCACAACACTGGTTTAGTAGCTATGAACTCCTTTAGTTTTTCTTTGTCTAGGAAACTCTTATTCTCAATGATTGCCTTGCTGGACAGAGCGTTCTTGGCTGAAGATTCTTCCTATTCAGCATATGCCACTTTCTTCAGGCTTGCCAAGTTTCTGTTGAGAAATCTCCAGCCAGCCTTATGGGTTTCTCCTTCTTAGTTAAGTACTTCTTTTGTCTTGCTGCTTTTAAAGTTTTTTTCTTTATAACTATATTTTGCAAATTTAACTATAATACGTCTTAGTGTTGGCCTACTTTTGTTGATTTTGATGGGAGCTCTCTGCACCTCCTATATGTGGATGTCTGTTTCCTTCCCCAGAAAAGGGAAGTTTTCTATTATTTCTTGAAATAAATTTCCTATCCCCTTTTCTCTCTCTTTTCCTGGGACTCCTATAATATGAATGTTATTATGTTTGATGGAGTCACTGCTGTGGTCAGCCGCTGGCTAGCTGCTAAAGGGACCTGTTGAGCCCAGACTCGTGACCCCTGCCCGAATGGGCGGAAAGTGGGTGCTAGAGAATGGGCTCGACAAGGGGCCTTGAGGCATGCTGGTCTGTGATTGGTCATACCTCCTTGAGGGACAAGCTGTGCAGGTTGTGATTGTTTAGATCATTAAACTACGGCAATGCCTCTGAGGCATGTGCACGTGTTACTCGTAGTCTTACCCAGACTTCTTGGAGCCTGTGATGAGGGGAGCTTGTTTTGATGTGTTAAGAACAAATTCCTAGAACGTGTGCCATGTGACTCCCAGGTGTAATCGTTTTTTGGACTTGTTTTTCACACACTATATAAGAAGGTGCACTCTTGAATAAAGCTGAACACAGTCTGGACATCATCCTTTGTGTTCCTCCCGCTCCCATACTTTGTCTCTTTTCCTCATTCCCTTACCCGGTTCGAGATTGTCGCACAGGCCGCGGCACACTGCATTCCCTAGGCCTATTCTCATGTTCCATAATTCTTCTTTCTCTCTATTAAGCTTCATTATTTTCCATTATTTTGTCTTCTAGGTCACTAATTCATTCCTCTGTTTCTTCCAGCCTGCTCTTCATGGCATCAAGACAATCTTGTTTATTTCATTCTTCAAGAACCTGTGCTCATTATGTCCCAAAAACAGAGCTAGATAACTATGATATCATCGTAAATACCCCAGAAATCAACCTGAAGACAGACAGAAGTAATTCCACAAAGGAAGGGAAAGAAGCAGCCACATCAAAGAAGGTAGGAAGTGTGGAGAAGTGGTTTAGGAGAGAAACAGATCATGAATGCTATGGAGGGGAGGGAGCCATGGTTGCAGAGAAGGGTGAGAGAGAATAAGAGAGAGAGTGGAGCACACAGTAGAATATAAAAGGAACACATTTCCCCAAAGCCACTGGCTTGGAAAATGACAGGGGCTGAATTTTGTGAGTCCTTACAACCAGCAGGGCTTAAAGCCTGGAGTTTTAAAGGTCAGCAGCCTTGGCTGGGATAGAGCCTGGAGGGCCCTGCCTTGCTCCTGGAGAACAGATAGGCAAACAACCCAGAGGCAGACAGCATGGAAGCAGCAATCTGAAGAATGCCTCAGTCACAAAGTGGGGAGATTATTCATTCTTCTCCAGAGGGCATCCCTGAGACGCTGCATTCATGGAGACACCCCTCCAGGAACAAAGTAGCTGGCTGGTGCCATTTTCCCTCACTCATCCCTCAGCATAAACAAAAAGCCATCTGCAGGAAGCAGCAGAACACTGACACTGGCTGCTTAACTTGCTTACACCAAGTGCCAAACCCCTGTGCTCTGACAGAACTGCCCTTCTCAGTCAAGCTTGCCTCAGGCCCAGTGCATTAGGGCCCCTCCCCCAGAAGACTGGCACAAGCCACTGCTCACACCATGTCTTCTGACCAAAGAGTTCTGCAGGGTCTCAGTTCTGGTGGACTTGGTGTCAGGTCTCATTTCACATGCAGACCAGAGCACACCTAGCTATAACTAACCACATTCAAGTTAGGAACCAAACACTGTCCACAGCAGGCAAAGAGAGTCTCTGCAGACCACTGACATGAAGGATGGAGCAGCCAAAACACAGTAACAGAGTATAAGCAGCACACACCAGAGAAGTACACACCAGCACACACCCTGAAGTGCCAGGCCTTGGGCACTACATGACCTCATCTTCATAAGGCCTTTACTTTCAGGAGCAAGAGACATACCTGGCTTTTCTAACAGAAAGAAGTCAGAGACTTAAACAAAATGCCAAGACAGGTATTTATCCCAAATAAAAGAACAAGGAAGGCCACAACCAGATATCTAAATAAAAGAGATATAAGTGACATGCCTAATAGAGAATTTAAAGCAACTATCATTAGGATACTCACTGGGCTTGAGAAAAAAAATACAAGGCATCAATGAGACCCTTCCCAGACATTTAGGTCTCCTTCATTAGGTTTCTATTGCATTTGTACAAAACTCCAACACAGACCTTGGGCTCTTTCATCATATATACTTCTCGCTTCAGTACTAGACTGATTTCTCCTTAGGAAAGGTACCCTGTCATCATCACCTATTGTTTATTTAACTTTGTATCTACAAGGCAAAGCATAATGCCTGGGACATATTAAGGACTCAATAAACATCTACTGAATGATCAAATGATTGATTAAATGATTGAGTATTAGGAAACAGGCTGTTAATCATTCAGCTGTTCTAAATTATATTTAGTCCTTCTCTAGTCCATTTGAAACTGACTGAAATAAATATCAGAAAGGAGATAGCTGTAAAAATTCTGAAGAAAAAAAAATCATCATTCAACATATCTGAGTAGTAGATTATTCCTCTAAAATTTTTCTGTAAGACTTGCTTTATGGGTAAGTTAGGTATTTTTGGAGGCTTATTAGGTAATCAGTACTTTCTTCACTTTTCATAGAACCTGACCTATTTGATTATTTACTCATATTTACCTATTCATGACTCATGAATATGAGTCAACAAGTAGAACAACAAATATCCTATCAGTAGAGTTCTTGGTTATATGCAATAGAAATAAATTCTAATTTAAATAAAAGCAATTGGGGCACTCGGGTGGCTCAGTGGTTTAGTGTCTGCTTTCAGCTCAGGTCATGATCCCAGAGTCCTGGGATTGAGCCCCACTTTGGGCTTCCTGCTCAGCAGGAGGCCTGCTTCTCCCTCTCCCACTCCCCCTGCTTGTGTTCCCTCTTTTGCTCTCTCTCTGTCAAATAAATAAATAAAATCTTTAAAAATACAATAATAAAATAAAATAAAAGCAATTGATGGGAAATGTATTAGGAGGATCACAATGGGAAGTGGGCAGGAGCTAAGAGGCAACAGAGAAAAGGCAGCAAAAACCAAAGAGCAGTTGGGAGCATAAAATGTTCTGATAATTAGTCCACAGTTACTTCAACTACTCTTCCCATTCTGGCATTACTTGCTTATGTTTTAAAGTTCTCCAGATGGCCAATCAACCTAGCTTAGGTTCACAAGCCTATTACTTAGCAGGGAGAGGGAGGTCCTCAACACTTTTGCCTTCCTAAGGGGAGACTACTACCAGTATTAATTCCCACCAAGAATACACATGATGGAAGAGGGAAAATTTCACAAAACAAAGGCAGGGTGCTGTTAGGAAAGGAAATTAATGTTAGCCAGCCAGAAAGTTACAAATATTCCACATAAATATGCATTATATTATAGACAAAGCTATCTTCAAAAAACTGAAAAGATGTCAAGGAGGAGTCAGATATGAATACCGCCATTAAGAAATCTACAGTCACAGTTGCTTTGGAATCACACTATTATCACTATACCCTGAAAAAATTAGGTTAATATGTTTGGTTGAACTGTATGTAATTACTAATATTCAATAATTTTTCACTTATAAAAAATGGCAATTTCACATGATTCAACCTAAAACTTAAGCTAAACAAAAATAAACCATTGAATTATCTAATCCTGAGCATTCATAGGCAGCTTATATTCCATTTTTATTCCCATAACCATTCTTTTCAAATTTATAAAAGATATCACAAACTGAGTGTGTATTGAGTGTTTGACAGCACTAACCTCTATTTACCCAGCATTCACCTTTATTTCTTTTACCTAAGTACTAGGACTTCTGTGGTACCTGTAGACTCAAAACAAAATAATTTTGTGGCATGTCTTCTATTTGCTATTATTAAAATGAGTACCTTTAACAGGTGAAAATAAACATAGAGAATAGAATGCAGACTATATGGCCAATAGAAATTAGCACAAGAGGAAAAAATTTTACAACCACTATATAAATAAATCGAATAGCTCTGAAGACAATTACCATGCAAAATGATTGTGTTAGATATTCAAGTTAGAGTAATATATTCAGAATAATAAGCAAGAAGTATTTCTTTTCAAGAAAAGTATATAAATATAAATAGGAGAACAAATAGAAATCCAAATCATAAAAGAATTGTATCAGGGATTAGCAACCTTCTAAAATGTGCGCCAAAATTTCAAGCCCTACTCTTCAGGTTCTTCAGGATCATGAAGAAGATGGTTACCATGTCAACTTATTGTAACAATGTTTCCATGCCAACTCAAATGATAACTAGTAAAAAGGGTGTTATTTTTCCAATTCTTTCCTTAACGTAGTTCTCTCAAGCAGTGAACAGTGAACCTAATCAAATCTGGCAAACTGGTACTTGAAGCTTCCTGCCCTTCTCTAATCTCAGTGGTAAGACCTGATCAATTTGACATTGAATGACCTTTACAGATGTATCTGATGCTGCCTAACCCTCAAATGTGACTCAGTATCAGATTTACTGAGCTACAGAGTATTCTTGTGATTTGAAAGAATTAATGCAGCTTCTCATATACTCAATTTATTCTCAGAAATTTTAAATTTAAATTTTATATATTTATGCATTGGGTTGTATTTTAAAGTACTGAATTTCTTCTTTTTCAGTATTTTAAGGATAAACTTTGGGTTTGTGTCAAGAATCCTCAAGACCACACTTAGGCTTGATAATTTGCTAGAAAGATCACCAGACTCAGAAAATAAATTTACATTTATGGTTCATTATAGCAAAAATATGTCAACTGAATCAGCAAAGGGAAAAGGTTTATGGTGCAAACTCCAAGAGAAACCAGACACAGGTATCCAGGCATCCTCTCTCAGTGGAATCAAATGGATAGGTTCAATTCTCCCAGCAACAGTGAGTGAAAACGTATGCCAAACAGTCAACCAGGGAAGCTCACTTGAGCCTTGTCGTCCAAGGTGTTTGGTGGGGGCAGTAACACAGGCGTGTGGTACTTGCTTGCATGACTGACCTCAGCTACTTAGACTCTAGCCCCTCACAAAGCACAAACAAGTGTTCATCATAAATCACACTGTTTACATAAATTAGATGATCTAACTGTTATCTCAAGGACTAAGGTCTCAGGCATACAAAAACACTTATCAGGCAAAATATTCCAATGACTCAGAGCTCATCTCCCAAGAACTGATCAAGAGTCAGTCCTTGAAGACAAGCTTTTCTTCTGAATGTGCAGAATTTGAGCAATCCTGGCCTGCTAAGTTAACCCTTTCTTGCTTCCATGGCAGATTGCTAATTGTTATATAAAACTATCTCTATTTCTTATATGGTAATAATTTTATCTGAGCACGTAGCAAGACAATTAGAAACTACATCTCCCATCCTTTCTTGCAGCTTCTTGTAACCATGTGATTAAGTTCTCTAAAATAGATTTTATGAAAATCCCACCCCACTGCCTAAAAGGAGATTGGTTCCCTGGGGCTTTCTTTGTTTGCTCATTCCTGTGCAAATGATGATGGGTCAACAATCCAGCTTCAAACTATGACCCAGAAATTCTGTATCACAAGAACTAGTGTATCACAAGAAAGTTTCACACCTGTCCATAAGGGGACAAATACAAAGATTTTCACAAGCATTGTTTGAGGCATCAGGAAAGTGGAAGCAATCTAGTTGTCTGTCACTGGAAGAACAAATAAGCAACATATGATAGATTCATACCAATCAGGGTGATGCTCAAAATATGTAACAAATTTCATAACAGCAGCCCCAGTCAGTCAAAATGAATATGGGCCTCAACAGTGGAGCAGTTTCCTAGATACTTCCCACTTCCACATCCCTTCTCCAAAAGAGGGCTCCATGTTAACCCTGTAGATGCTGGATTGTGGATAGATCCAAAGATCTAGTGAAGGAGCACTCAGGAAACCCTAAGCAGAGACAATTTATCAATCCACGTAAAGGCATTTTTATATTTTAATAACTTTTATGATAATACATATGTATATCTGAAAAACAGCTATGTGGAGTATGAGGCATTGGTTAGAATAAGTAAACTACATAGTCACATTGCAACATAGATAAAAAATAAAATTAGATACATAGCAGAAAACCATTTAAATGAAATGTATTTGCACCAACAGTACTCATTTTATAAGAACACATACACAAAAGACAATTTATTTGCACTTATTACATGAGCAGAGGGAAATGGCAAAAAGGAATGGTGATGAGGGGGAATAAATAAACAAAAGAGGGCCTTGTGTAGATGAATAATGATAATACCCAAAGTATTCCATTTACAACTAAACTTTCTCTGAGTCCAACAAATGCAGTCAGCCTATCTACAAATTTCTTTGTGTTAATGAACTTATGCAGAAAATAACTAGATCAAAAGAAAACTTTTGCCTAGATAACTTGTTTCTACCAAAAACAAAAATTGTTATTAAAACTCAGTTCATAGAACAGAGACAACTTATCAAGGAATTTGAGGAAAAAATATAAAGATGGGATTTGGAATGAGTCTTAAATGATAGATAAGATTTCAACTGAAGAACACAGGATTTCTGACAAAGAGAAGAACAAACAAAAAAAGCATAGGGGTGGAAGGCCTGAGGTGATGGGAAGTGGGAATAAAATGAGAAAGCAAATAGGATGCATGAAAGCGAAAAGTGAGAAATATAGCTATGAAAATAGGTTTCAAACCTTCCAGAATTGGAAGGCTTATGGATGCTCGGCAAAGAATTCTGAAGAAAATGAGAAGCAATTGAATTCTGTAGTTGTTGTTATTGTTATTGTTATTAGCATGAGTATTACATATATTCAGGGCTGTGTTTTAGGAGAATTAATCCTGCAGCTTTGTTTAGAATAGCTCAAAGGGAGGGATTCTAAAGTGAAAAAACCAGTTTGAAGAGTTAGGGGTTCAGAACCAGTCACCCTAAAATATGTCACTTTTGCATACAGATCATTTTGAACTAAAAACAATAAAAGCCCAAAAGACTCAGGAAGAAACTTTGACCTTCCCAACTGTCTAAAAGAATTTAGATGGAGAACCTACTCTAGGAAGAGAGCTATCACCATGGATACAGTATAATATTAACCAGGGTAGTAGACAGGAAGAAATTTAGCCAAGTCTATATTAAAATTTCTCTCTATGTCCCATTGTTTCTGTATGGTCCAGCAAACATGTTTACCAAACATGAACTCCTTTTCATCTTCCTGTGAATTGCTTTCCTTCCCTTTGAAGTCCCAGACCACACCCCTGTCTTCTTAGTTCAGGATGACATATATATCTCATTTTGTCTGTCTTTGGAATCTTAAAGATTTTTTTTAAGATTTTATCTATTTATTTGACAGAGAGAAAGAGATCACAAGTAGGCAGAGAGGCAGGCAGTGGGAGAAGGGGAAGCAGGCTCCCTGCTGCGCAGAGAGCCTGATGCAGGGCTCAATCCCAGGACCCTGAGATGGCAACCCGAGCAGAAGGCAGAGAGGCTTAACCCACTGAGCCACCCAAGCATCCCCTGTCTTTGGGATCTTACGTTTATAGGGATTCCTATATGTACAAAATTAAATTCAATTTTCTCCTGTTAATCTGTCTCATATCAGTTTGATTCTTAGACCAACCAGAAGCTTGAAGGATACAGTAAAATTTTTCCTCCCCAGCAAAGACAATTACAATAATTCAGACAAGAGATTATAAAAGGTTCCACATGAGGGAATAAAATTGATAGGTAAAAATCTATATACTATGTGACTGATTCAAAGAGAACTTTGAAGGTAAAGGAGTTGAAATGACTGTTTTGATGTTTGAAAGACAGAAAACTATTGTTTCTCCCAGAAATAAGAGATTAGGGAACAGCAATTATTATAGCAAGGGAAAAAAGAGAAAGAGAAAGGATATTAATTTTAGGTGTTCAAAAACTCTTAAGAGAAAGAATTTTTAGATACGCAAAATATGAGCATATTTCTAGGCCAAGTAAGAGGGAATGATTAAAGATGAAAATTCAAGATGGTAATATTTTAACATAAGGTCCTAAAGGAAAATCATGACCTTGGTAAGTAGTAAGGAAATGTCTTCCAACCTGCCTAGATGAATGTATGAAGAAACATATTCATTATTTTGTTATGGAAATATCTCTGGTACCCTAAAAACTTTTCGTCTCCTTGCAACCTAGAAATAAGGTCACAGCCCAAACCTGCCATTATTTTCAAATAGTAAATTGTTAGAAGGCTGAGGTGATTTCAAGGAGGAATGAGACAGGAGTACAGCCCAGTCTTCATGGTTCTATTATGCATTGCGTGTGTACAGACCTAAGAGGGTCTACCAGACACGCCTTCCTTGTTGAATAGCTATGCACTTTGATTTGGGAGGGAGTCTTGTACTCCCTTTAAGCAATAACTATTTCTAGCATAATTTGAATCTGGATAACAAAGCAAACTCTATCATCTTTTAACTGTTATTTATTCACTAAGAACCCTGAAATATTTTTCCACAATTGCACTGATAAACAGCAACAGCACAGTAATAGATATGCGGATGTTATAAGTGAGAAATTAAGTGAGATTTGCCATTCTAATCCAGAAGCATTTTTCACTGTTAAGACAAACAAATTATTTGACATAGCTGGGGAATAATTTCAGAGTATAATCAGTACAACATGAAGATCTGCAACTATGATTCTAAGACTTATTAAATCTTTTATTTCTTTCAGGTTCAAAAGTGGTATTATAATAGAAAGCCATATTTCCCAAAGTGGTTAGAGATTTTAGAAGGTAATTTACTCAAAACCTATTTTCAAAGGGAATTTTTTGCAAACAGCCATAGATTGATAATTTTAAGTCCCTTTCCATTCCCTCTCATTGGACACATATAGTGACACTTGAAATGCCAATGCGATATATTTTTCATTTTGTTGACTTTTACCTTGATGGGGTACTTATCAGGAGTAAGTAATGAAGACTGAAGAGTAAAGTGTTAACGTTCCCATGGTTGCCTAAAATCATTTGAAAATTCATTCTACTGAACAATTATTTCTTTCCTTCAAATTACCTCAAGGCCATAATTCTGAGTCAAATATGTATTGAGCATGTGTTATTTGCCAGACATTGTGCTGTGTTAATTAAATATAGTCCCGTAGGTATGGAATTATAATGATTACATGATATGGGGATGGGAGTTATCAACTTATTTTCATATCTCACAGATATTTCTTCTATCTCTCTTCTACTCTGTAGGCTAAATTTCCATACCACTTCCCCCACAATTCAAATTCATCTTTCATATATCAGTGATATTTCCAAAACATAATTTTGATGATTTTTTTTTAGCATGGCTTAAAGTTCATTAGTAACTCTTTTTATCATACAGATTAAAGTCAAAACTCTTAATTTGCTTTCCAGGTTTATCTTTCACTCTTTCCAACTCCTTCTTCATCTTGTTCATCTGGCCTTCCTCCTTCTTTTCCCTCAACTCCCCTCCGTCTTCCTCCCTCTTCCCTCTCCTCCTCCTTGTGGTTTTTTCCTCCTCCTCCTCCTCCTTCTTCTTCCTTTTGAAATAAGGAGTTCCTAGATTTTACACTGTCCAGAGCAGTCAACACTCTTCCATATCTCCATACCTTTTCTAACAGTTACCTCTATCCAAGATTTTTTCCTTACCCTCATCTGTATCCCTGACTAGCACTACCTAATGACCCTCATCCTACCCTATTCCTTATCTTCAGTTGGACTAGCAACGATATATTTTCCTGTGAAGTCTCATTTAAAGAATTTATCTCATAAAAACTTTCTTCTCAAGAAACTCCTACCCCACTTCCAACCATTACCACTTGTATTCTGATATAATTATTTTTTACCTTTGGCTTCTTTATTTCTCTGATCAGATCTGTGTTATGGAATCTCTGAAATTCAATTACACTTGTCTTTTAATCTCCCTATTAGACTTAATATCTTTAGGAAGAGGGATAATATGCAGAAGGCCTGGCTTATTGTAGGTGTTCAATAAATGTTAATTGAAATGAATAAATAAATGCTAGATCTATCTTATTTAGAGTAGTCTATTCTTCCTAGAGACTAAATTTTTAACTTTGAAAGTAGAACAAGTTTCTCCTTGATTTTTCCCCCACTTTAAGAGATCTAGAGTGGTGATATATTTATTACATAAAGATGCTATGGAAAGAGTGGTAAAATTCAGTGATTTGGAGTTGAAGTTCTATAGTCTTATAAAACTGGATTTGAATCTTAGCTCAGTCATTTTCTGCCCATATAACATTGGGTATATTTTTAAACTTTTAAAGATTTTGTTTCCCTGTCTCTTAAATAAGGATAATAAAAGAACCACTTCCACAAGGTTGCCAAGGTTGAACAAAGATGAAGGTTGAATAAGAGGATGCATCTAAAAGCTAGCTACAGAAACTTGAACAGAGAAAGTACTAGTCAGTTTTAGCTATAGTTACATATTATCGCTACTACCAGAAGTAGTGAAAATGGAATCCAATTTTAACTATCCAGTTCTGGTCTATTCTATTCTTCCATACTAAGCTATTGTGAGCTGTGGTCTGCTCCTTTTTTTTCACTTAGCCACTTAACATAGGAACTCTACTTAGCCACTTAACATAGGAACTGTCAATGTCCAGAATACTTCCCCAAAAGGCTATCTGATGAAAGCCCAGCCACAACCACTGTGCTATGGACAAAAGACAAAGCCTTTTAAGCAATCTCATTAAAAATATTAGTAATCCTGGAACCTTAGTCACCACACTGATAAAGTGTATTCCATGATACTTTTCTGGAATATAGGATAAATGGATGGATGCATAGTTCTGCTTTACTTTTTCTGAGTTAACTTTCTACTTGTGACACTCTGAAAGCTTTTGAATTTTTATTAAAATAATGATTCTATGTTTTTAAAAAGGATGTGTGTGGTCTTCATAAGTTATATTTCATAATTTACTTCTGTTTTCTCTACTTCTTCCTCTGCATTGATTCTGAAGTCCAGTTGTACACCTGATTATAACTGACCCACTCTCAAATGTCCCCCATACAAAAATATATACCCCCTAATAATTGAGGAGAAAAGTGGATTCACTTTTTGTTTTATTTCACCCACTTAAAAATACCTTTACATTAAATATGATAATAGAGTTGATGATAATTATTTTTTAATCAAAAGATAGTCAATTTTAAAATAGATTTTCCATGAAAATTAAGAAAAGCCAAAGAGTGATTAGAATTTCTTATTGCATTTCTATTACAGACTATTTCTGTCTTCATGTACCTGGATGTGATGCTCTTTAAGATCTGTTCATGTTTACAAAAAAGTAATGAAAGTAATAAATAAAAGTGGTTAATAAAGAGTAAAAATCTTATATAGCCAACTGAATGTCTAAATTGTGACTTAGTGAGGCTCAAAATTCCCCCCAAATTTCATGTTTAGTATCACCACAAAGGAAAGTAGAGTCTAAAGCTGATAAGTGTACTGTCAATACATTTTTTTACTTAATAATTCAATATACTATGGTGCTTTAAGAGATTAATCATTTCTACTTAACTTTATATATGTAATTTCTTTATGACTGTGTTCAATTATTTTGTGGCAGCAATAAATATACTTTGGCTCAAAAGACCATCAAAAAGTCGCCAAAATTAGATGCTTTTAATATGAACAACTGTATTTTCTCATCCTTTTCCTGAATACTAAGCTATAAAACTTGAAAATGTTATTACAGGATATAAAAGAATTCTCCTAACTTCAATGAATATAGACAGCAGAACAGGGCTTTATTCATAATATATGTTCAACAAGGGTGTATTAAGTTAGATCTAAGTTTTCAAATATTTAGTTTTGAATAAAAATAACTAAATCTACATGAATTAACTCTGTCTATGCTGAATTTTAAAAACACAATTTCACCTTGAGTTATTCACCTTGAAAATTTGCTACTGTAAGTATGGTTACCTCATTTGAAAACTAGAGGCAAAACCAACAGGCATATAGTAGTTGCCCCTTATTTTTAGGAGATGTGTTTCAAAACACCCATAGACGTAGTAAGGTGAAGAATGTAAGCATTAGGCTACTACTGACCTTCTGGCCATATGTCTACAGTTGACTGCTGGTAACTGAGTCTAAGAGAAACCACAGATAAGAGGGGGGCTACTGTATTCGAGTTCCTTTTTGTCTCCTGATAAAAAGGCATGAGAAGACTTTCTAACCTCAGTAGTGTGCTAGAAAATTCTACTTTTCTTAGGAACTATGTAGATAACAGATATATCTCTGTCCCCGAGAAATAATACATGAAACTTAGTAACAAGTCAGAAGAGAATAGATGGAGGCTGAAGTGGACTTCATGGCTGCCAACCTTTTTTTAAGTTCAATTTTCTGCATTCCCAGAATCCCTTATATCTAAGGCATAACCATGTGGCCTAAATCTTGCCAATCAAATGTACCATATGGAGTTGGGTTTTTAATTTAGCAACGTGAGACAGTTATGTTTGTATAACACATAGATTAAAATGTATAAGACTGATCACTTAAATCACAGAAAAATCTTTTGAAATCATGGCAAATAAATATCTTAACAACTGACAAAATGGATGAAAGTGTGCAATATATATGACAGATAAAACACTAATTTTTAATATTCAAAAGCTCGTATTAATAAGAAAAAAAGATAATATAAACAGGTAATAGTCCTCTCCCACCCACAAGTAAAAACGAAATTTTGAAAAGCCAATAAGATCAAGGGAAAATGCTCAGCCTCATTCATATATAAAGAAAGTGAAATCAAAACATTGATATACTATTTCCTCATCTGTGAGATTAGTAAAGATGTTAAAGTTTTTTGATACTAAGTGTAGACCAAGATGTGGGAAACAAGGCACTTTCATTCACTATTGATAACAATGTAAATTAGCTTGGCCTTTGGAGTGTAAATTTGGCAATATCTATCGCAAACTTTAGCATATGCTTGCTTTGACCTACCAATTATATTTTAAAGAATTTACCCACATGATAATCTTACAAAATTTCATGAAAATATCTAAAAGGATATTCATCACAAGATTCCTTTTTTATTAGCCAAAAAGAGAAAGAAAGAAAGAAAGAAAGAAAGAAAGAGAAAAACAGAAAAGAAAGGAAAAAAGAAAAACCTAAATTCCAAAAGTATGACAGTTTTTAAAATAATGGAAGGGCAGTGGGAGGGATGGGGTGGCTGGGTGATGGACATTGGAGAGGGTATGCGTTATGGTGAGTGCTGTGTAATTGTGTAAGATGGATGAATCACAGACCTGTACCCCTGAAACAAATAATACATTATATGTTAATTTTAAAAAATAATAATGGTAATCCATGGAATAGAACACCCTGAAATCATTATAGAGAATGAATTTAATCTACAGTTAACATAAGAGAGTTTCCCAAAATTAAATAGTAAAGGAAAAGAAGTGTAGTGCACATACAGCATTGTCTCTTTGGTAATCATTTTAAAGGAGATTCACTAGCTGGTTGCGTCTGGTGACAGACTGTACTTACAGTTTTCAACAATACCTTCTACTGCAGTTATTCTTCTGACAGGTGACTTTGCCACACCCATATCAAGAGGTGGAGTCTAATCACCATGGCCCACTCCCTGAATCTGTACTCCTTAAGTGATTTGTTGTTGACCAATAGAGTGCAGTGGAACTGTGGCTTCTGAGGCTCAGGGAAGAGGGTAAAGCTTCCACCTGGTCTCTTGGAATGCCTGCTCTCCTTCGATCCCTGTTTTGATGTTCTATCATTCTCTCTCTCTCTCTCTCAGTTTCACACACACCAGAAAATCATACAGTCTTATGTTGCAGAAAGAGAATGTGCACTCATGAACACAGCCAAAGCTACAAAGACAAATTCAGACATCCCTGCAAAAGCAAAAAAACACAGGATTTTAAGCAGCAAACTTGGGCTTGTTTGCTCTGGAAGACACCACTGGATTAAAAAACTCTCAATAAATCTGGACCCAGAAAGAGAACTACCAGTTCACCAAGGAAGAGCACACCAAAACGACCAAAGGAATTCTCCAAAAACCAGCAGTGACCAATGTGGACCCCCCTCCAGGGGATGTGAGAACGGCCTCTGAAGACAAGGATTCCAGTGGGCCTGCTGCCTTGTGCTCTCCTGGCTGGCCTGGATCCCTCAAGCTCCCCCCAGGCTCTGGGGAGTCTTGAAAACCCAGAGGCATCTCCAGGGAACAGCCCTGAGCAAGGCTTGGAGGAAAATGGTCATTCTTATTTCTTAGAGAAAAGCATGACACCCACCTCCTTAAACCTGTTAGACCTTACAGGGGTTGGAACCCCAAGAACAGAGGACCCTGACGGGGCTGCTCCTGGAAGCTCACACCAGGTCTCTGCTTCTTAGACCGGGGCCACTTCCTAGGCCAGCACCTGGCAGTGCTCTCCCAGTACAAGCTAGTGAGCGCAGACCTGCTCCAGAGAAGCTTCTAGTCTCAGAACACCAACCAGGCAGGCCCTCTGAAGGATGGAGGGGCCACGCGCCCAAGTCCTCAGAAGAAAGAGGCCAATATCCAAATGGCCATCTCTTCAAGGAGCGGGCCATAAGGCTAGAATTTGATTTCTCTGACCACGATGATAGCAAAGCGCCACCCCCATCAAGAAAACTGAAAAGAGACCCTGCCTCAACGCCCTCACCCCCGGGAGACGAGGAAGGCGAGACAGGAAAAGCCCCCTCCCCCGATCCAGGAGGCAGCCAAGGGTCCCGTTTCCGCTTCCGGGGGGTGGGGGGAGGGGTGTCTTACAACCTGCAGTGGAACAAGCAGTATGACCCACACTTTAATCTGTCAGGAGGCGGTAGAGAAGCCGGGTCCCAAGGATGCCCCAGAGAGGGCCACCCCGGCCTCAGTGTGGTGACTGCTGCGGAAGAGGACTCACCTCCCAGCAAGTCGGTGCTTTCAGCCTCAGCGGATGATACATCCGGGGTGCAGACTGCTTCGGGGCCTCGGCAGCGACGGACGAGGAGGGACCCGCCAGTCTTCCCGCCCTGGGACTCCCACCAGCAGGTCCCAGGAGAGCCACAGGCTGCTGCTGCGCAGGCTCAGCCAATGCCCCGCCTCCTCAGCGGGTGTCCGCGCTTGCCCTGCTCCTAGGGAAGAAAGAACCCTCTGAGGTTCTAGGCACTGGGGCTGAGATAGATAATCTGGAGCAGTTTGGGACTTAATTGTTTAAGGAGGCACCTTTAAAGAAACAGTCTTTAGAAACAGTCTTTATACCTTCAAGGTCGACCTGCTTCCGTAGGACTGCCCTCAGAGGTGTCGGTGGTCCCTAAGCACCACGGGGCCGCACCTTCCTCAAGAACTTTCCTGAGGCAAAGCTGGTGGAATTTGATTCCTTACAAACTTCAGATGTTCCTATATGTCCTCGGTCCCGTCTGTTCTCAGGCCTGGGAGTTTGCTGCTGCCAGTGATACCCATCGTGGACGAGCTGCATTACAGCCACAGGACCTGGACACAGCAGTGGTAGTACAAAAGGAGTACCTGTTTCTGAAAACTAAGTGCAAGGAGCTGCACCTGAAGACCTTGAAGATGGGGGACAACACCAAAGGGTCTGAGGGGACCCTGTACCAGGCAATAGAAGCGGCTCAGATACAGAAGGAATTTGCCAAAGCCGAAATCCAGAAGGTTCTTCTTTCTTTTTTCTTTCTTTCTTTTTTTTTTTAAACCACTCAACCCTTGCTTTTCTTAGTGGTTTCTCATGAAAGATGCCTTTAAATTTGGTAAAGTGAGAGTGTGTGTGTTTCAGTACAGCCATCGGTACAGATCTGACTGGAAGGACTGTAGGGTTGTATAGAAGCCTCCTCCATAGTCTTGTAAGGATCTCAGGTAAGGCAAAGACCTTACCCTTGCATCCAGAAAATAGTTTCAGTGTCCAAATAATGCTGAGATCA
Source organism: Procyon lotor (assembly GCA_028646535.1). NCBI lineage: Eukaryota > Metazoa > Chordata > Mammalia > Carnivora > Procyonidae > Procyon > Procyon lotor. Next base: position 122,197,153 of record CM053606.1, on the reverse strand, counting down.
TTCCTGTTCCCTGAGTCAAACCTGTACCGCCTTTTTACCAAGGAAAATATTCCTTTAATTTGAGCATTCGGAAGCATGTCCAAAATACCAGGAAACTTAAGGTAAACTTCTTTTTAAACAGCATGTTACTTTTTTTTTTTTGAAAATCAGTAACTTTATTTTTAATTCTTTTTTTCCATTTCCAACTGCCTTTATTTACTTACTGAAGCATATCATTTTCAAATGAACATAATAATTCAATATTTGTATATATTGTAAAATGATCAGCACCATAAATACAGTTAGCATCCATCACCATACACAGTTACCTTTTTTCTTATGATGAAAACTTTCTGGATCCCCTCTACTAGAAACTTTCAAACACGCAGTGCCGTTCTATAGTCACCATACTGTACATTACATCCCCATTACTTAATTTATTTTATAAGTGGAAATTTGTACCTTTGAACCTCGTCCACTCATTTCAACCACCCACATGCCCTTGCTTGAGGCAACCATCCATTTCTCTTTATATCCATGAGCCCAGGGGTTATTTTTAGTTTCCATGTAAAAGTGAGATCATATGGTATTTATCTATTTCTGTCTAAATTATTTCATTTAGCATAATACCTTCATGTCCATCCATATTATTGTAGATGGCAATATTTCATTGTTTTTATGGATGAATAATATTCCATTACATATATATAAACATATTTTCTTTCTTTTTTTTTTTAAGATTTTATTTATTTGACAGAGAGAAACACAGCGAGAGAGGGAACACAAGCAAAGGGAATGGTAGCTGGAGAAGCAGGCCTCCTACCGAGCAGGGCCCTGGGATCATGACCTGAACCAAAGGCAGACACTTAACAACTGAGCCACCCAGGCGCCCCTAATTTTCTTTATCCATTCATCAGTGGGCATTTTAGGTTGTTTTCATGCCACGGCTATTGTAAATAATGCTACACTGAACATAAGAGTATATATATGTTTTCAAATTAGTGTTTTTGTTTTTGTCAGATAAATATCCAGCGTGGAATTGCTGGATCATATGGTAATTCTATTTTTAACTTTTTGAGGAAATCCCATACTGTGTTTCATAGTGACTGCTCCAATTTACATTCCCAAGAACAGTGCAAAAGTGCTCTGTTTTCTTCACATCCTTACCAACACTAGTTATTTCTTGTCTTTTTAGTAATAGCCATCCCAACAGCTATAAAGTGATCTCTACTGGGGTTTTAATTTGCAGTTCCTTGATGATTAGTGATGTTGAGCATCTTTTCATGTACTGGTGAGCCATTTTTACGTCCTCCTTAGAAAAATGTCTATTCACCTACAAGTACAGAGAACTGATTGCCAAAGGGAAGGGAGTCAGAGGATCGGCAAAATGGGTGAAGGGGAGTAGGAGATACAGACTTCCAGTTATGGAATGAAGAAAGCATGGGAATAAAAGGCACATCATAGGGAATGTAGTCAATGATATTATAGTATTATATGGTGACAGATGGCAGCTACATTTGTGGTGAGCAGAACATAACAGAGAGAAACTGAATCATTATAGTGTGCACCTGAAACTAATGTGTTTCTAATTTGTGTGTCAAATCTACTCTAAAAAATTAAAAGAAAAAGAAAAGAAAAATGTCTATTCAGATACTCTGCCCATTTTTAATTGGATTATTTTTGTTATTGTTGTTATTGTTGTTGACTTGTATGAGTTCTTTATATCTTTTGGATATTAACCCCTTATCAGATACCTGATTTAAAAATATTTTCTCCCATTCCATAGTTTACCTTTTCATTTTGTTGAAGGTTTCCTTTGCTACACAGAAGATTTTTTAGCTTGATGTAACCCCCTTATTTATTTTTGTTTTTGCTGCCTTCGTTCTTGGTTCAAATCCAAAAACCATTGCCAACACTAATGTCAAGGAGCTTACTGACTATGTTTTCTTCAAGGAATTTTATGGTTTCAGGTCTCATATTCAAGTCTTTAACACATTTCGAATTAATGTTTGTGTATGATGCAAAATAATGGTCTAGTTTCATTCTTTTGCATGTGACTGTCCAGCATTCCCAACACCATTTATTGAAAAAACTGTCTTTCCCCAGTGTATAATCTTGTCTCCTTTGTCACAAATTAATTGACCAGATATGTATGGGTGTGTTCCTGGGTAATTTATTCTGTGTTGAATCCACAGATTGCTTTGGGTAGTATGGGCATTTTAACAATATTTATTCTTCTAATCCATGACCACAGAATGTCTTTCTATTTTTCTGTGTCTTCAATTTCTTTCACTGATGTCTTATAGTTTTCAGTTTACTGGTCTTTGACCACCTTAGTTAAATGTATTGCTGAGTGTTTTATTTGTTTTGATGCAACTGTAAATGAAATGGTTTTCTTAATTTCTTTTTCTGATACTTTATCTGTAGTGTCTAGGAATGCTACAAATTTTTGTATGTTGATTTTGAATCCTTCAATTTTACTGAATGCATTTATTAGTTCTAACAATTTCTTTAGTGAAGTCTTCAGGCTTTTCTATATTTAATATCATGTCATCTGCAAATAGTGACAGTATTTCTTCCTTTCCAATTTAGATGCCTTTTATTTCTTTTTCTTACATAATTGCTCTGGCTAGGAGTATAAGTGATTATATTCAAATAGTATTATGATCAAGAATGGGCATGCTTGTCTTGTTCCTGCTCTTAGAGAAAAAGTTTGTAGCTTTCCGTGGTTGAATATAATGCTAGCTGTAAGCTTGTCATAAAATACCTTTATTATGCTGAGGTATGTTTTCTCTATTCCCACTTTGTTGAGAGTTTTTATAATAAATGGATATTGAATTTTGTCAAATGCTTTTACTGAATCTGTTGAGATAATCATATAAATTTTGGGGCACCTGGGTGGCTCAGTCGTTAAGCGGCTGCCTTCAGCTCAGGTCATGATCCCAGGGTCCTGGGATCGAGCCCCGCATCGGGCTCCCTGCTCTGTGGGAAGCCTGCTTCTCCCACTACCATTCCCTCTGCTTGTGTTCCCTCTCTCGCTGTGTTTCTCTCTGTCAAATAAATAAAAATCTTAAAAAAAAAAAAAAAAAAATTTATCCTTCATTTTGTTAATGTGATATAACACATTATTTGATTTGTAGATGTTTAACTTTCCCTGCATAGTTGGAATAAATCCCATTTCATTATGCTCTATGATTCTTTCAGTGTATTGTTGAATTTCATTTGCTAGTCTTTAGTGGAGGATTTTTGCAGCTATGTTTTTCAGGGATATTGGCCTATAATTTTCTTTTCTTGTGGTGTCCTTGTCTGGTTTGGTTTCAGGGTAATGCTGGCTTCATAAAATGAGTTTGAAAATTTTCCCTCCTCTTCTCTTTTTTGGAAGAGTTTGAGAAGCATTGGTACTAATTCTCCTTTGAATGTTTGGTAGAATTCATCAGTGAAACTGTCTGATACTGGACTTTTGCTTATTGGGAGGTTTTTGATTACTGATTCAATCTCCTTCCTAGTAATCAGTCTGTTCAGATTGTCTATTTTTTCATGATTCAATCTTGGAAGGTTTATGTTTCTAAGAATTTATGCATTTTCTCTAGGCTATCCAATGTGTTGCAAGATAATTGTTCACCTACGATTGTTTGTATTTCTTTCTGTTTATTTTGCAATTTTATTGAGATTTAATTGACATACAATACTGTATTGTTTTTATTTTATATTTTTATCATGCTAAGTGTATTCTTTAATCCCCATCACATATTTCACCATCCCTCTACAACCTTATTCTTTGTATTTCTGATACCAATTCTAACGTCTCCTCTTTCATTTCTGATTTTATTTATTTGATTCATCTTTCTTTTTTTTTTCTTGGTGAGTCTAGCTAAAGGTTTGTCTATCTTGTTTATCTTTTCAAAAAACTAGATCTTAGTTTCAGTGACCTTTTCTTTTCTTTTCTTTTCTTTTTTTTTTTTGCCTCTATTCCATTTATTTCCACTCTGATATTTGTTATTTCCTTCTACTAACTTTGGGTTTTATGTTATTTCTTTATAGTACCTCAGAGACATCATGGGTTCAGTTCCCAAAAAAAACAAATATCATGATAAATTAAGTCAAATGAATAATTGGTTTCTCAGTGTATATAAAGGTTATGTTTACACTATGCTGTAGATTATTAAGTGAGCAAAGGAATTATGTATAAACACAATGTACATGCCTTAATTAAAAAAAATTCTTTATTGCTATAAATGCTAACCATCATCTAAGCTTGAGTTATAATCTTTTTGCTGGCGGAAGGTTTTGCCTGGATGTTCACGGCTGCTGACTGATCAGGGTGCTGGTTGCTGAAGGTTGGATGATTTAAAGTAAGACAACACTGAAATTTGCCACATTGCTTTAGTTCTTAATGAGTCAGCTTCCCCTTTAAAGATCTGAAGTCAGCCATTGACTTCTCCTCTCTAGCTATGAAAGTCCTAGCTGGCATCATCTTCCAATATATGGCTGTTTAATCTACAATTGAAAAATCTGTTGTTTGGAGTAGCTACCTTCATTAATTATCTTAGCTAGATCTTCTTGATAGCTTGATAGAGGTTCTTCATCAACACTTGCTCCTTCACCTTGCTCTTTTAGGTTATAGAGATGGCTTCTTTCCTTAAATCTCACAAACCAACTTCTACTAGATTCACACTTTTCTTCTGCAGCTTCCTCACCTCTCTCAGCCTTCTAAAAATTGAAAAGAGTTAGGCCCCTGCTCTGGATTAGGCTATGGTTTAAGGAAATGTTGTGGTTGTTTTGATCTTCTAACCAGACCCCTTAATCTGTATCAGTGATAAGCCTATGTTGCTTTCTCATCATTCGTGTGTTCGCTGGAGAAGCATTTTTAATTTCCTTCAAGAACTTTTCCTTTGCATTAACAACTTGGCTAACTGACCCAGGAGGTCTATCTTGGCTTTCAACATGCCTTTCTCACTAAGTTTAATTATTCCCAACTTTCAATTTCAAGTAAGAAACATGTGACTCTCCCTTTCACTTGAACACTTAGAGTATATTGTAGGTTTATTAACCTGCCTAATTTCAGTATCGTTGTGTCTCATGGAATAGGGAGGGCCAGAGACAGAGACAGCCAGTCGTTAGAACAATCAGAATGCATAATACAACATTTATCAATTTTGCTTGCTTTGTTACATGGCCATGGTTCATGACACCATAAAACAGTTACAGTAGTAGCACCAAAGATTACTGATCATAGATTACCATAACAAATATAATAATAAAGAAAAAGTTTGAAATATTGTGATGTTTGAATTACCAAAATGTGACACAGAGACATAGGTGAGCAAATGCTGTTAGCAAAATGCTACTGCTTGACACCAGATTGCCACAAAACTTCAATTTGTTAAAAACACAATATCTGCAAAGCACAATGAAGTAAAGCACAATAAAGCAAGGTATACCTGATGTCAGTGTATAGAGAACCACTGTCCACTTATGTGTATTTTTATAAAGCTTTCTTAAAGTAAATTTGCATTAATTATGCTTCAAATGCTTCAAATAAAAGGGTTCTGAAACAGAAACCATGGCAGTTCATTGGAAAAGTATTACAGAAAGTACAATACAGCAAATAAAATTTAAGATACAATAATGATTGAAATTTAGAGATAATCTGACATCTGCTGCTTTGATGTACACATATAACTTATATGTAAATATATACAGTTTTATGTTCATTGTGTATTTTAAATGTTTTCTGCCATTGCATTCTTCTGTGTTTATTTATAATGTGATATATTTGATATGTTTGTTTCTGGTCTTTGCTAGGTTATCCAGATATATTTTGAAGAATTTGATCGGAGATGGGCTATTGTACCTTGACAATTGGAGATGGGGTGAAGTTGGAGACTCCAGGACAGTGCTCCAAATGTAAGTTCTTAATGTTTCATTCTTGATTTCACCTATCAGGTCTTTATGAAATTTAACCCTTTTTCTTCCATTAATTACTCCCACTACCACCAACAAAAGTATAGAAACTTATTATCAGCTTACATATAGTATATTTATTAGTCCTTCCTCAGTGAGGCTTAAAGTATTCAATCCAAACACAATTTCTTAGAATCCATTGCCAGATAGGAGCTCATTGGAAATATAGGCTTAGAGTGAAGTTGCACAGTGCTTGATTAGGCCTTGTTTGGAAAACACTTTTGCCTCCACAGAGTTAAAACGTAAACTGAAAAGGGGTGCCTGGGTGGCTTAGTTGGTAGAGCATGAAATTCTTATTCACCATGTTGGGTGTAGAGATTACTTAAAAATAAAATCTTTTTTAAAAAAGAAAAAAGGTAGACTGGAAAAGCAAATATAAATTTGATCCCGGAGACATTGATACTGAAGATGGTGGGTGCTACTCACTCACTGGCAGCAAAATCATACCTAGCCATCAAGAACTGGAGTTGAGAATTTATTGTGGTTTGACATTTGACATAGTTAGCAATGAACCACTCTCAGAGTTAAGGTAATTAAAATAGACTAAATATGGTTCTTAATGTGAGCTAAAAGAATGAGCATATATTGAAAAAAAGAAAATGTTAAGAACTTATTTACTGCCCAGTTCATGGGCTCTTAATTCCAATAATCTGTATATGGTAGTGGCATGAATAAATGTTTCAGGGAGACTATATTGTTTTCTCTGCTGTGAACCTCAAAAGCTTAGAATGTGGTTTCTCTCAGAATTCCTTTCATCACTATTAATTTGCAGTTCAGGCTCTATCAACCTAATTTTTTCAAAATGGAGTCTTTTTAGATCAGTTACCTGGCCCACTTTTTTAAAATGTAGAATTCTGGACCCCCTAAGTGACTTACTGAATCAGTATATCTGGGCTTTGGAACCAAAAATCTACACATATTTTATCTAATTTGATACAAATACCTAAAAATACCAGAAATTTTTATAATATTTTAATACTTTTTTCCACATTCCTTGACATTATACAATATATGGTAGATATTTACCCACTGGGATAAAGGAGTGGAGAACAGAATCAAAAATCCATGAAATCAATTTTTTAAAATTATAGCTGACATACATTATATTAGATTCAGGTGTACAGCATAGTAATTCAATAATTATATATATTACAAAGTGCTTATCAGGATAAATGTAGTTACAATCTGTCATCTGTTTATACCATCCACTGCACCCCTACCCTGGCAACTACCAGCTTGTTCTTTATATTTATGAGTCAGTTTCTGTTGTGTTTCATAAATTTGCTTTGTGTTTTAGATTCTATGTATAAGTAAAATCATATGGTATTTCTCTTATTTAGTCTGACTTATTTCATTTAGCATACTACTCTCTAGGTTCACCCATGTTATTGTGAATAGCAAGGTTTCATTATTTTTTATGGCTGAGTAGTATTCCAGTGTGTGTGTGTGTCTGTGTGTGTGTGTGTGTGTGTTTTCTTCTTTATCCATGGAAAACCTGTGCCCTCTTCAAAGGGGGCAGGGGGCAGAAGATAGTCCCAGCAAGTTTTTGCTGTGTGATAATCAAGACCTAGGGTTGCCAGTTTGTCAAAAGAAATCACAAATTCAGATTTTTGATATGCAATTTTCAGTTATTTGAAACACTGTACTTCCCAAGTAAAAAAAAAAATCTGATCAGATTAGCTCTGTGGCTAGCAATTTTTTTTTAAAGATTTTATTTATTTATTTGTTTGACAGAGAGATCGCAAGCAGGCAGAGAGGCAGGCAGAGAGAGAGGAGAAAGCAGGCTCCCCGCTGAGCAGAGAGCCCGATGTGGGGCTCGATCCCAGGACCCTGAGATCATGACCTGAGCTGAAGGCAGAGGCTTTAACCCACTGAGCCACCCAGGTGCCCGCAATTTTTAATACAATATTAAAATATAATGAAACCCAAACTGGTTTATTTGGTATAAAACCACCAGGAAATCTAGGAGGAAATATATATTATGTCTGGATGATATTAGCCCAATGTAGTGAAATATTTACCAGGCTCGTCATCCAGATAAAAATGCTGAGCTTTTTTAGTGGAAGGAGGTATTAAAAATGAAGTTTCAAAACAATTTGAGTTACATAACCAAACATGTAGAGCATGTAAAATACTAGCCCTTTATATCCACCATACCTTAAGAAGCACAAAATGAAATTGTAGTTGGCTTAGAGATAGACAACTAGTTGTGGTTGAGCCATGATAATTCATGTTGCAATTTCATGTTGAAATTGAAGTCAAGTGTTCATTAAAATTAGAAAGAAGATTAGATTTGGTGGGGGGGGGGGGTGTTATAGTTTTGTTTCCTCCTGGAAAAACAAGAACTAAGAGAGAATACTATAGAGGCCTACTATGTATACATAAGGTAATAAATAAATTCCTAGAAAAGTGAAATAAAAACACATATAAATATAATACCATTGTTTTTTATTATGAAATTAACCAGACAAAACTTCTCTTTCAAATTGCCATAGAATTTTGAAAGATTTACTCCCAGTTTCAGTACTTAATCACATTAGGGGCTGGAAACTAGTCTAGAATCTCAAAGAGTAAGTGGGAGTGGGGTGCAGTTGCCAGCCAGGCACATCTCTGGGCAAGTGTTGAGCTATAGAAAAGTCACAAGAGGACTTCTATGGGAAAGGGAGCAGGAAAGGGCCCTGTCTTGCCCAGGTTTAAAAACAGTATTATATATGTGGCATGGTAAATTTCCAAAAAATTATTTTTAAAAACCCATTTGAAGAGAACTTACTCTTATTTTTAGTTTTAATTTCAGTATAATTAACATATAACTTATATTAGCTTCAGGTATACAATATAGTGGTTCAACAATTCTATATAATACTCAGCACTTACCATGATAGGTATACTCATGATCCCCTTCACCTGCCTTACACATCCCCCACCCACCTCCACTCTGGTTACCATCTGTTTGTTCTCTATATGTAAAAGTCTGGGGATTTTTTTTTTGTTTATTTGTCTTTTATTCTTTGTTCATTTGTTTTGTTTCTTAAATATTATATTTGTCTTTCTCTGACTGACTTACTTCACTTAACATTATACTCTCTAGATCCTATCCATGTTGTTGTAAACGACAAGACCTCATTCTTTTTGTGGCTCAGTAATATTCCATTGTGTGTGTGTGTGTGTGTGTGTGTGTGTTTGTGTGTGTATATCACATCTTTCTCTTTATCCATTCATCTATTGATGGAAATTTGTGTTGCTTTTATAATTTGGCTATGGTAAATAAATGCGGCAATAAACAAAGGGTTGCATATATCTTTTTTAATCAGTGTTTTTTGTATTCTCTGGGTAATACCCCATAGTGGAATTGCTGGGTCATATAGTAATTCTATTTGTAAGTTTTTGAGGAAACTCCACATCATTTTCCACAGTAGCTGAACCAGTTTACATTCCCACCAACAGTGCACAAGTGTTCCTTTGTCTCCACATTCTCACCATTTCTTGTTCCTTGTGTTTTTTTTATTTTAGCCGATCTGACAAGTGTAAGGGGATATCTCATTGTGCTTTTGATTTGTGTTTCCCTGATGATGATGTTGAGCATCTTTTCATGTGTCTGTTGGCCATCTGTATGTCTTTCTTAGAGAAACCTGTTCATGTCTGTTCATGTCTTCAGCCTTTTTTAAATTAGATTATTTTTTTCGGTGTTGAGTTGTATTAAGTTCTTTATGTATTTTGGATACTATTCCTTTATTGGATATGGCATTTGCAAATATCTTCTCCTATTCAATAGGTTGTCTTTTTAGTTCTGTTGAATGTTTCCCTCACTGTGACTGTGCAAAGGCTTTTTATTTTGAAGTAGTCCCAATTGTTTATTTTTGCTTTTGTTTCCCTTGTCTCAGGATGTATGTCTAGAAAAATGTTGTGGTAGCTAATGTCAGAGATATTACTGTCTATGCTCTCTTCTAAGATTTTATGGTTTCAGGTCTCACATTTAGGTCTTTCATCCATTTTCAGTTTATTTTTGTGTATCATATAAGAAGGTGGTCCAGTTATAGCATATTGCTATACAATTTTCCCCACACCTTTTGTTGAAGGGACTGCCATTTTCCTATTGCACATTCTTGGCTCCTTTGTCAGATATTAATTGACATATAATTATTTCTGGATTTTCTATTCTGTTTTATTGAGCTATGTGTCAGTTTTTGTGCCAGGACCATAGTATTTTGATTACTTTAGCTTTGTAGTATATCTTGTATCTAGGATTGTGATACCTCCAGTTTCCTTCTTCTTTTTCAAGATTGTTTTAGCTATTTGGGGTCTTTTGTGATTCCATACAAATTTTAGGCTTGTTTTTCCTAGTTCTATGACAAATGGTGTTGGTATTTTGACAAGGATTGCATTTAATCTGTAGATTACTTTAGTAGTATGGACATTTTAACAATATTTTTTCTCCCAATCCATGAGCATGGAATATTTTACCATTTGGTATAATATTCAATTTATTTCATCAGCGTTTTATAGTTTTCAAAATACAGGTCTTTCACTTCAGTTAAGTTTAGTCCAAGGTACTATTTTGGTGCAATTACAAATGAGACTGTTTTCTTAATTTCTCTTTCTGCTACTTCATTATTAGTGTATAGAAATGCAACAAATTTCTGTATATTGATTTTGTATGCTGTGGCCTTACTGAATTCATTTATCAGTTCTAGTAGGTTTTTTGTTGGAGTCATTAGTTTTCTGTGTATGGTATTATGTCATCTGCAAATGGTGACAGTTATTTCTTCTTCTTACCAATTTGGAGGCCTTTTATTTCTTTTTGTTGTCTGATTACTATAGTTAGGACTTGCAGTACTACGTTGAATAAAAGTGACGAGAAGGGACATCCTTGTCTTATTCCTGTTCTTAAGGAGAAAGTTCTCAATTCTTCACCATTGAGTTTGGTATACTTTGTGTGTTTTTCATGTATGTTGAGGTATATTGGTTACGTTCCTTCTATTATGTTGAGGTATGTTCACTTTAAACCTACTTTCTTGAGAGTTTTTATCATGAATAGATGTATTTTTCTGCATCTGCTTAAGTGATCATATGGTTTTATCCTTTCTCTTATTGATGTGATGTATCATGTTGATTGATTTGCAATTTTTGAATCACCCTTGCATCCACGACTAAATCTCACTTGATTGTGAATGGTTTTTTAATGTATTGTTAGATTCATATTGCTAATATTTTGTTGAGAATTTTTCCATCCTCAACATTTTGTCCCTATCTGGTTTTGGTATCAGGGTAATGCTGGCCTTATAGGATGAATTTACAAGTTTGAAATAGATTGAGAAGAATAGGTATTAACTTATTTTTAAATGTTTGGTAGAATTCACCTATAGAACCATCTTGTCCTGGACTTTTGTTTTGTTGGGGGTTTTTGATTACTGATCCAATTTTATTGCTAGTAATTAGTCTGTTCAAATTTTCTATTTCCTCCTGATTCAATATGGGAAGTAATATATTTTAGAAATTTATCCACTTCTTCTAGGTTACCTAATTTGTTGACATATGATTTTTTTCATAATATATTCTCATAATCCTTAGTATTTTTCTGGTGTCGGGCCTCATTTGTGATTTTATTTGAGCGTTCTTTCTCTCTCTCTTTAAAAAAAAAAAAGTCTGGCTAAAGGTTTAGAACTATTTTTTATTTTTTCCAAGAACCAATTCCTGGTTCCATTAATTTGTTCTATTGTTTTTTGTTTCTATTTCAATTACTTCTGTTCTAATCCTTATTATTTCCTTCTTTCCACTGGCTTTAGGTTTTTTGTTTGTTTGTTTTTTTTAAGATTTTATTTATTTGACAGAGAGAAACGCAGTGAGAGAGGGAACACAAGCAGAGGGAATGGTAGCAGGAGCAGCAGGCTTCCCGCTGAGCAGGGAGCCCGATGCGGGGCTCGATCCCAGGATTCTGGGATCATGATATGAGCCGAAGGCAGACGCTTAACGACTGAGCCACCCAGGAGCCCCCACTGGCTTTAGGTTTTGCTTGTTCTTCTTTTTCCAGCTTTTTTAGGTGTAAGGTTAGGTTGTTTATTTCAGATTTTTCTTGCTTCTTGAGGTAGACCTGTGTTGCTATAAACTTTTAGAGCATCTGTTGTTGCATTTCCAAAGATTTTGGACCATTGTGTTCTCATTTTCATTTGTCTCCATGTATTGATGTCCTCTTTGATTTCTTGGTTGACCCATTTGTTGTTTAGTAGCATGTTTATTTAACCTTCATATATTTGTGTCCTTTCCAGATTTTTTTCTTGTGGTTGATTATTGGTTTCAGTTTTTTTGAAATTATTGAGACATGTTTTGTGACTTCCCATATGATCTATTCTGGAGAATGTTCCATGTGTACTTGAAATGAATGTGTATTCCACTGTATTAGGATGGAATGTTTTAAATATATCTGTTACTTCCATCTAGTCCAAATGTCATTCAAAGATGCTCTTTCCCTATTGATTTTCTGTTTAGATGCCCAACCACTGATGTAAGTGGGGTGTTAAAATCCCTCACAATTACTTTATCACTATCAATTACTTACTCTATGTTTTTTGGGTTTTTTTTTTAATTTTTATTAACATATAATATATTATTTGCCCCAGGGTGCATGTCTGTGAATCGTCCGGTTTACACATTTCACAGCACTTAACAGCACATAACCTCCCCAATGTCCACAACCCAGCCACCCTACCCCTACCCCCCTGCCTCCCAGCCACACTTAGTTCGTTTCGTGAGTCTAGGAGTCTCTTATGGTTTGTCTCCCTCCCCATCCCTTCCTGTTTCATTTTTCTCCCCCACCCTCCCAAACTCCCACCTTGCCTCTCAAATTCTTCATATCAGAGAGATCATTTGATAATTGTCTTTCTCTGACTGACTTATTTCGCTTAGCATAATACCTTCTGTTCCATCCACATCGTTGCAAATGGCCAGATTTCGTTACTCTTGATGGCTGCGTAGTATTCCATTGTATATATACACCACATCTTCTTTATCCATTCATCTGTTGATGGGCATCTAGGGTCTTTCCATAGTTTGACTATTGTGGACATTGCTGCTATAAACATTTGGGTGCATGTGCCCCTTCGGATCACATTTGTATCTTTAGGGTAAATACCCAGTAGTGCG
>CM053606.1:122132368-122183573 GCA_028646535.1 Procyon lotor | reverse complement strand
AGACTCCTAAACTCATGAAACAAACTGAGGGTGGCTGGGGGGTAAGGGGGGTAGGGGTAGGGTGTCTGGGTTATGGACATTGGGAAGGGTATGTGCCATGGTGAGTACTGTGAAATGTGTAAGCCTGATGATTCACAGACAATACCCTGGGGTAAATAATACATTATATGTTAATAGAAAAAAAAATATAATTACTCCACTCCATTTTATCAGTAGGCAATTAAAATAAAAAGTGAGACAGCCTTCATGAAAAAAAAGAAAGAAATATGGGAGGTGTGCTTTAGTCTGCTATTGATGCAATACCCTGGGGGTTAATCTACCAAGAATTGTCCAAGTGTTACAGTCTTATAGGATCCAGGATTCCCCAGTTTCTCTGGCCTCTAGAGCAGGGTGATTAAGGGGTGTCCTCTGTTTGGCACCCACAAAACCGAAGGCACAAGATGCATGTAAAAGCTCCCCTCTGGGAGATATTGATGCTCTGAAGAACTGCAGAGGGAGAGCTTCAAGATCACACCAAGCAACTAAAATGAGCATGTAGATGCCACCCACCAGGAGAAAGAAAAAAAATTCTTTTTAATTTAAAAAAGATGGCCCTTGCCAACTAGAGCACAACGATAGCACCTCCAGCTGAAAAGATGCAGAGGGGGAGCATATAGATGGTGTCCACAGGAAAAAAAGAAATGACACCCACTGAGTGAAGCAGGGGGAGAGCATAAGATGGTGCCTACCAGTCAGTAAGCCCCTAGAATGTGTACCCTTCTGGCCAATAACTTAATATTAACAAATGAGCCTCACTTATGTATGAGTACCTATTGATCAGCTGCTTCTGTGCTGGGCCCTGGGGCCAGTGTACCCAAGTGCACAAACCTTTTAGGAGTTATTTCTCAGGTTATTGTAGCTTTATGGGTATGGATGTAAGCCTAATTGGATTTCAAAGCTAAATATTTTGGGGTCTCATGTCTCAGGTGCAGGTGTTAAAGGATGGGTTGCCCAATTCAGACCGCTTCAATGTGGACCTTCTTTCATTTTTCACATGTAAAGATGTTGCTCAGTTTTTAGAGTATTTTTCAGGGGGAGTTGTAGCTGCACATTCAGTGTGTCCATGGGAAGAAGTGTTCCCTGGATCCTTCTACATCATCATTTTGAACTGGAACCTCTCCAAATCCAAAAAGTTCTGAAAGAAAAAGATGAACTTACTGCAGATGTAAACTCCATCTTTCTCTGACCTCTTTAAGTGGTTTGAGAACAGACAGAGCTGATCAAAGGCTACCACACAAAGAATCACTAAAGATTTGTACTGAGGTTTAATAGTAAGAATTGAAAAGGAAGGCCAGAGATACCAAGCACTAAAAGCCCACACAGAAAAGAAACTCACACTGGCAAACGAGGACATCACTCAGATCTGGAACAAGGCCCAAAATGAGGCTATGGCTTTACAGGTGAGCCTGAGGAGAAGCAGATGCACATCTACCCTCCGAAGAAGAGTAAAGAAAACAACGACCTGACCAGAATCTGTGACAACCCTCATTTCCAAGATGAGACAATCTGGCAGGAAGTCCCTGATCAGTACCCATCCTCCCTCCTGTCTGTTTTTCTTTCTGTCTGACTCTGTTAGAAGGCTCGTGTTCTTTCTTCTCTCAACCTCAACTTGTTCTTAAGCTAGATTACTTTATAAAGAAAACTAAATAAAATGTCCTTTAAGTTAAGGAGAGAGAGAAAGAGAGTGCACTTCTGTGCAGGTGTAATAGTCAATGGTCTCAGCCGAGACCTGCCTATATGACATTCCAGCCTGGGTTCCTGAAACATGAGTAAAGAAGTCTCTAGAATATTTCAGTCCCAGCCTTTCAACTATTCCCAGCTGACACATTAGACATTATATAGACAAGCTATTCTCACTGTGACTTCTCTGCTTTTCTCATATACAGAACCAGTGAGCGTGATAAAATGATAGTCGTTTTATACCACAGAACCCAAATACTTCCTTCTCCCATTTTCCGTTTCCAAATCTAATCTTCCTTCTCCCATTTTCCGTTTTCCAAATGTCCTCAGTTCGTTTGGGGTACATGTCGTCTTAGACAACTGAGTTTTCTCCCAGCTCCAAGGGTGAAATAGGTGATACAGGGTAATCCAATTGGCAATGCTTTCCCTCTAGCTACAGAGACTAGTTCATGCAGGTGCACATGATCCAAGCCAGACTCTAATATTCAGGTTGACTATTAAAAGTGTTGGAATTTTCTGTAACAGGTGTTTTCTTTGTCTTTTGGACTTCCTGGAGTTAATTTGTTTTTTTAATCATGAGAGAAGCCAATCTGAAAATAAAGGCAATACATGGAAGAGAAGAGAGTTGAGAATCCCAGAAACTCAGACATGGGACCCTGATGACATCATAAACTTTTAAATTAAATTCTTCCCTTAAATTTGTTTTTCTGGACATTTTAGTTACATACTCTCCCTTTATTATTTAATCATGTTTGGGTTCTGGATTAAATAAACTGGATTAAATCCAGCTTTCTGTTGCTTGCAACCAAAAGCATTGTAAACTTTCTATGTATAAACCTAAATTTTTTCTGAAAAGACTCATGTCAGTAGCTACCACGGATGAAAGAACTGAGAAGGACGGAACCTTTCATTTTTTAACTTATACCTTTTTATACATTTGAATTACCTAATAGTATGCAGCAATTACTTTTTTCCCCACATCGACAGGAATCATATAGGTGGTGAAATAGGCCATTTTTTTTGTTTTGCTTATCATATTTTTCTGTATGATATCCAACCACTTTCATATGATTCAAAAATTACTCCTTCCTATAACATAAAAAGGTAGTGAGTACTTACTATGCTAGGTAATTTCACATGTATTACCTTTTTCATGCTCACAAAAAGTCCAGTGTTTAATCCCTGCTATCCCCATGCAGAGTAGGAAAATGAAGCTGAGAACTATTCAGGAATTTGCCAAAAGTGACAAAGCAAGCAAAGTGGTAAAATTAGTATTTAGTTAATGGTAAGTCAAAGTTTTCCTAATACCACAGTCAATGCTTATATCTGCCCTGCCTCACCATCAGTAATTCAAGTGCTTGTCCAACTAATACTTGAACATTCTGTCCTAAGGTAAGGATAAACCTGTCAGCCTTTCTTTGTGTTGAAAACAACAAAAATTAGTTATCTCTGTTAATTTCACCTACTGAGAAAAATTGGGTTTTTTGGGTTTTTTTGTTTTTTGGTTTTTGTTTTTGTTTTGTTTTTTTGTCTGACTATGCTGAACAATCTAATCCCTCATCCAGGTAGGTTTTTTTTTTTGTTTGTTTGTTTGTTTGTTTGTTTTTAAGTATTTGAGGGCAGTTATTATGGCCACCCTTAATCTTTCCCTATATGCCCCACTATATCCACACTCACACACAACTATATACATACACAACATATATATGCACACACTGACACCCAAACCGTTCTTTTGCTGATGTCTTTAAATCCTATCAGATCATTTAGCCCTAAAGCTACCTTTTTCCATTTTCTCACCATTGTAATCCCATTATCTTGTACCTTCTCACCCTTTTAAAACTAAATAAAGTTGGGTGCCTAGATGGCTCAGTCACTTAAGCATCTGCTTTCCGAGCTCAGTTCATGATCCTAGGGTCTTGGGATTAAGTCCAGCATTGGGCTCCCTGCTCATTGGGGAGTCTGCTTCTCTCTACCTCTACCCCCTCCCCCTGCTCATGCTTTCCTTCTTTCTCAAATAAATAAATAAATTTTTTAAAAAGAAAGAACTAAATAAAGTCTACAAAGTGTAAGTGATTTTTCCAAAGACACAGCACTACCTATTGATTGAATACAGGATATCTGACTACTGCTTTCTTATGGATCAATACCAATATTCCTCATCAGGCACAATCAAAATAGTTCTTCATAATGGTATATTTATGTATATTTATTCCCATTCAGACAAACATACAGATAGATTGGTAGATAAATAAGCAAACAGACCACTACTTTGATATCCCATTAATATATTAGAAGCTTTGGATGAAAATCCAACTATAAAAGATTAGGCTGAATATTTGAGGCCAGAGATTAAAAACTTAGAATGCTTACCAATGTGATAGAATAAATAACGATTGAGATTTTTTTTTTTTAAGATTTTATTTATTTAACGGAGAGAGAGAGATTGCGAGAGAGGGAACACAAGCAGGGGGAGTGGTGAGGGAGAAGCAGGCTTCCTGCCAAGCAGGGAGCCCGATGCAGGGCTGGGTCCCAGGACCCTGGGATCATGACCTGAGCCAAAGGCAGACACTTAATGACTGAGCCACCCAGGTGCCCCAACAACTGAGATTTTTTAAGTTCCATGACAGACATTTCGAAGAAGCAGTGTATCTAAATCAGCCTGTATTTAGTTGTGAGTTGGAAACAATTCCTGGCTAAGAACATATGCCCAGTATAGAATTATGCATTTCTCTTCCAGGGAGAGCATTTCACAAGAAAGTTTTATCATTTCCATCGTCAGAGTCTGTGAAAAAATGGTATCTGGGAAAATTGTACAGATGCCAAAAAGAGGCAACAACGTAAGCCCATATTCAGTCTCTGGCTCTGTGCAGAAAGAGGAATTGTGTGTTGGAAAGAGAGTGATTATCACATAACATCTACCATAGTTTTCACTTGCTCTAGATAGTGCACATAATGTAGTCCCATAGTACCCACTCTCCAACCTTCACTCCCTTTTCCTGGCAACCCATCTACTTCCTACACATACCCTATCAACCCTACAGACACACATCATATATGTGTGGGAATTTTACCCATTCAACCATAGTCATCTGTTTGATCCCTAAATAGAAGTCTTCCTTCTATTTAACAATAAAATGGTTATAATTTGCATTGTGTTCACTAAGTGTAATAAGAGAGGATTAACCAATGAAAGGACCAGGTAACCCCTCTAAATTGTTTTTGTTTCTTTCTCTAGCCCTCCCTGATATACTGTCTATGGAATGAGGTCTCAAGACAATGATATAAAAAAATGCATTCCCTCAGACATGCCTCCTTTAAATAGGCTTCCATTAGGAGATTCTGTCTTCCAGCTTATACTAGTCTTATTTCCTTATAAAGTCCTAAATAATTTCCCTTCAGTTTTTTTCCTTGATCATATCCTAGGCTTCACTGCCTAAAAATAACAGATTATTATTCTGCTCCAATCCTTGATGTCTTGGTTATACTTTAAAAAAATGCACTTAAAAATAGTTTATTAGGGGCGCCTGGGTGGCTCATTCGTTAAGCATCTGCCTTCAGCTCAGGTCATGATCCCAGAGTCCTGGGATCGAGCCCTACATTGGGCTCTTTGCTCGTCGTCTTTTGCTTGTGTTCCCTCTCTCGCTGTGTTTCTCTCTGTCAAATAAATAAAATCTTTAAAAAAAAAAAATAGTTTATTAGCATTTGCCATAAAGAGTAATGTTGCTACTTTAATTGGTACTGCGGGGATTTTCCTCTTTCAGTCATTTAAAATATTATGTCTTAAGTATAAATATTCTTACTATGACTCTGAGCAGAAAAACTGTTTCTTTATCTCCAGAAGATTATCCAGAGCCTACCTTATTTCCTACTCAAGTCCTTGAAAGAGTTGTGAACTTTGTTATCTCATTAAGTATAAATTCGTCGTTACATGGAAATATTTTCCTATAGTTGGTGATAATTAATAGGTTCCTTATATAAAGTGCCATAAGCTTTTGTACATTACCCTGTAGTTATGCACAACTTCATAAAAGCCTGAACATATGTGAAACTGACTTGAATGTACTGACTAATTTACTTGGTCTTATTCTGACTCACCACACGTCATTGTTTACGTCAGAGTTCATAAATTTTACTTTGTTTGGAAAAGACGATTCATATACAAGTCTCAACTGATTGAATAAAAATTGAGCTTGTGTACAATATAGTAGAGAACAAAAGTACATGTGTTTTTGTTATATACATTTTCTTTTGATGGTAGTAAACTACTACAAATGGATTTTCATGTTTTAACTTAAATTCCAGCAGCTCATTATTGTGTAAATTTAAACAAGGCTACTGTGAAACAACAATTAAAACCATACTATGAAACAGCCCCAAAGTTTTGAGACCTTAAAATTGTATGTATTAAGTTTAAACTCAGGAGAGTATTATTTGCCCATCTTTAACCTTGAAGCTCAGAAAAACTTCATTTAGTTAAGCTTTCAGTTATATGCTCAATCAATAAAAAGTAAACCCAATTCACCTAATATATACTGAGCATATACTATAAGACAGACATTTATATAGAATTTATAATTGTGATCTAAACAGACTACTAAGACTGGCCAGGTAATTTTTCTCACATAAATAGTCATTATTCCACACTTTCTTATGATTAAATCCTATCTGTTTGACCCTCTCATATTTCTAATTCTAAAATCCTCTCAATAATCAAAATACTGTTAATAACATAATAGCTTAGACTGAGTCTTCCAAGATGAGGAGTACATTATTAGTGTCAAGCATAGAAAATTCTAGTATTGAGTTGATTGAGAAAAATCTAAAGCAAAGGATTTTAGTCCATTAAAATGAGGCCACAAGATGAAAGAAAGAGAAATTTTCAGTACAGGTATAAACATATGTGACAATACTGGACAGATGTTTAAATGTTAGGCTGCTTCCTTGAGCAGATGCATCATACACTGTTCTATTTCAGTAAGCAGGGAACATCATAATGAAATAAACAGACACATTTGGCAACAAGAGATCATCATTTTTATGAATTATATTTTTTAAAGATGGGACATTTTAAAGGACTTTGCTGCAATACATCATCGTACCTGGTGTAAATTTATGTTCTGTTTTTCAAAATTGACTAAATCAAATCAAGTTTCAGGGAGATGAAATGAACTTGATGAAAAGCTGTTTCTGAATCTTTGAAGGAGTTTCATCTTTTTTTTTATCGAGGCAAATCTGTCTTATAGCATGTTAATGTAAATTATGGTAGTGAATGTCATATCTCCATCTGCTCCAACAATCTGTTAAAATACACAATTCTTTTCTAGGGAAAAGAGTTTATCATATTTTAGCATATTGTTACCAATACTCCTCCTGAATAAACTGTGTCTTGGCAAAATCTATTCTTCACCAATGACCTAATTCCCTGCCCTGGCAGAATTTCTTGGTGATATCTCCAGAAGTGAATAAATATTTCTTCTCTATGCCTAGAAAGAGTATTATCAGCTCTTGATAACACTCTCCATCCTGTGTGCATCTATCCACATCAATGCAGCAGATACTGCATTTAGAAATCACCATGGGAGCTAGTATTTCAGAATATTCACTTTGGAAAACAGGGAAGGAAGTCAAAGGAAAAACCAGAGCTTTTAGTAACAGCAAGGGTGGACTTGGAACATCTTTGGAGCTTAGTTTCTGAAAGCACTGGCATTGGTTTGATAGAAAGAGCCCATCCCAAGAATCAGGAGGTTTGGTGGCTCTGCTGCTTTCTATAGAGAGCTTGTACAAGTTACTTAACATTCGAAGTCTCATTTCCCTCATCTCTAATAACAATATCTACATCAATGAACAAGTGAAATATTTTGTGAAAGTGCCTTATAAAATTCTTAGAGATATTAATTATTTAATGTAAGACAACCATACTTCTATTTTTATATTAACATTAAAGAATACAAATCTGTACATTGTCACATGCTGCGTTTTTAAGCCTTAGTTTAAATTTCATAAAATAAATAAAGCATAGTAACTAGCATCTTAGAATATTAAATTGGAAGACATACTAAGGAACATTTATTTTAACTCCCTCATCTTAAAGAACTTTTTAAAAATGATTATCAGAAAAGTTAAATGCTTTGACATTGATCTTAGGCGCAGTGATTATTTAAAATTGGGCTAAAATATCTTTTATAAAATCATATTAAAGTCAGAATGTTTTGCTTTTTGTAAAAGAATACTTCATTGTATATACATGTGTATATTGCATGTATACTTATATGTAATTTAAGATTTACAGAGAAAATGTGTTGGGTTATTCAGGGTAAGACTCAGCTAGATGACATTGGGACAGGTGCTGAGAAAAATAAATATACTGTCTGTCTTCAACGTACTATAATCTGTAAGGGGAAGAAAACAAATAAAAAGTTACTGTTTCTTATAAAACTAAACATACTCCTACTGTGCAATCCAGCAATCACAATACTTTTTAATTATCCAAAGAATCAAAAACTTATGTCCACACAAAACCTGCACACAAATGTTAATAGCAACTTTATTCAAACTGCCAAAATTTGGAAGCAACCAAGGTGTCCTTTAGTGGATGAATGTATAAATAAACTGTGGTCCTTCCAGACAATGGAATGTTATTCAGTGCTAAATAGAAATGAGCTATCTAGCCACGAAAACAAGCCATGAAACGAGGAGGAAACTTAAAAGCATATTATTATTTGAAACAGGTCAATCTGAAAAAACTACTTCCTGTGTGATTTCAATTATATAACATCTGAAAGAGGCAAAACTATGGAGATGGGAAAGATCAGTAGTTGCTAGGTGTTAAGGAGGGGGAGATTAATAGGCATGGCACAAAGAATTTTTAGGGCAGTGTAACTACTCTAGATGATACTATAATGACAAATACATGTCATTATACATTTGTCCAAACCCACAGAATGTACACCAGAAGTGAACCACAGTGTAAACTATGGACTTCCGGGGATAATGACATGTCAGAGTAGATTCACCAGTTGTAACAAATGCACCACTTTGGTGGAGGATGCTGATAATGGAGGAGTATTTGTATGTATGGGCAGGCAATATGTAGGAAATCTCTGTATCATTGTTGTAGACCTAAAATTTCTCTTAAAAAATACTTTAAAAAGTCATAAGTCATGAGCACAGGCAGAAACCATAATAAATATGTATAACACAGTAAGGTTTACAAGAGGAGAAACAGATCACATCCTAATCTGTTATTTCTTAATTATTGGTAACTGTTGACAACCCATTCCTTGTAAATTTGTGTAGAAGATTGCGTATCTCCTTTCTTGTGGACCTAATTGGTCTTTGATTCATTTTTTAATGATTCTGAATATACAGCTTTTTCAGGACAAACTTCTTCTTTGAATTCTCTCTTCTCTCCTCCAGGTAGAAGTCACTTAATGGCATTCTGGGCATATTACTATTACAGCACTTATCAATCACAACATGTGGCAACTATTGATGTATTCTGATCCTCCCCCCAAACTGTGAGATCTATGAAAAGGGAAAAGATTGCCTTCTCTGACTGGGGATTTCCTTGTGCTGCCATACCCTTCCTTGCTCCTTATGCAAATGGCATGGAGTCTGAACCAAGAGACTCCGAGAAATGTTTGTCCAATCGACATAAGTGCTTTAAAGTGACAGTAAAATAAAAGGGTTGAAACATATCTTCTACAAAGAAACATGGTTTAATAATGAAAGTAGTCAAAGTTGCTCTGCTGTAGGAAGACAGTTTTGACTACATGGATCAGTGACTAAATTATAAGCTTCCAGTGCCTTCAAGCATTGTAGGAACAATGCCATAAGCAGAGCAGAAACTAAGTGAAAATGGAACCAAGTAACTTGTAATTCAAAGTTAAAGTGAGGGAATGAGGAATTTGTTCTCTTTGGGAAAATTAGACATAGAGGTCTGTTTTTCCACATTGACATAGTCAACAGTGTCACTCCCTATATTAGATTACACATCTGTTCATTGATTGCTATATACCAACAAAACCTTGAATTAAAATGAAAATGAAAAAATCTTGAATTTGCAGATTCAGCAATGATTTTTAAAGATTGAAAATTTTAGATATGAACAGACATCTCTGCAAAGAAGACATACAGATGGCCAACAGACACATGAAAAAATGCTCAACATCACTCATCATCAGGGAAGTGCAAATAAAAACCATAATGGGATATCACCACACATTTGTCAGAATAACTAAAATTGAAGAAATAAGTATGTGTTGGGAAGAACTCAGAGAAAAAGGAACACTTGTGCACTGTGGGTAACAATGCAAACTGGTGCAACCACTGTGGAAGACAGTATGGTGGTTCTTCAAAAAATTAAAAGTAGAATTAACTTACCATCCAGGAATTGCACTACTGGGTATTTACCCAAAGAATATGAAAACACTAATTTGAAGGGATATATGCACCCTTGTGTTTATTGCAGCATTATTTACAATAGACAAACTGTGGAAGCAGCCCAAGTGTTCATCAACAGATGAATGGATAAAGAAAATGTGGTGTATATATATATATATATATATATATATACAATGGAATATTATTTAACCATAAAAAGAATAAAATCTTGCTATTTGCAACAACATGGATGGATCTAAAGAGTATAATGCTAAGCAAAATAAGCCAGTCAGAGAAAGACAAATACCATATGATTTCACTAATTTGTGGAATTTAAGAAACAAAACAAACGAGCAAAGAAAAAAAGAGAGACAAACCAAAAAAACAGACTTTTAACTATAGAAAACAGATGGTGACCAGAGAAGTGGGTGGGGGGATGGGTGAAGTGGGTGAAGGTGATTAAGAGCACAATTCTCTTGATGAGCACTGAGTGATATACAGACTTGTTGAATCATTATGTGGTATGCCTGAATATGAAAATGTATATATATTTTGGAAAAAATAAAATAAAAATTGAAAATTTTAAGAAGAAACATTAAAATATATTTTATTCTCACGTTTCTCTTAGTAAAAATTTTAAAGACACTATAATATCAAGACTTGAAAATATGAATTTTGGGAATTTGTTTATTGTTCATTTTAAGGATATTTTAAAGTATATTTGTCCACAAAGATACATTATGCTTTAAGAACAAGAGCTAACATGTAGCATAAATATCAGAGATTTAAAAGAATATATCATACAAGAAAAACTAGAATCATTACACATAAGCTCTTGCAAGCTGTCACAAGGATATATATGTGGTTTTAGGTCCATTACGAAAGGAAGGTTTTACTCAGAAAACATGATAGATCTGCCTGTGTTGTTGAGAACTGGTGTGTCAATGAACTTTAAGAGACACTCTCAGAGATTTGCTACACAACAAAGCAGATAAGTGCACATTCATAAAGAAAAGCTTTCTGGCAACACATAAATCCTCTTCTAAAGTTTTGATGTTTTCAGAAACAGTATGGCTTTTTGATCTTTACAAAAAAAAAGTGCATTTTGAATTCTGTGCCCCCAAACCCACCTAACTTGTATAAATTTATATTTTAAAAAGCAAAAGAAGACACATTCTTGAAGCTCAGAGGAGGTATCTCTTACTTTTTCCTAGTTATTTTGTGTTGGATATCCTTATACAAACTCTTTTCAGGAAAAAAAAATATTAGGTTGAGGGACGCCTGGGTGGCTTAGTTGGTTAAGCAGCTACTTTCGGCTTAGGTCATGATCCTGGGGTCTTGGGATTGAGTCCCACATCGGGCTCCCAGCTCAGCAGGGAGCCTGCTTCTCCCTCTGCCTGCTGCTCTCCCTGCTTGTGCTCAGTCACTCTTTCTCTCTCTCTGACAAATGAATAAATAAAATCTTTTAAAAAAAATATTAGGTTGAATTGTTTGCATGTGATAGTAGAATTTTAAAAAATAATGTATCAAGGTCTTTGTTTAAACTTGAATACAAACTTCACATTTTAAATTCATTGATGGGAGACTCAGGGAATATTAAAAATCAAAAGAAATCATAAAGTCTAAACCCTAAGTAAAGAACAATTTTAATCAATCATGACTGAATACCAAAATGGAAAAAAAAGAATTATGGCATTTTCCTCCATGTCCAAAAGTTCATGAAGGAATATTTTAGTTGAAATCAGAGAAGGTTTGAAAGCTGTGGCAGGACTACAGAAAGCCTGTCTTTTCAGTTTCCTAAAATGAGAAGTTGGAGCCATTAACTATATAGGCACTGATCCTCCTTGCTCAGGTACATGTGGAGAGAAAGAGGAACTTCAGCATAACAGGGGCAACACTCAATTTAAGCAGACCATCATCAACAAAATCACACAAAATTCGGGTTCGTATTGTTTGCACTAACTGATACTTAGGAATTGAAGATGAGCTCAAGATAAATAACTGAAAAAAATTCTTTGGACTGCATATATACAATCTTATGGAATCAAGATGATTTAAGAAAATCTGAACAGACTGTATTCTTTAAAAACAATGCCTGTTTCATCACAATTTTACAGAAGTGACCCAAATTACTCTGGATGTCTATTTGGAATTGTTGTTGCCAATGTGGACTATATATGTAAAAATGTTATAACGTGCTTCTTGAGTTATTTTCTTATTTCAAAATTCCCAGGTTCCCTGATTGACAGAAGCTAAAAAGCTAATCAAAATAACCTAAAATTTCCATTCTAAAAATATATATAATACACACTTTTATGTTACATGAGGAGAGAATAGATATTAAAAGATAATAGATCTGATAAATAGGGATATGAGAGGTACATATCACTCACAAATTTATTTTTTCTTGTTTCCATTTTTTAAAATTTTAATTCCATGGTAGTTAGCATACAGTGTTATATTAGTTTCAGGTATACAATATAGTGATTCAACAACTCCATTTATCACTCAGTGCTCATCAAAAGAAGTGTACTTTTAATGCCCTTTACCTATTTCTTCCATCCTCCCACCCGCCTTCCCTCTAGTAACCATCTGTTTGTTCTCTGTAGTTAAGAGTCTGTTTTGTTGGTTTGTCTCTTTTTTTTCCTTTATTCATTTGTTTTGTTTCTTAAATTCCACCTATAAGTGAAATTATATGGTATTTGTCTTTTTCTGACTTATTTTGCTTAGCATTATACTCTTTAGCTCCATCCATGTTGTTGCAAATGGTCAGATTTTATTCTTTTTATGGCTGAACAATATTCCAGTCTGTGTGTGTGTGTATCACATCTACATCTTCTTTATCCATTCATATGTTAATGGACAATTGGGATGGATTTAAATTTTTTTTAAATATCTATATACATATCAGGAAACATGTAGCAGGATATGAACATTTGTCTTGTTTTAATATGAAAACTTTAATTTTTCTTTTTATTTCTACTACATTGGAAAAATAATTTCTCCTCAACTCCTGACAGAGTTGAAAGCTTTTTGCCTCTTTTGACCTCTAGTTTTCGTTTACTAATAAATCAAATGTAATGTGTTCTCAGTATCTATTGGAAAAAATTTAAAGAGTATGAAAGAATTAGAGTTACAGAGGATTAGGGAAGAAAATCGTGATCAAGAAGGTATAAGGAATAGAATCTGAAGGGAAAATGAACAAGTTTACCTTTGGGGTTTACCATGTGGGGCCCTGTAAATCACAGAAGTTGCCCAAAAGAAAGAAAGCCTACTACCAAAGAAGAGTCTAATCATCTGGACCAAGAAACAGTCACCCCATTTCAATTGCTTGGTCTTTACCTATTACCCAGTTCTCAGTCAGAACCTCCCACCACTTGTTTCCTCTACATCTAGACCTGGCTGTTCAACCATCAGTGCTCCAGAGGACTTCATTCTGTATATAAGCAGCTCCTCACTTATTGGCTGCCCATTGGGTGACACTGTACATGACAAGATTTCATTTGGTTTCCTAATTATGCCATATGGCCAGCCCCCTTTATTTCCTAAAACATTGTTAAACTTAAAAATGCAAGGGATCTGGAAACCTAGTCAAGTCTCCACACAGACTCCAGGAGGGACTTTAACAAGCTCAATTTCTCTAAGCTGGGACATCATTATTGTTGCTACCTTTAATATATAGATGTGAAAATTAAATTAAATATCCTTTCAATTTTCCTTAATGAGACAGATGACACTTCAGGACCTTCTTCTATCAGAGATTAATCAACATTTCCACAAATACATATTAACTACTTGGTTTCATTATGGCACCATAAAAGATGCTGGATAATACAAAATTGCTCCATTGAAAGATGAAAGACAAATACACCCGAGAATGTTAAACTGCACAAGCCAGTTTATTATGTGCTAAATGACCACTACCAACAAAAAAGTGCTACTGAAGTTTAGAAAGCTTTATGGATTAAAGTATTTGAAATAGCCTTGATGAAATGATGGAGTTTTAATTGAGCCTTGAAGAAAAAGTCATATTTAAGAAGGTGGAGAGAAGGAAAAAGTTAATATAAGTTAAGAAAAGACATAAATAGTTTGTCTCATCATGAATCTAGATCGCATACCATGGAAAATACTTTAAATAAAGGCTTCAAGTTGTAAGTCAAGTTGTATATCAGATGACTTCAAATGACTCCAGTGAACTCATAATGAATCATAATTGATCATCTACTATGGGCAGACATCATACAAGTCTCCTACTTTTTTACAGGTACAGTGCTCACTACTCAGTATATAAATGTGAGCAAAGATAGCCATAGTTCCACCCTTGGCACAATGAAGGTGACAGGATTTAATCAGAGATACTTACAGAATATAAATTGGTGTAGCCACTGTGAAAAACAGTATGGAGATTCTTCAAGAAATTAAAAATAGAAATACTGTACCATCCAGTATTCCACTACTGGGTAATTACCCAAAGAAAATGAAAACACTAATTGGAAAAGATATATGCACCCATATGTTTACTGAAACACTATGTACAATAGCCAAGATATGGCCTGTCTACCTGTCTACCAATAAATGAATGGATAAGTAAGAAGTGGTATACACACACATAAACACATACACACATATATACACACATAGTGGAATATTACTCAGCCATTTAAAGAATGAGATCTTGTTTGTTGTTGCAGACCTTGCCATTAGCAACAACATGGAAGGACTTAGAGGGTATTATGCTAAGTAAAATAAGTCAGGTGGAAACAGACATATACCATATGATTTCACTTATGTGTGGAATCTAAACAAGAAAACACACACAAAAACCGAAGGAGAAACAGACCCACAAATACAGAGAACAACTGGTTATTGCCAGAGGAGAGGACAATGGGGGCTGGACAAAAAGGGTGAAAGGGAGTGGGAGATAACGTGCTTTCAGTTATGGGATAAATAGGTGATGGAGATGAAAGGCACAGCATAGGGAATATAGCCAGTGGTGTCATAATAGCATTGTATGGTAACAGATGGTAGCTACACATGTGGTGAGCATGGCATAATGTTTAGACTTGTTGTATATCTAAAACTAATGTAATGTTGTGTGTCAACTACACTTCATTAAAAAAAAACTGGTTCATATGAGACAGAAAAATCAATAACCTGTGACACCAAGAGTGAACAGAACAGAGAGCATATTAATTCAGGACTGAGTGACCTAAAGCTCACATTCACTATATAGCGGTGTCTCTTATGGCCCTGGAAAAGTGATTCTACTTAAGGTAACAGAGGAGGAAAAGATTGGTTCCAAGGGTTTAAGGAATACAGACAGGAATTTCAGTTCAATGGGTTTCTGTACAAATGCGTCAAATTAGGCTGGCCTCCTTTTTAGATGGAAATTCAAAGACTGAATTGTTGTATGCGCTGGAAGTCCCTTCTAACTTTAATAGTCAGTTAAACCGTAATTTTCTTCTATAGGTAATATAATTACTGAACTAAGTAAGCATTGATGATCCCACACAAAGAGATGTATAATAAAATTATTTTTAAGGATAATAAGCAATATGGCCTTTATTCTAAAAGTACTGGATGTCCATCTGATATCATTGGTCTTTTTATTGATCATATTATTTCTAAAGTCTTCCTAAAAATTCTTACCTGAAAGCTTTTTTGTTGATTATTCCACTTCAACATTATCAAATCACAGGGAAATTTGAAACATTTGAGTTCCTTAAGTAGCTTTTAAATGCTCAGCATAGTCTATATCAAATTAGTATTCAACATCATTTCATCATTTCTTCATCATATACTTCTTGAACATCATTGAAATGATGTTCAAGTCTAAACCTTAAATTAAGACTTGATTTTAATTACCTCTCAATTATATCTTGCACCACTCCTGTGAATTAGCAATTCTGAAGGAAGTAAAGCTGCCTAGAAGAATTAGATTTTAAAATGCAATATGACAACTTTAGACTTAACTTCTGTTGCAATTATGAAATGGTTTTCTGAAACAAGGCAACTTTATATAATTTTTTTATTGAATATCTCTCACTTGCCACCTCAGATTTCCACATGTATCTGTTTTTTTCTAACACAGTATATAAAAAACAATAAGGAAGCATTAGATATCAGATATTTGCCCCACATAAAACTAGATGAAGTCCAAGACACAAGGACCACTGCATCACTGCTGATGCATAGTAGCAAAGACCTCAAAATAGAAAAAAATATCATAAATGTTACCCATTTAGATTTTTATGAATTTATAATTTGATCACCACCTTTAACAGGCTTCAGAATTTTTCCCAGTGAACAGAGGTTTCTATTACATTTAAACTTATTCTTAAAAAAAAAAAAAAACTTTAATGAAGCAAACGTACAGAATAATAGTGAAAATAATGATAATGATGATGGTGATTATAGCTACATTTATCAGATATCTACCATGTTCCAAGCACAGTTATAAGCACTTTATATGTTTTGGTTAATTTATTCCTCACAACAACTTTATGAGAATAATTCTATTGTTTTTCACTATTTTATAGATGAAGAGACTGAGGCACAGAGATTTCACACCCAGTGAAAAATAGGACCCATATTTCTAATTCTGGTAGTGGAGTCCCAAAACTTATGTTTTGGGCAACTATATTATTAATATCAGTATTTTCTGCCTTTGTCTTAGAAATAAACAGATGACTCCCTCACACCATGTCTCCAACTTTGAATAAAGAGGACTAACTGCTTTAAAATACAACATTGTGCATACACTGATGGATTAATAAAGGCAGACAACTAATCAGTGCATCACATTTGCAGAAAATGAAGCAAGAGATGTAGATAAGCAAGACCCATAGTGAACATGGAACTTCTGATTTTAAAACACCTTTCTTATCTTAGAAATTGCCCAAACAAGGAGGAGGGGAAAAAAAAACCCTGAAAGACAACCCATTATGTCTTAAAGTAGAAGATACCCAGGAATAACAAAAACAGCACACAGGCTAGCTGTGGGAGCATCTGCAGAATGGCTTGTCATTAAAAGGAAGCTAGAAGTAGAGATGGATGAGGAATCACGCAGACAGGCTGTATTGTCAAGAAACAGTCTGTTGGTAAGACAGGAAGAAAGAGACATGATCATGAATAACCCTGTAGCTGCCAATTTAGATGACTGGGAGGAAGTAAAGACTATAAAAAGCCTCACTCACTCACATGCTTATAACGAGCTTCTACCAACATAAAAGACCACTTGGCACCTTTCTCTTATGAACTCTTGGAAAGTATGTAGTCCAAGTAGAACCCACCTCTTTGACAAATGAATAATAATATTCCAAGACTGTGTTCAAGATCTTTACTATCATACCACAAGAAAATAAGAGAAGCAAAAGAACAATATAAATGAGTAACTTGCCAGAAAAATACCAATAAGAAGCAAATGAAAATTGTAGACATCAATGTCACTGTGAATTTTTTAAGGATTTTTTTTTTATTTGACACAGAGCACAAGGAGGGGGAGTGGGTGAAGGGGAAGCAGGCTCCCTGCTAAGCCAGGAGCCTGACACAGGGCTCAGTCCCAGGACCCTGAAATCATGACGTAAGCTGAAGGCAGACACCCAACATACTGAGCCACCCAGTGGCTTTGAAAAAATTCAAAACTTTGAATTTTTTAAGTAAAAACTCAAGCCATAGAGACTTGAGCTCTGGGGAGAAATTATAGGAAAACAGCATAAGGTAAAACTTAGTATGGCCGAACTTAGAAAGAAAGTGGAGAAAAAGCATAGAAATGAGGTCCATGTGGGAGGTAGACTTAGTTAATATTGTTGCAAACACAGTAATAAATATGGAAGGCGGGATATGGAAAGAGAAGCAAAATGAGATGAAAATGAGCAAATTAAATCAATAGAAAAAATCATACGTATGAAGATGAAATGAAATTCCAACATGTACAAAATTGATACTGATTTAAAAAAGAAATCTACCATAATTGTAGGAGAAAATAAAAATATTTGGTTTCAGAAAATTACCCAGAAATTTGGAAATATTAATGTCTAAAACTTCATAGGACAGTGAATATCTCAAGGAGGAGGGTGGAAATGCACACAAAAAGTCCAACACCAAAGCATTTCTTAGTTAAGCTCCCAATTTTTTTTATCTTTGGTAGCTGGGAGTGGGGGAAGGAGGAGTCATTAAAATCTGAAAAATGCAGTACTTATCCTTGAAGTTTGAAAATAAGGAAAAGGATAAATGTAAAAATGAAGAAAAGCTTTACTATTAATTAAAATCGGGTAGGGTAAGGAAAGAGTCTAAGGTAAGAAAACATAGAAATATAATTATTTTTATCATTAATAGATCCTCCACTTAGAGAATTAAATGTATTATATAAATTTGCAGTTAAAAAGTACCCATTAGGAGGAAAACCATAATAACTACAAACAAATAACTACAAATTAGAAATTACATAAAATAAGAAAACAGCAAAACAAACTCAAACATTATTGCACATTTCAAAAACAAAAATATAAAATATTGAAAAATATAATATGACAAAATACAAAACACCAAATATATCTTTTATAGTAGTAGGCAAAATTCACCAATGAATTTGACCATAGAGACCCCTAAAATAAATCAGGAAGGTAGAAATAAAAAGGTGAAGAGGTATATACAAAACAAAATTTAAAAAAAGAAAACAGATGTCATAATTATTTTTATATGAAGCACACATATAGAAAAAGCATAAACCATACAAAGAAACATGCTCTATAAGAAAATGTACACAAGCCACAGTGCAGAATTACAGTTATGATCAAATAACACAGCACTAATATTCAAAAAATAAAAAGTATATAATATATAAGGAGAAATAGCCAAATGATTAGTAGAAGGAATATTAATTTACCTCTCTCATCCTTGATACATGAAGTAGACAAATAATAAGGAAAAATATAGGAATCCTAAAGAATATAATTGATAATGTAGCATGTAATGACTGCATATTCAACCCTTACATCATGAAAAAAGAGAATATACCTACTTTCTGCATGTCTGTGGAACATTAACAAAATTTGTTCTTTAATAGGCAAAAAGAACTCAATAAGCTCCAAAAAATACAAAGAGTAAAGGTAACATAGAAATTAATAACAGGGGTATCTGGGTGGCTCAGTGGGTTAAAGCCTCTGCCTTCGGTTCAGGTCATGATCTCAGGGTCCTGGGATCGAGCCCCGCATCAGGCTCTCTGCTTAGTGAGGAGCTTGCTTTCCCCTCTTCCTCTGCCTGCCTCTCTGCCTACTTGTGATCTCTCTGTCAAATAAATAAAATCTTTTAAAAAAAATTAATAAAACCAGAAAATAAAAACATATCACCTGATTTTTTAAAAAACTAAGTCAAAATGGAAATAAAAATAAACTGCAAGACATCTACGAAATAGTAACAAGGAAACTAACTTGTATTAGAAATTATGTGAATTGTCAGGCTTACACATTTCACAGCACTTAACACAGCACATGTACCCTGGGGCAAATAATACATTATATGTTAATAAAAATTTTTTAAAAAAAGGAAAAATAAAGAAGTTATAATGTGTAGGAAAAAAATAAGGGTGTTGACTAGAATTAAGAATTTTTACATGTTAGACAAACCAATAGGTAGACAAAACAAGTGACACAGAATATAGCTGCTATGGTCTGACTGTTTGTATCCCTTCAAAATTCATGTTTAACTCCTCCTAATGCCTGATGAGATGGTATTAGTATACTGGACCTTTGGGAGGTGTTTAAGTCATTAAAGTGGAACCCTCATGTATTTGGGATTAGTACCTTATAAAAGAGGTTCCAGGAATCCCTGTGAGGACGCAGAGAGAAGGTACTGGCTATGACCAGGAAGAGGACCCTCACCAGAGAATGAGACCATACCGTCATCTTGATCTTAGACTTCCAGCCTCCAGAACATTGAAAAATAAATTTTTGTTTTTTTATAATCTAAAAAAAAAAAAAAAGAAATTATGTGATAAAGTTATGGTGACAGGAAGATAAATCTTGTAACACTGAAAAAAAAAGAATGATAAAAAAAATCTTAGAATTTTATAAATGTAAAGTGTGCTCAGAGAACAAAGATAACATTGAAAAGAAGGGACCTGTGGAAAAGCATGGAGTGTAGGCTTTAGGAAGGTAGAGATTGTTGTTTGTTTTGTTCACTGGATAGTCACAATACCTAGAACATCCCTGGTATATAGTTAGGCCTCATTAAATATTTATTGAATTAATGAATAAAATTTGAGATCTGAGAAAGGGGTAGACAGATGGTAGAAATAAGGTAATCTCCAGTTCAACAAATTTCTCCCCAACTCGACTAATCAAAGAAAGGAAATTATAAAGATTTCAGATCGTAAATGGGATATTGCTAAAAATACTCACGTTTGTAGTATAAATACTTGGTTTAATGCTTTTATAGTATCATTTTAAGGCTGATAGAGGAAATTCAGAAAGTATCCCACTATAACCAATGTCTCAATAAAATATGTTTGGATATTATTAAAAATTCACTTTTAATTTTATGGAAATTTAACATTCACCCCTTATAGATAACCACAATTATCAGTGACCATAGTTATTTCTTTAACTTGCTCTTTTTTCCCCTCAAGAAAATATTCCTTTTTTCTCAGTAGTAAAGAGAACTCAAAAAAAAATGAACATTGATAAAAATGTAACTGTTTTCTACCTATATAGTTTTTCTTAAACTTGTAAAAAAATAAAGCATCTTCATATTTTTTCAGATATTTGTAAGAACAGTAATTATATATGTAAACCTGCAATGAAAAAATGTGTTCACATTTATAAATACATATATATAAACATATATAAAATGGTTTTTACAGTTTGTGAAATATGTAAAAGACATATAAAAACATATAAAAATATATAGAAAAATATTTCTAGGACTAATTTCATTGTATCAAGTAATGTTACTTCTGTGAATAA
The DNA here is from genome assembly GCA_028646535.1 of Procyon lotor. Lineage (NCBI taxonomy): Eukaryota > Metazoa > Chordata > Mammalia > Carnivora > Procyonidae > Procyon > Procyon lotor. Next base: position 122,162,505 of record CM053606.1, on the reverse strand, counting down.
TGTGTTTACTATACTATGCTGCATTTTATACAATATGTAAAGATACAAATATAAAAGGTGTTTCTAAGAATGTTACTTGTACATATGATAAAAATATATAACATCTTCATAGTTTGTCCTTTAATACCATGTTGGACATTATAACCTATTAATTAATATGTCACTGATCTAATTTCAGTCTTTGATTCACCATCTTTGATTACTACCATAGAAAAATTTGTTGGGATTATATAGGAGTTAACATTAATTTTTTCTAGCAAATCTTCAGAGGTAACTTAAAAATAGTAATCATCTTGCTAGATATATATACATTTTGTATATAAAAATGACCATTTTTCCTAAAAAAATCAATAGATGGAGTCTTGATAACAATATTCCATTGTTCCATATTAGTTTTAGTTATAAGTTAACTTTTTTTATGTACCTTTTCAAGACTGATTTAGAATTTTTTTTATTTTAACTCCAGTTAATATGCAGTGTTATATTAGTTTCAGGTGTAATTTAGATCTTTTTTGAATGAAACTTTGACCTTGAGCAAAACACCCTCAAAATCTATAGCATGAGAAATGTCCTGTTCTTTTTTTTTTTTTTTAAAGATTTTATTTATTTGACAGAGAAAAACACAGCGAGAGAGGGAACACAAGCAGAGGGAATAGTAGCGGGAGAAGCAGGCCTCCTGCCGAGCAAGGAGTCCAGTGCAGGGCTCAATCCCAGGACTCTGGGATCATGACCTGAGCCAAAGGCAGACGCTTAACGACTGAGCCTCCCAGGCACCTGTCCTGTTCTTTTCTTTAACAGATTTGGAAAGGGCATGGTTTTGGTCATAAAAAAGGAAAAAAAAGGTTTTTTTCTTGTTTAATATTTGTCTTCATATGCTTTTTAAAAGCTTAATATAAAAGACTAGATTCACTTTCATAGGCATAATGCTTTATGAATAATAGAATTTAAAAATTTTCTTAACCAGTAGTCATGATTTCTTTGTCAACATAAGGAAGTTTTTAAAAGGTCTTTTGTTTCATTACATAAGATTTCTCAAACTAAGTCTATGTATTCAAAATGCCTAAATTTGACCCATAGCATAATCATTTTTCCTTAAAATAAGTGTCCAATTAATCCGTTTAATTACTATCAATTTTTTATTTTCTGTTTTTTAGTATTCATATTTCCAAATTTTTATAATAAGTGTATATTATCTTTAATGAAAAAGTTGTAGGATCAATAAAATTAATGTGATGTCATTTATCAAATACGAATTAAGATATAATAGGTTTTAAATATACCTAAATATCAAAGTACTTTTAGAATTATAATTTCATCTGACATAAAATGAAAAATAAGAGTATTAGGATAAATTGAAATGTTTCAGATGGCTACTAAGTTCTTCTCAAACAATTCTTTAAAAACTAAAATTTTCTTTCTTAAAGGATGCAATAAAACAACTTATTTTATTTTATTTTATTTTTTTAAAAACAACTTATTTTAAAGTGCCTATAAAGTTGGTTTGCAGTATATTCAAGATGTGGCCTTTGTAAATATCGTTAAGTTTTAGAAAATATTACATTGTTTAGTAACTAGTTTTAAAGTAGTTGAAGTTGTGAATATAAACATTTCCAGAGGCAAAACAAGTAATGAAGAAGTTTCAAAAAGATATTGTACACACAAACTGATTTATATCCAAATAAGAAAAAAATCTCTTACAACACAGGCTCTGAAAAGCAGACTTTGGGATTATTTCTTTTTTCTTTTTTTTCATCTCTAGGCACATAAGGAGAAAATATTTTTGTAACTTCTTTGTGTTGCTGCTAGTATATAAATTATGCAACAGCTTAGAAAAAGGTAGAACCCAAATTCTTAAACTGGATCTATATTTACACAGACAAAACTGGAGAAATATGCAAGAGATTTTTTTAAAACAATCGAACTAGAAGTAAATTGTGAACTCAATTATGTTAGAAAAGTTCTTCAAATTGGGTTATTTTTAATTAGAAATTTTAATAGAAATAGACTTTTAGGGGCACCTGAGTGGCTCAGTGGGTTAAAGTCTCTGCCTTCGGCTCAGGTCATGATCCCAGGGTCCTGGGATCGAGCCCCACATGGGGCTCTCTGCTCAGCAGGGAGCCTCCTTCCCCCTCTCCCTCTGCCTACCTCTCTGCCTACTTGTGATCTCTCTCTCTGTCAAATAAATAAATAAAATCTTTAAAAAAAAAAAAAGAAATAGACTTTTATATCAATGTTGCAACATAATATTGCCATCCAAAAAAATTACCTATTAAGCATGTAAGAAAAATATACACTTGCATAAGCAATATATTTAGAGCCACATAAAAATATTTTCTTTTAGTAGGTTATGATATGAAGTATATATTACTATATTATTGGAACTTTCAATATATCAGAAATACATACAGATAATATTTATTAATACATGGTAAAAATATCTCATATATAAATATTCCCCTAATCAGAAGAAACTAATCAACCATAAGTCCAAATTTTCAAAAACTATAATAATTAAAAGGAAACATATAATACTCTATAATGCTATGTAACTAAGATGTTAATAAATTGAATAAAATTAAAAGAAGACTTACTGAAAGTTTCAAGTCAAGGATAAAAATGACTCCATAAAATTTATGTTTCAAAAAAATGAATACTTTCAATTTGGCCAAATGAAGACCAAAAAGTTAATTTTAATATAAAATATTAAAAAGAGTGATGAAATGATGAAATGTTTAATATCCTTAAGGGAATAGATAGAGTGATTGCTAAATTTTTCACCAAATTCTTATGAATTCAAGCCCCAGTAAACTCTCCCCAAAAAACTGAAAGAAAAAGCTTTTAAGGAAAGAGTTAACCAAGTGTCATATTGAAGAAACTATTTTCACCAAAAATTGATTCAATCTAAAAATTGATCAATAAGAATTTAGAGGGTAAATCTTTTTGGATTACTAAGGAAAGCAAGAAATATTTGGAGCCAGTCTTACCTTCCTACTAAAAAATAAAAATAAAAAAGGATAAAAAAAATCCTCTCCAACAAAATATCTTTTGTAACAAACATCTCTCTTCTTTTAATAGTATCTTTTCAGTTTACTAAGTCAGCTTTTATCCAGGATAATGTCAAAATATATCGTTAGTCACTGAGAAACCTAATCCACAACTATTAAGTATAGTTCATAATTTTGAAAATACCACTTAAACATTTCACCCGTAAGTTTTTAAAGATTAGGGATCGTGTACTTGGCACAGAGAAGGAGCTAAAGTTTAATTATAAAATATCCTATAAACCTACAGTTTCATTTCCCCGTCCAAAACATCTAGACTTGAAATAATTTCTGCACAGCATTTATACATTATAAATTATTCTAAGTCTGTATCTAAAATATCTTTAATCTTTGGCTAAAAATATTTTTATGTAAATCTACCTCCTTTTTTAGTGTGCTTAAAAGGGAAATCTGATTCTGTTTACATAAATTCTCGTAGAGTCTGTTCTTCCAAGAAGGGCATCCATGCACAGCTACACATATCTTTTCATCAGCAAATGTAAGGTAGGAAAAAAAAGTTGTGAGATAGGTAGATCAAGTGTTATAAAACTTTTTCATTTGTATTTACATTTTCGTTTAGGTTTTTCTAATTAACCTCTGGCAGCAGGATGAGATACAATGTGGTATAGATCATTTCTGTTTCCATATGATTCTTTTAATAAATGGTGCTCCTACTATTTAGAGACCACTTATTAATCCAAGCTCAATTATCCAAACTAATATATTTCTAGAACAAATAAAGTAGAGTCAAATTTTGGCCTTACTATTAAAGCCAGATTTTCCCTGCTATTTCTAAAAATTAAACAACTAAAGATTAATGTTGTTTTCATTCACATCTCTTCAATCATAAAATTCCCTTGCCAATCATAAAAAGGCTTCATTCTCTTTTTTTTATTGTGTTATGTAAGTCACCATACAGTACATCATTAGTTTTTGATGTAATGTTCCATGATTCATTGTTTGCTTTTAACACCCAGTGCTCCATGCAATCCATGCCCTCCTTAATACCCATCACTAGGATGCTCTATTTTTTTTCTTTTAAAGATGCTCTTTACCAATATAAATCTATAGAAAAAGATAGCAATTCACAATTTCTACTTTTTGGGACTCTTCTGTCAATAAATAGAGCTAGTATTTTTTCCCTCCAATCTCCTTTTATTACTACTTTAACCATTAATGAATTCACTATAAAATAATGGGTTCTAAAAAAATTAATTAGAAGTTAAGACTTCTTTCCTCCTTTTATCTATTTTTTTTTTCTCTTTTCCATCTTTTTTTTTTCTCTGTGCCCTCCTTAATCTTCTTGTCAATATGACCTATTGGTAAGAAGTAATTAAGTGATTAAATTGCAAAAGTCCACAGGCATCAGTTGGTTTACAAAAAAGTTAATCAACCTCCTTTTCCTCTTTTTTCTCTCTGAAATAAACACACACAAATACACACAAACAATGTATTGGTCAAGGTCCTAGCAGGAAACATGATACATTCAGAAAGTGTAAATAGTCCTCAACGGAACTCATTGCCATATTGTAAAATTGATGTTTGGGGACAGATGGTAGCTACACTTGTGCTGAACACAGCATAATGTATAAACTTGTCAGATCACTATGTTGTACACCTGAAACTAATATAACATTGTTTGTCGACTACATTCAAATAAGAAAAGGGAGGGACTCATTGGCAGTAGGCAGGCAGGTTTAAGGGAACCCAGGGACCAGCACCAGAAGAAAGCCATTATCCAAGGAGTCCTGAAGGGGTAAAAGGAGAATTCATGTTATTTGAACTTGGTGAGATCTATTACCATACAAAAAAGACTAATAGAAGAAATTTCCAATAGGGTAAAGGAAGAGAGTCACAGACAGACTTACTGGCATAAGAATAGGGTGAGGAGGAAATCAATACTCCAAACTTTCTCTTCTACCATTCTTCTAGTCTTGCCAGTGGGAGACCATTGGCAAAACCAAATAAAAGCTAAAAGACGAAGGAGCTCAGAAGAGGTGGTGCTTGAAGTTTAGTCTATAGGGATTCTATATCAGGTAGAGAAGAGTAGAAAATCATTAGAGGAGCAGGGACGGGCCAAATTCTAACACAGACACACACATAAACTTACTCCTTTTCCTTTTCTTGTAGATATACATTCAATTCATAAATTACCGCAAGTTGGTGGAGTCACTGAAATGGCTTGATATTTTAGAAAGAGTAAGAAAAGAAAGTTCCAGTTTTGTTTCAAATAGCAAGCTGTCATCAAATTCCATTTCTATAATCCTTGTTCGTAATCTAGGGATGTGAAATACCTACCTTCTTACATATACAGATGATCTGTGTTGCAGAAATACTTCCTTTGCTTAAGAGTTTTTAAAATATTATTCTATATTGATGGTTTAGTATCCCAGTGTCCAGGAAAATGACATTTTACCAGTTATTCTTTATATCATTGTATTAATAACCACAGTATTAGTAACTATATTGTTTCCCAGACAGCATATTTATAAATTTGCATGTGTTACCTAATACAACATTTAAAACAGCTCTATGAGGGAAGGAGTATGAATTTTTAGGACATATTTCAAGAAAAAAAATTTTAGGGAAGAATTGACATTCAGAGTTTGAGTAATTCTTCCAAGATCACTGTACTAGTAATGGTAGAGCAAGTGATTCAAACTCCAACCTTTTCAATCCCAAAGACTCTCTCTTTCTTTCTCTCTCTCTCTCTTTCTTTTTTAACATTTCATTTATTTGTCAGAGAGAAAGAGCACAAGCAAGGGGAGGAGCAGGCAGAGGGAAAAGCAAGCTCTCCACTGAGCAAGGAGCCCCATAAGGGACTGGATCCCAGGACCCTGAGACCATGACCCAAACCCAAGGCAGATGCTTAACCAACTGAAAAACCCAGATGTCCCAGCCTGTTTGTTTTTTACTATATTGTACTGCCTCTCCTTGAATCCCAAATTATCTTCTTAATTTACATTTTTATTTAAGAGGCCTAGCCTCTTAAATAGTGCACCATGTGAAGTGCACCATGGTGAAGTGGAGGGGATGTTCTTAATATTAAAGCTCTTATTCAGAGTAATCTCCATGTATACACTTTTATACATACTTACCAATTTACACAGAAAGTCATTCATTCTAAACCCTTCACCAACATATTAGCATAATAATATTTAACTTATTTTTACCAAACCAATAATTCACAGAGTCAGTTATTCTTAACAATTCATATTATTAGGGCTGCTTATATTATCTTATTGGAAAGTCCATTAGTAGTTATGGTAATAATCATCCACTGATAGTAACCATAAATGATGTACACCATTGAGAGAAAAGAGGATGGTTATAGGGAAGCCAGGTAGAAAGGTACTGCAAGGGTCTGTAGGTAGATGCTGATAATAGCAACAGAAAGGAAAGAATGGATATGAGCAGGGCTGGAGGTCCTAGTATAAAAAGAAATGTGGGGCCACTTTTTCGAAAAAGCAGAGGGAAATGGTACTAAAGTACATTTAAGGTACTGAAACATAAAACTTTTTCTTCTGTAGTTTCCCTTTGAGTCTGGCATAGTTGTTTTTTTTGTATGTTTCATCACTTCACATGCATTTAATATACCCACAGTAACTCTGTAAATTAAGTAAACTATGATTAATCCAAGGGTCTTTTTGTTCTGTTTTGTTTTGCCTTCTGCAAAAGAAAAATCACTGAATCTTTGGTCTGATGCAGAAGTCAGTGCTTTTTGCAACTGCTCATTCCAGTAGCCACTTGGAAACTCTTGCCTCTCTTCAGGAAAATTCTCTTTTACAACATATTTCTTCTGTATAATACCACTTAGTTTTGCTATTTCTAGAAGGATTGTGGGTTATTTTATTCAAAGGAAAGGATGATAAACTCAAAGTAAATGAAAGATATATTTAAATAATGATAGATAAGGCAGGGGTTGCATATGTATGTATTTCAAATTTAAACTTTGGTACATTTTACTTTCCTTATAAAGCCCTTCTTAAATAATAAGTGAAAATTTCACAAGTATGTCTTATGAGCGAAATGAATTAGAAGAAATCCGCACTTCACAGCTGAAAAACCCCAGCTTATCTAACTACACACTCCAATGAAGCTGATTTGAGTGGGGAGTTGTTTTTGAAGTTCATGGAAATATTTAGGGCAGAATGCCAAGTAGAAAATCTGTCCTAAGTTTAGTCATTGGAGTCTAGACAATCAGACTAAAAATATTGGCAATTAATTACTGATTTATAGGGTGCTATTAAATTTTCTATATCCATGGTTACAAAATTTTGAACTCAATTTCCCAATCCATTGGTAGAGAGCCAATTTGTTCTGTTATGGCATATGGATTGGGGCAGCAGGGGAATTGGGATAAAAGTGTTTCCCTTCTCATGCAGTGATTTCTAAACTTCTTCAATGATTATAGTAATGTGACTGAGTTGTAGGGAAAAGTTCATAGTAACAACTATAATGTTTCTGCCCAGATGTTTTCCCAGTTACGGAGTTCTAACCTAACACAATGGCAACTTAAGCAATTCTAAAAGCTGGATAAAACTAAAAGGGCAAAGAAAGAATCTGGAAAGCCTATTGTCAGCTTTAGTTTATATTTTTATTTTTCTAATAATAATGGTGATGGTGAATAATGAAAAGAGTGATCATTTACTAAACACCTGTTATGTGCTGGAGACCCTGCTAGGTGTTTTATTGTCTTATTTAATTTACATAACAATATTACAATTATATATATAATCCTGAAATGAATATAGGAATACTGAGGCTTAGAAAGTTTAAGAAAATTTTCAAAGTTGTGAATTGGAAGAGAAAGAAGATAGAGAGTCAGCAAAGTAGATCTTTGCAACCCAGGAGCCAGATTGGCAAATTTTGATCCTCCCTCTGGCTATTGAAATTTTGTACAGACTCTTCCCTCTGCCTAAAATGTTCTCCAAACAACTTTTCCTTCAGAGGAGGTTTTCTCATTGTCGAAAAATGTTTTTTGAGACAGAGTTCTTTCTTCACCTATGGTATTCTCTTCTATTGTATCTAATCACCTTGCTTATTGTCCGTGATGTACATATCAGAGTCTGGTTATCTCAATGTTTTTTACTTGTGAAATGTCTTACTACCTCTTGAATGAAAGCTTCATGAAGCCTGGGACCTTACTTTCCTTTTTCTCTGTTGTATTTCCAAAACTGAGCACACTTTTTGATACATAATAAATGCTCAGTAAATGTTTATTAAATCAATGACTGAGTCCTGACAGAGAAATACCCAAAAGTACAGATGGCCTTTGAAACCAAAACAATGAGAACCCCTACCCAGGATTTCAAACTCATGGGATATTCACAAACAAGATGAAACACACAAAGTAAAGAGGATGACTGATCAAAAAGCTGGGTTTTTTTGAACTACCTGATCAACTAGCTTGATAATTATGGAAGTCAATATTCTGTTCGTTGGATTGTCTAACCATCTATATGTGAGATGAGAAGGCTCTGAAGTTTCATGCCACAAGAAAGATTTGTTCATTGCATTAGCATTTATTCCCCAAAATGAAGCTCTCATGTCAGGATGTATAGCAGTTGACCAGGTGAGTGACTAGCAAAAAAAAATTTTCTGCTCCCCTAGGCTTACTCCCACCCATATTTGGTCTCCCAATTATAAGCTTCAAGTGCTCACCTGTTTGAGCCATCACCTGTATGATTCAATTCAGGAGCAGTATACATTTAAAAAAGGATGCTCCAAACAGGCAAATAATAATATTACTAATATCAATAATTAATAAAGCACAATTTCAGTCTCTACTCATGTTTTTCAAAGGGCATTAAAGGAATACAGGTCATATTCCACTCTTAATCCTTTTTAATCCCCCTTTTTTTCACCCTCCCCAAACACTCTCCCATTTATTAGTCTCCTTCATCCCCCAAATTTTCCTACTCTGTCTTCTACCTAGATCACCTATGTTGTGCTTACAAATACTTCTCCCTAACAATATGGACCAGGGAAAGTGATAGACTAAGATCAACAAAATATCAATAAATTGTATCCTATTTATAATTTATCACACCACGAAAGTATAATTCTCCCTCCAATAACAATCATCAAAGAATGTTGTTTGTTTCCTTCCCTATTCATAGATAGCTATATAGGTAATCCATTATCTTTTCTTATGACTCCTTCCTAAATCCATTAGGAAATGATATTTTCTCTGGGAAATAAAACAAGCTTAATTTCCACATGTCAATAGCTTTGAAATATGTAGATTGTTAAATATTTGCAAAGGAAGGTAGTGATCAAAGACAGGAAAATAATATTATTTCTACAAAAAGAACTTTTACTTTCACTCAAGTGTAGTAGTTCTGTATTTGCTACCATAAAGTTTTTGAGGTATGTGTTATATTTAGATAACTATCATTGGCACAAGCAAAGAAAAATCATACACCTATAAGTTATATGAGTAAGCTATTTCATCAAAGTTCTAATCCCTGAAGTTTTTTTTTCGAATCCCTAAGCTTAATTAGTCTTTTCCCAAAGCAAATGGAATAGTTCTTAAAAATGATTTGCATTCACCATACTTTCCTTTTAAAAATAAAACTCTTTCAAGCCAAGATATCTCCCTGAGGTTGGTTTTTGTCAGAGTATAGCCACAGCATTTTTTATATGAAGAATTTTTTCAGTGATCTAAATACCATGCTCTCTTCTACAGGATATTCTGATGAATAATTCCTCAAACTATTCATCTTGGAAAAATCAGAACTTTATTTTGCATACCTGAGTTACATATTAAACTACCAGACAAATAATGAATAAAAGACCCAGGTGATTTTTTTTTTAAATTAATAAAATCTAAAACAATTGGTGAAAGTGAAGGAGTTAAAAACTTTGGAAATTCTTATGTACTAGATTGCCTTTAGAATGTTGGCACCATTTCTGCCCACCTGACCCATGCGGTCCTTGGTATTGCTGAAGCTAGGAGTCTGGAAGCTACCATTCCTCAAAATTCTTGTCAGCAGAGTTCCAAGTTAGAATGCACCAGCCAGAAGGCACTTACCTGAGATTTGAGAAGCAAAAAAAAAAAAAAAAAAGAGGTAGAGAGCATACTATTGTTTCTCCATTGGAATCAGATAAAACCACAAATTGATGGACTTCAGCAAAACGGATATTTTGCATGTACCTCTGGTTATATCACCTAGCTGAGCTATGATTCTGGAGACTTTCTGAAAACTATAACACCTGAGAGTAAATGGCACTGTTCTGACTTGCATTTTTCTAATGCTGCCAGTGGTTTCAAAAACATCTCATTACCTTATTATCTAACTTAATTTATTGAATTAATGTAATTCAACTTACCATCTAATTTATTGAATCTTGTGCTTGAGAGATGTTGAAGGTTTTGTTTTCCTGACCAAAGTTGGGATAATACATGCTATAATTTTTGAAGATAGCATGTAGTTTTTAGCAGATTTTATAAGACCGAAGAAAAATTTATAGAACTGTGTCCTAAATTTTATGATTTGATTAGGCCAGCTAATCTTGGGTAGCAGTATTATGTGTTCTGCTGCTGGTTCAATTGAAATACTACTCAAATACAAATGTATTGGCACTTACTATATTCACTGTGCTCTTTATTTCCTGCCAAATAAACAGAAAAAGGAGAAAATGTCATGGCCCTTCCCCTCCAGATGTACAAAACCTAATAAGGAAAGTAAGAGTAATATACATTAAAAAATATTAATTGAAACAAAACAGAACATCCCATGTCAGAGAAAAGATGATTCACCTTTCCTCCTTTTCATCCATTGATCCCATCTCATTCCATCCTGTTTATTAAGAAATGAACTAGATGGCAATCTCTAAGGGAAGATTTTAGTGGGATAGCAGGTTTTCTAAAGGCAAAGAAGAACAAGCCAAAGCACAGGGAACAGAGTAAGAAAGTGGACTGGGAAGAAGAAAAAAAGCCAGATATGTGGATTGAAATTCTTATCCTTGAAGTCTAAGAAAGCCCAAATATTTCAAAATATCAGAAATGACATTAGACTGGGACTCTGGAAGCCAGATTTTGATCTCATTTCTGCTACTAAATTTGGCTTTTTATCACTTCCTCTCTTTGAGCCTTCAACTTATTGTCAGTAAAAGTATGGCTTGGATTTGGTTATACTGAGATTCATTCCAACTCTAACGCTGAGGCATTAGAACAACAATCCATCCAGGGTGTGTGATATCTTTCAGATACTTTTTCCAATACTTTCCAGGCAGTCTCAGAACTCCTCTGGACACTAGCAATGTCCCATGAAACCCTGATTTTTAAAGCCCAAATAGACATATCAATTTTTATAATTCAGATATTCAGCATTTGAATTATCACATGCAATCAAAAGGAATAAAAGAACAAATTATTTTTATGCATCTGAGGCAAAATCATCCTGATCCACTCCATCTGACTTAGGAGAAAAACTCCCTCACTGCTACTCACTACCTTTTAAATGTACAGAAAGCAGGAAAGACATCTTTCATAGCTCTCCCAGAGCTCCACCATGGGGATAAGGATTAACTCTATCTCCTTATAAAACGTACAAACATACCCTTATCTTTAAATATGCAGCCATCTAAATTTGGGGACTTTTTCTCATGAATATTTAAGTAATCAGTAAGTAGTAGTAATCACTTCATTTTATAATTAAAGTAGACGGGTCTTATTTTTAATTTAGGGTGGGTTTTTCCCCCTCTGTTAGGCAATCACAGCAATTCTTGATGAATGTGTGCTTTATCTGGTAAGAAACATCTACCAAAATAAAAAGTCACTGCTATGGAAAAAAATTAGTGGATTAAATCATGCAAAAATTTTTGACTAGTATAATTAAAATGATGTATAATTTTTTTAATTTCTGTACTATGGATATACAAGCCAAAATATGTAATATTAGCATGCACACCTGCATGAATTCAATTCAGTGCAGAATATAAATATTAAATTGCCTTGCATTCATGAAAGAACTCATTCCTGAATCCAAGTCCACTACGCTTTTACTACATTTCTCACTCACTCCAATACCTGTTCTTGGGCACTCTAGCTAAAAATTAAACATTTAAATGAATATACACTCTTTTTAAAAAAATATTTTATTTATTTGAGAAAGAGTGTGAGCGAGAGGGCTCAGCAGGAGTTGGGGGAGAGTCAGAGGGAGGAGGAGAAGCAGATTCCCTGCTGAGCAGGGATCCAGATGCAGGCTCAATCCTGGGACTCTATCCTGGTACTCTGGGATCAGGACCTGAGCCCAAGGCAGACTCTAAACTGACAGCCAATCAGATGCCCCTACGTTCTTTTTATATGCATCCATTCTAACCTGCAACACGAATCCGTCTTTACCTTAAAAAGTAGTTGAGCAGATGAATTAGTAATGACTTTTTTCTGTGCTGGGAACACTTAGTTCTACATCAACTGTTCTAAAAATCAGAGCAATGGCCTCTGGGGTAGGCTGTACTTTGTACTTAGAAGCAAGTGATTGGTAGAGAGACTATCAATCCCTCCTACTCCTTAATTCTGTGCCTGTTGGCTAGGCATCAAGGGGCTACTTCTTTCAGCACAATTCTGTAATATTAAGTTCCATCATTTACTTTGTCTGCTATTCGGTGCTTATCATACCATATTGTACCTGTTGAATACCTGACTCTCCCACAAGGTGTTGTATTCCTTCAGAAGAGAACCCACACATAACACATGTTTGTCTCCTCAATACTAGTGTAGCTCTTTGCACATAGCGGTATTCTAGAATAAATAACTCTTCTTTATCAATACAAAGATTGCCTAAAATTTGGCTCAAAATAAACCACCCCATCTGTCACTGCTTTTTCTCTGCTTCCCTGAATTTCTCAGACATACCATTTAAAATGATGCATTTATCAAGTCTTCCAGGCACAGGACATGAATTATTTTTGTTAACCATCTCCCTATCATAACAGTTATTGGATGGCATGGAGTAGTTATGTTGGAGAGTTAAGGGACATGTACCTGAAAAGGTATAATGGAGTTACTACAAGTCAAAAGCAATGATAAAGCCATGTTCCCCCTGGTCCTTTAATTGGTTTTGTCGAGTAGTTTTCTTGAAATACGTTGTGGGATTTATTTTCTTTTTTCAATTATTTCACCAGTCTTTTCAATATCGTATATTCTGAATGAGATATAAAGTGACATCATAAAAAGGTCATGGATTTAAGAGTCCAAAATGCCTTGGATCAACTCAGTCTCAGCCACTTACATCCATTCATTAAATATATTTCTTCTGACCATCTGCTTGACTCAGAGCTAATCATCGGGCAAACAATAATCACTAGAATATGATTCCTGTTTTCAAAAAGTTTGAAATCTAGAAATGATGGGAGAGACATAAAAAATGTAAAACCAGTACATAAGGGCTACCAAGGGAAAGCACATGAAATTGTAGAAACATACAGGAAGTAAGCTTAAATATGTAGGGATCCAATGATGCAATAAGTTGAATGTCCTTTATAAACTAAAAGTTCCGTCCAAAGATGAGTCACTGTAGTTCTAGCCTTAGCTTAATAATGTAGAACATGGTAAAAAGTGGAAGTGGCCAGAAGAATCAGGAGATGGTGCAAATATCTTCCTTTGATCCTTGTATCTAAAAATTCTGAAGAGTATTTGAAAGACTCTTCCACTTTGTCTATAAAATCTGCCAATGCTTACCAACCAAGGAGTCTCTAACTTTATTCAGAAACTATAAGAGTACTAAATAAGTTATAAATATTATATCAAATATAAATTATTGAGTAACTGATTTACCTTAGCAACCCAAATAAAATAGTTTAAAGCAATAATTCACGCTAATGTTTCCATTTATTTTCCAACAAAAAATTTTTTTAAAAATCTATGGGAAGAAATAAATTATAAAACACATCAAATAAAATATTCTTCCTGAGAAAATGTTGTGTATAGCAGTCAGGAGTCAGGTCAGAAATTCAAAGCCAGTCTAGGTAGTTTGTGCAGAAATGAATTTAATAAAATGAATGAAAGGCTTACAAAAACCAGTTCCAGGGTTGGGGCAGCACAGGTCAGAGAAAGCCTCTGCTGATTTTCAGAGAATCATAAAGTATAGGCTTATAGACCACTATCACCACCACCAGTGAGCTCAGCTGCCTGCAGCCTCAAAAGTAGGTGATTCACAAGAGGATGCTGGGAAACTGCTGGCAGGATTTCACATATGCCCATCTGCTGAAGCCCATGAACCTGCCTGCAGGAGCAATAATGGCTTCTGCTTCTCTTCTGCCTTCCAAATCTTGCACAAGAGCCTCTCATGGGTGAAATCTAATCCAGAACCCTGCTGGTAAAGATTGGGAAAAATGTTGTTACCAAGAATTCAGAGGAAAGCAGAAGAGGGGGAAAATGGTGCTGAGTTTCCATCAGACCATCTGGCACTCATCTCTTAAATTTCAACACTCTCGCTTATTAGGAATAATTTTCCCAAGCTCATATTTTTAGTCATTTATAAAATTAGCCCTTTCCCTGTTTCTCATTCTGTGACACCCTATGAAGCTTATCCATATAAGTTACTCCCTTCTTTTTTCTCTTTCTGGACTTACGGGGGAGAAAAAAGAATAGCCAAGTTAAAAATACATTTCCAGCGAATGCACCAGAATGGAAACAATATTAACTGCCCTAACAACCTAACCTAGACAAATGAATAAATGCTCAGTAAATTTTCTCTCTCCCGTAATATTATCCAGAAACTCCTAATAAAACTTTTAATAATATTGAAGTTCATTCAAGTAAATAATTTGTTATGTTTAGAACAGTCAAATTTTAAAAATTGATAGCACACTGTAGTATATATTAACTTTTAACATCCAGTAATCATCAAAAATAAAAATACAGTGTGAGATTATACATGAGTAGGTGCTGCTTTCTAGAGCCACATGATTTAGATTCAGGCCCAGTTCTAGTACTAATTGTTGTGTGAATTGATAAGCTACCTTGCCTCTCCAGGCTTCAATTTCTCATCTGAAATACTGAAAGGATGAAATAAGTTAGTATATTTAGAGTTTTCAGAACCATACCTGCCTCATAGAAAGCCTTTGGATAAATACTTCCTATGTGATTCACAGAAGCAAATTTGCTATATCTTTTCTTGGATCCTTTCATTTAACAATTATTTATTAGTATTTCTATATGTCAGACACTTTTGTAGATCATAGTAATAAAATGGTATTGAGGATAAAGACTCTACCATTCTAGTGGAAAAAAATAGAAAAAAATTAAACAGTAATATGATGTCAAGAGCAGTAAGCACTATTTAGAAAAAAATAAAACAGGGTAAGGGGGAAAAAAGTGATGAAAGCTGCTACTTCAAATAGAATCGTCAAGAAGGCTTTTCAGAGAAGATAATATTGGATGAAGATTTAAATGAAGTAAGAAATTTGGTCATTCCAATGTATAGGTGAAGAATATTCCAGAGCTCTGAAGCAATAGCAAGTGCAAAGTTACTAAAGAAGGAATGTGCTTGGCATGCTCAAGAAACAACATATTGGTCAGTGTGGCTAGAGTGGTGTGAGGAGCAGGGAAAGACCTAGTAGATGAGACACAGTCTGGCAAGGCCTGGTCAAGGATGAGACAAGTGAGGCATCAGGGTGCAAGAGACTGAGAGTTAATACCAAAATATATCCCTAGCCTCACTGTAGTCCCTGACCTCAGCCAGAGAAGCCAGATCTTACAGAATCTTCTAAGCCGTTGTAAGACTTTCAGATTTTAAGTTCGAAGCCTTTACCAAGCCTACAATTTACTGCTTTGTCTGGCTACTCCTCCAAAGATATCTTCTACTGCTGTTCTTTGCTCACTCCATTCCAATCATCCTGGCTTTACTCTATATCTTCAAACATACCAACCACAATCCTATCTGCACTTGCTATTTCTCCTACATGAAGAGAACCACAGAGTTCACTCTGTCACTTCCCTCAGGTCTCATTTCAAACATTATCTTCAGAGAAGTCTTCCTAACTTCCTATCTAAAATAGCAGCCTCTTGCTTCTACTCTCATTCTCTATCCTCTGCTCTGTTCTATTTTTCTCCATGGCAATTACCACCATCAGATACTCTATTGTATTTTTAATTTGTTGTATGAATCCCTCAACCTCCAATGTTAGCTTGTGGTGACATTTGGTCTATTTTGTTCCCTGTGGTATCCCCAGTGCCTAGTACCTCCCAAGCACTTAGTGAGTACAAAGTATTTGTTCAGTGAAGCAATGTGAAAGAAGAACTAAGTGACTATTTTGAAGCATAAAAAGATAACCAATATGGCAAGAATCATTAAAAAGACCTCTTGCTAGGATTAAGAGACATAGTCAACATAATTTGTTGAAGTACCCAATCTATTCAACTGACAACAGATTAGTTCAAGTCAGAATTAATCTCAGCCTTTCAGAATAAAGTCAGGTCAATAATGTACTATATCCTAGACATACACAGATATACTAGACTATATATAAATTAGGCATATGTGGAAACAAGGAGTCAGCCCCAGCCCACCCCCACCAAGGGGTGGCTTATGGAGGCCTGCTGTTTGGACTGAAAAACAAATAACATACTGGAGAGAGCAGTCTTTGCAGTTGGAAAATTTAGATTTTATCTTGAATTCTGCCATATCCTACCAGTGTGATCAGCTAGGACATCCTTCCTTCCTTCCTCCTTTCTTTTCCTTCCCTTCTTTCATTTGACTCATATTTATGGAATATTTATTTACTTTGAACCTTTGAATATTTATTTACTTTGAAATTACTTTGAACCAGGAATTTGGCTGGGAGCAAAGAGAGTGCATAGAGTGGGGAAGGGAAGGAACACTGAGGAGAGTGTTTGAAGGGAAGGGCATTGAATGCTGAGAGAGGATAAGTAATGTCAGGAAAGCAGGAAAGAACAGAGTCTGTGAGAAGTAAAACTACCAAGTCTCTATAACTGGCCCAGCAACTTGTACTTCAGGAGTATATGTTCAAGTCCAACAGAAAGAGAACATGAAATAAGAAAAGAATGCTAACAGTTAAGGTGAAGGAATAGCAGGGGATGTCCACAGGGGAAACAAATACTTAACACTCAGAAAGCAATGAGAACTAGGAGGTCATAGCATCAAGAGGCAAGCAATTGGGGAGGTGGGGAGATAAACGGTACATATATACCCAGTGATGGTTGGGCTGAAAAATACCCATCAGACAAGACAAGTGAGAACTGCAGAAGAATAAAGGAAGCAGAAGTCAGATTACATTAAGGTGAGGGAGAAAGACACAAGATATCCTTGAGCAATAGTTATTTATCTATTTAATGTGGAAAAGAATACTAATCATGTAAGAATGCAGTGGTACCTGAAATAGAAATAAATGATAGATAGATAGATAGATAGATAGATAGATAGATAGATAGATAGATAGATAGATAGATAGATGGATAGATAGGGGGGCACCTGGGTGGCTCAGTCATTAGGCATCTGCCTTTGGCTCATGTCATTATCCCAGGGCCCTGGGATCCAGCATGTTGGGCTCCCTGCTCAACCAGGAGTATGCTTCTCCCTCTCCCTCTGCTCCTCTACCTCCCCATGCTTGTACTCTCTCTCTCTCTCTCTCACACACACACACATGCTCACTGTCTCTCAAATAAATTAATGATATATTTTTTAATATTTTATTTATTCATTTGAGAGAGACTCTGAGAGAGCTCAAGCTGGGGAGAGAGGCAGAGGGAGAGGGAGAAGGAAAAGCATACTCCCCACTGAGCGGGGAGCCTGATGTGGAGCTGGATCCCAGGACCCTGGGATCATGACTTGAGCCAAAGGCAGACACTTAACCAACTGAGCCACCCAGGCATCCCAATAAAATCTTTAAAAAAATTAAACATGCAATGCCCCTTCCTTTTTCTCTTTCACAATTGGCTTGCTTATTCCTAAATATCTATTCTTCCATGTAAATTTTAGAATGTTTATCATGTTCCTAAAAAAAAAGAAAGATGGATTTTTATTAGGATTACATTCAGTGTATACTTTAATAAGAAAATATATTTTTCTAATATTAAACCATCCCACTAAGGATATAAAAACCTTTCTTTTTTCCAGGCCTTTTTAATATAATTTAATAGAGCATTTAAATTTTCCTTGATAGGTATTTTATGCATTCCTTGATATATTTATTTCTATAAACATTATGGACTTTGTTGCTATTGTGAATATTTTTTTCTTTTTTAACATGAGAATTATTATACAAAGAAATTTTCAGAAGTTACAGCATATAATCATGTTGTATTAGGGTTCTCAGAGAAACAGAATCAATAGGATGTAGGTACATACATACATAAAGAAAGAAAGATTAATTTTAAGGAATTAGCTCCCACAGTTGTGGGGAGTGGGAAGTCTGAAGTCTGAAGGAGTTCTTAGGTAGAGTTGAAATTGTAATCTGAGTCGAAGGCATCTGGAAGTAGAATTCCTTTCTTCCATGGGGATTTTGGTCTTTTCTCCTAAGGACTTCAACTGATTGGTTGAGGCCCACCCACATACATTATTGTGAATATTTTATCTGGGATTATATTTTCTAGATATAATGAAAAGAAATGTTGTTGATTGTTAAATGTTGATTTTTGTGTCTGCAATCTTGCTGAAATTTCACATTCATTCTAATTTGACCTCTTGATTTTGTTAGACTGTTTATTTGATGCAGATTAGTGCACTAAAAAAGTATCCCACCAAAACTCATGTCCACCCAGAATCTCAGAATATGGCTTTATTTAGAAATAGGGTCTTTGGGGTACCTGGGTGGCCCAGTGGGTTAAATCCTCTGCCTTCGGCTCAGGTCATGATCCCAGGGTCCTGGAATTGAGCCCCCACATCGGGCTCCCTGCTCAGCAGGGAGTCTGCTTTTCCTTCTCCCTCTGCTGCTCCCCCTGCTTGTGTACACACTCACTCTCTCTCTCTGTCAAATAAATAAATAAAATCTTTAAAATCAATCAATCAATAAAAAATTCTTAAAAAGAAAGAGATAAGGTCTTTATTTTTGTAAAAAAATAAATAAAAATAAAAATAAAAAGAAGTCATACTGGATTAAGATGTGCCCCAAGGGGCTCCTGGGTGGCTTAGTCGGTTAAGCACATGCCTTTGGCTCAGGTCATCATCCTAGGGTCCTGGGATTGAGCCCCGTGTCACTCCCTCCTCAGCAAGGGAGTCTGCTTCTCCCTCTCCGTCTGCCCCTGCTCCTGTGCTCTCTCTCTTTCCCTCTCTCACTTACTCTGTCTCTCAAATAAATAATATCTTTTAAAAAAAGAAAATGATGTGCTTCAAAATCCAATGACTGGTATCCTTATATGTAGGCCTTGTGAACACACTGGTGAAGACAAGGCCATGTGATTATGGAGACCAAGATTGGAGCATTGCAGCTATAAGACCAGGAATGTCAGGGATTTATGGCAACCACCAGCAGCTAAGAGAGAGGCATGGAACAGATTCTTCCTTAGAACATCTAGAGAGAACTGCTTTGCTGATTTTGGACTTGATTTTGGATTTCTGGCATGCTGAACTGTGACAGAACAAGTTTCTGTTGTTTTAAGCCACCAAGTTTGTGTTACATTGTTATGCCAGCCTTAAGGAAGTTAATACAGTAGATAATCACACTGTCTGTAAATAATGACAGATGCATTTCTCTCCTACCAATATTTATAACTCATTTCTTTTGCTTTTGCTCTATTTATGGTATTTGTCAGAACATCCAATATTTTGTAAAACAGTGGCAGTGGTAATAGG
Organism: Procyon lotor; assembly: GCA_028646535.1. Lineage (NCBI taxonomy): Eukaryota > Metazoa > Chordata > Mammalia > Carnivora > Procyonidae > Procyon > Procyon lotor. Next base: position 122,142,701 of record CM053606.1, on the reverse strand, counting down.
AATCCTCATCTCATTCCTGATTATGTTTACTATAAGAATTTGCTATATAACCTCTCCAAATTAAAAAAATTCTCTTCTATTCCTTGTCTTCTGAGGATATTATAATAGAATTTATCAGTGTGTCTTTCTATATTGCAAGATAGCTATGATTTGTTACCTTTGGCCAGGTAATGCATAAATTAAATTTTTAGATTTTTTTTATATGTTGAGACATTCATATATTCCTAGATAAATTCTGCTTTGTATGTGTTATTTTTATACACTTTTGAGTTCAGATGGCTAGGTTTTATTAAGGAGTTTCACATCTGTATTTGTATTGAAGTGGACATCTTTCTTGTGCTATTATTACCCAATTTTAGAATCAAGCTTAATACGCTAACTATATAAAATAGATTTAGCAAATTTTACAACTTTTTATATTTTGAAATTATAAGCTTGAAATTAACAGCTTCTTGAAAGACCAGTAGAATTTTGGTCCAGGAGCCTTTAGGGTTTGTTTTTTGTTTTGTTTTGAAAGTAAAGATACATTATTTTTTACCATAAAAGATAAAGAAATTAAAGCTACTTTATTACCTTGCACTCACCAGCATTCATTTGCTTAGTCCTTTAGCTTGCCCATTTGTGAATTCCTTTTTTTCCAGCAAGTTTTATATTTTTTTGTTCTTTTGAATGTTTTATTTTTTAGTTAAATTTTAGTTAGTTGAAATACAGTTCAGTATTGGTTTCAGGAATAAAGTTCAGTGGTTCATCATTTACATGTAATACGCAGTGCTCATTATCACAAGTGCCCACCTTAATACACATCACCCATCAATCCCATTCCCCATCAACCCTCTTTGTTCTCTGTAGTTAAGAGTCTTTCATGATTTGTTGCCCTCTCTCTTTTTCCCTCCTCCCAAATGTTCATCTAGGTCCAGGAGTCTTTGAATACCTTTTCAATTTCTTTATATGTTCATTAGTTTATTCAGTTTTTTATTTCTTCTTATTTTGTGCCCTTTTATGTTTTTTCAAATATATGTATATATTTTAAATCTAATATTTAAATATTATAAATGTATTTTGAGTATACTATATTATAAACATATGTGAAATATATAATATATAAATAAATATATATGAAATATATAAATTTCATGTTGGATTTTAAGTTGATTGGAGTATAGCTATTTTAATATTCTTTTATTTTTTAATCTGTTGGGATTATAACTTTTCCCTTTTCATTCTGTATTTTATTTGCATGTCATTTTCCTTCTTTCTTTTTTTTTCCTGTATTAATCTTCCCAGAGTTCTTCATATCTTATTAATTATTTCAAAGGCCTGTTTTGGATTTAGTTAATCTTCACTGTTGTTCTTGATGGTGTTATTTTTGTACTGTATTTCATGGATCTCTGCCCTTTTTTTTTCTTTCCTTCTTGCATATTCAAGTTTACTGTATCACTCTATTTCTAACTTCATGAGTTGAATAATTAGCTAGTTTGTTTTTAATCTTTCTCATTTTCTGATAAAATTTTTAAAGCTGTAAATCTCCCACTCCCTAGTGTTGATTTAGCCAGTTCTTATTACTAGAGGGAAAAAATGGTGTATGTGTGTATGGACAGAGAATGTGCCAGTGAAGGGCTGCCAATATGCAAGACATCTCCCAGACTGCTCATCATCAACAATCAAATATCATTAATGTGAAGTATGGAGGAACATGAACTAGAGTGGAAAAATAAAAAAAGATTAAGATTAACTATTCATGTTGTTGGATAAATGGGGAGAGAAGCAAGCTGGAGGCAAAATTGATACTGATTCTGTCTTTTAGACACTAGGATTTTGGTCAAGCACTGGTTCTTACTTCATAGTTCTTCTTACTGCTACAGGCTCAGTTAATTATTTCATTGATCTAGCTACTTTCTTTTCCTCCCATTCCATGATCTCCAGGTGTCTTCTGATTTCTAATAAGAATCAATGAGTCTTTACTGTATTCCAGGCACTGTGTTAAGCTTTGGGGAAACAATAGTGTAAAAGATTAGTAGAGTCCTTGCTCTTACATTGTTAAGTCTATAACATCTAGAGCACTTTTCTTAAATATCCTCTCTGAGAAAACATTTGAATTATTAATTTTCCTATATCCAAAAAAAGACTTTCTCTGTTCTTACAGCAAGCCCCATAATGTTTTAAAGTTACATTGAGTGGGATTCTATCCCTCATAACCAAATGAATGTTTAGATATTTTAATAAGGTGGGAAGTGCTAATTTGCTGATCCAGGCAGTGTGTGGATCAGGATGCTAGTCACTGCAATAGAAAATATGTAAAGAGCAGTGATTTGGAAGGTAGAAAACTGGTTGGGTTTTTACACTTGAGTTTGTGGAGTTTTTTTTAAATGAAATCCAAATAGAAATATATAAGAGAAGGTCATTAGATATATAGGTCTCAACCTCAGAGGAAAAAAAAATTTTTTTGCCAGTGTCTCTGATTGACTTTTTTTTTTAATGTGTTATGTTAGTCACCATAAAATACTTCATCAGTTTTTGATGCGCTTTTCCAAGCTGGAGAAAGAAGTTTTGGAGTCACATTCCAATTAAAGACATAGGAATGGATCCTCTCACCCAGGAGAACTATACAGAGTAAGAGTACAATGCCAACACTATCTGCTTTTCCATGCTAACAATAATGATACTCACTTTCCATTTCCTACAAACTTAATAGATGGCTAGTCAGTACTTGTTTATTGTGTCTCATCTCTTTCTGTGCTTTCTTCTTCCTTAAGCTAAATAAAATTGACATATTGAAAGATCATCTGAGTTCTATTTATCTCCAATTAAAGTGAACTATATTGTTCAACTTTAGTATGCAAATTAAGCATCTTCCCTTGGTATTCCCAAATCTGCAATCCTCTGGCTTTTGTTTATTTATTTTACAGTGAATCTTTATTGAGGGCTTACTATATGCCTAGCACTGTTCTAGATATTAGAAAACAGTAACAAAAAAGAAAAAATGTAATGTCCCTGCCCTAGCAGAGCTTACATTCTTCTAATTTTCTGATCTGTCCTCCCTTTGGTCTCTGGATTTGTTTCTTCATCAAAATGTAGATGTAACATATAGGTCTTTCATCCCTTTTTTCTTCTAACAACTTTGATGGCTAAACCAACTATTATTATATATTTCCAAATCTGCCTCTAGTTGTTACTTTGTTTCTAAATCTCTGGACCAGTCAAGCAAAAGCAATTAATTCTGTAAAGGATTTCACTGTTTATAAAAAACACAAATATTATGAATATGATCATCCTTATTTTAAAAATTAAGAAACTGAGGTATAATAAAATTAAGAAACTGAGGTATAATAACTTCCTTAAGTGGAAGTGGAAATGTTAAGTGGAAAAGCCAAATAATAAGCATGGGTTTTCAGTCTTTAAAATCAGTGTTTGTACTATTATTCTATTGTAAACAGATTCCCTCATAAGAGTATCAAACTTATGTTATTTAAACCAAATTATTAAATCGACCCTTGGGAAAATTTCTCCTATGAACATCAGAGCCATTTTCATATGTTCCCTTCCCTCACACTACATCAAAATATATAAATTTCTTTAAGTGTTCTATAGTCTTAACATCTGTCCCCTCCCTCTGAATTCACTGACATTGTCCTAGTACATTCCCTCATTACCTTTCTTGGTGCCACCCACTCATAGAAACAAACCCATATGATCAATACTATTACTGCTTTCCCTACAATCATACAAACTGTCACCATTTTCCTAGCTTGCCCAACATACACACCTCTATATCTTTTCCCAAGTTGACTTTTCTTTCATTTCTTCATATATTCATTGAGGACCTATTATATTCCGAGCCCTGCATCCTAAGTGGTGGAGCTCAGATTGTAGCAATAGTCATTGTTGAAGTTTATTGAATGTTGGCATAAATGTCATCCCACTAATCTTCCCCAAAAGCCTGCAAGTTAGATAATATTACAACTATTTTTCTATTTTAGATAAGGGGACTGAGATTTTAAGAGTTTATGGGTTTGGACTATTGTCAGAACAGAAAAGCCTGAATTTGAACACTGTCTATATCTAACTTCCTCACACTTAATCATATGTTATTAAACCTCTCTTCCTAATACTCCTTTTATCAGCCTACTGAGAGTCTTGTCCCGCCTTTAAAACATGGCTCAAATCTTGACTTATCCAGGAAATCTCTCCTAATCAAAACTAAAAATTCATCTTATCCCCTTAATACTTCCAGAATATTTTCTTATAATTTTTCTCCATTATAGCTTCAGATTACCATAAGGAATCTGGTATGTTTCAGTCTTGTCAAAGCCCAAGCAAGAATTTCAGGTTTGTGACAAGAGTCCTTAGGGTTGCTTTCCTTAAATCTGTAAGAGTGGTAAAGAAGACTATCCCATTTTATATTATTGTTGTCTTCACACTCTAACCTAAAAGTTGAGTACAATTTATTTTCTGGTATCTTGTATACAGGCAACATACAATTAACCCCTGAACCCTTTTCTTTCTCCAAATTTTTTAATCCCTTATTTGTGTAAACACAATCCAATAATCAAAGTTCAAGGTGCCTAAGAACTTGTTTTAGTAAGTTTCCATTTCATGAGAAATTATTCGACATTAAGGAATTTGTTTAACTAATTTGTTAAATCCATACAATAAATACTGCATTGGGAATAAGGTTGTAGTGTAATATTTACTGACACAGAACAATGTTCATGACATATTATTAAACGAAAAAGCTGTAAAGTATGGACAGTATGTCCTAAAGTATTATAGCTATTTATCAATAGATATCTATACTCATATCTATCCATGTGAAGAGAGAAATTTAACCAACTAAGGTTTTTACAGCAATTGTCTCTAAAAAGTAGAAGCCAAAGTTTGTTATAGCCCTTTCTACTTGCCTAAATTTCTAATATTCACATGTATTTCTATCCTAAACATGCTTTTGAATTCACCTTACATACTATTTAAAAAGCCCTATTGCAAAGAAGCCCGTTTTGTGCCCTGTGAATAGCTATCATTTTTTTTAAATGTCAATTTAGTTCCAAATGAAAAGGGGTAAAAGTGTTTTTGGCTTTATGCCAAAACCTCAGAAAAGCCTGATGTCCTATAACCTTGTAATTGTACAACAGACCTGTTTTAAAGATATCTTTCCAGAGAGCCAGGTGAATGCAGTAGTATAACATTACACATTAAGGAAGCAAATGACATCTAAATAGGATCCCTATGATACTCAAATAAGATTTCATCTAGATGTTTCAAAAGAATAATGATTTGGACTGAAATAAAGCTGCCTAACTCTTTTAATGAAGATAATTACAATAAATCCACACTTTTCAAATTTGGAATTTCCCATTTGACTACCTGATTTTTGCTTTATTTTGTTTTGATAATTTTTAACTACTCCAGTTATGCTCTCTAAAATGTTTGATATTCAAGTTCTACCTGAGACTAGCTAATACGATTTTTATAGTGACAGGCTTTAAATATTCATGACAAAAGAACAGGAGTCTCAGTGTCAATGCAGAATAAACAAGTATTGGCAAATTCAGGCAACATGAGACCTTAAAGGAATACATCTCTTTGATATCATGGCACATTTTAGCTTCCCAAGGAGCTACAGTTTACTCAAGGTAGATGCAAGCAACCCGTCTCTTATTTTCACTCTCTACTAGAAGAAAAAAACACATACTTTTTCTTTCTTTAATGTGTAGGAATCCTGAGGCTTATAGAACCTTGTTCATAAAATGGGTATGGAGTTTACCCCCAGTAATTGATTACTCTAAAAATAAAAATACCTGAAGAAAAAATTAATTATCAGGGATTATACACTCAGTCTAAGAAAAATAATCTAGAAATAATATAGGCATACTTTGGAGATATTGTAGTTTCAGTTCCAGACCACTACAATAAAGTGAATATCACAATAAAGTGAGAAAAATTTTTTGATTCCCTGTGCATGTAAAAGTTATAATAAAACTACACTTTAGTCTTTTAAGTGTACAATAGTATTATGTCTAAAAAAATGTACATACCTTAATTTAAAAACACTTTATTGCGAAAATGTGCTAACCATTATCTGAGCTTTCAGTGACTCGTAAACTTTTTGCTGCTAGGGGGTCTTGCCTCAATGTTAATGACTACTAACTGATCAGGGTAGTGGTTGCTGAAGCTTAGGGTACCTATGGCAATTTCTTAAAAGAGCATCAATGAAGTTCACCATATTCTTCCACACAGTAGAACCTCTTTCAAAATTGGAATCAATCTTCTCAAACCCTGCCATTGCTTCATCAACTAAGCTTATGTAATATTCTACATCCTTTGTTTTCATTTACATAATCTTAACAGTATCTTCACCAGGAGTGGATAAGCCACTTTCTCTACTCATCCATAAAAAACAACTCCTCATCCATTCAAGTTTTATCATGAGATTGCAGCAATTCAATCACATCTTCAGGCTCTACTCCTAATTCTAGTTTTCTTGCTATTTCCACCACTTCTGGAGTTCCTTTCTCCACTGTAGTTTTAAACCCCTCAAAGTCCTCCATGAGGGTTAGAATCAGCTTCTTTCAAATTCTTGTTCATGTTGATATTTTGACCTCTCCCCATGAATCAAGAATGTTTTTAATGGCATCTAGATTGGTGACTCCTTTCCAGAAGGTTTTCAGTTTACTTTGCCCAGATCCATAAGAGGAATCATTAGTTAGAGCAACTGTAGTTTTATTTTTTAAAAAATGTATTTCTCAAATAATGACTTTAACAACAACAATAACAATGCAAAGTCAAAATTACTCCTTGATCCATGGGCTGTAGAATGGATGTTGTGTTAGCAGGTGTAAAAACGACACTAATTTCATTATACTTCTCTATCAGAACTCTTGGATGACCAGGTACATTGTCAACAAGCAGTAATATCTTGAAAGGAATCTTTTTTCTGTACAGCAGTTCTCAACAGTGGGCTTAAAATATTCAGTAAACCATGTTGTAGACAGATGTGCTGTCATTCAGGCTTTATTGTTCCATTTATACAGCACTGACAGAGTAGATCTAACATAATTCTTAAGGGCTATAAGATATTTCAGAATGGTCAATGAGCATTGGCTTCAACTTAAAGTCACCAGCTACATTAGCCCCTAACAGAGGTGTCAGCCTCTCTTTTTACACTTTGAAGCCAGGCATTGACTTCTCCTATTTAGCTATGAAAGTCCTAGATGTCATCTTTCAATATATGACTGTTTCATCTAACATTGAAAATATGTTGTGTAGCCACCTTCATTAACTATCTTAACTAGATGCTCTGGATAACTTACGGTGTCTTCTATATCAGTACTCGCTGCTTCCCCTTGCACTTTTACATTCTAGAGATAACTTTTCTCTTTAAACCAAGTTTCCTTAAGCTAGGTTCACACTTTTCTTCTGCAGCTCCCTCACCTCTCTCAGCCTTCTTAGAGTTGAAGAGAGTGAGGGCCCTGTTCTGTAGTTTAAGGGAATATTGTAGTTGGTTTGATATTCTACCCAGACCACTCAAATTTTCTCCATATTAGCAATAAGGCTGTTTTGATTTCTCATCATTCATGTGTTCACCAGGGTAGCATTTTTAATTTCCTTCAATAATTTGCTTTTGCATTCACAACTTAACTGTTTGGCACAAATGACCTAGATTTCTCTCTATCTCAGCTTTCAACATACCTTTCTCATTAAGATTAATCATTCCTAGCTTTTATTTTAAGTGAGATACATGCAGTTCTTCCTTTCACTTAAACATTTAAAGGACATTGTAGGGTTGCTAATTGGCCTAATTTCAATATTATTGTGTCTAAGGGAATAGGGAAGCCCCAAGAAAGGAAGAGAGATGGGGGAAAGGATGGTCAATGCAGCAGTCAGAACAAACCCAGCATTTTTTATTCGGTTTGCCATCTTATAGAGGCCCAGTTCATGGCACCCCAAAACAATTACAGTAGTAAAATCACAAATCACCATAAACAATATAATAATAATGAAATATTTTGAAATATTGTGAGAATTACCAAAACGTGACAAAGAGACATGAAATGAGCAAATGCTGTTGGGAAATTGGCATGTATAGACTTGTTGTAAACAAGGTTGCCACAGACCTTCAATTTGTAAAGAAAGCAGTACCTATGGAGTACAGTAAAGTAAGCTCAATAGAATGAGCTATGCTTGTATATGGATTGCCTTTCAGCATGAATATTATCCTAAAGATTTTGAAAGACATACTAAAGTTCAAAAGGATATATTTCTCATCAATACATGATTACAGGTTAAATTTGCCCAGAAATGTTACAGAATTTCAATGAGTGAGGCATTTGGTAAGGCATAGGGGGGAAAATGACTGTATGAAAATTAAATATGGAAAAATTTAAGATCTGAAAGATTTCATGTAGATCAGTTTGTATTGTTTTATTCTCAAGAATGTATTTCAATTCCTTAATACCCTAGACTATTTGAGAATTTACCAAAAAAAAATGTGGAGTGAGCAATGCAACAGTTCTGGACTAGGCTAAATTTATATCCCTATTTCACTCCAACCAAATTAATTTGACCAGGTATTTACTTCTGGCCTTGAACCCTGAGTCACTCTATAGGACTAGCAACTGACAATAGCTGATGAAATTGGTGACAATGCAAATATCATATGTAAGAAGCTCACCCATAAAGCCATGGAGATTGTGGAAAAGTGAGACCAATGACTACAAGAATGTAGAGGTATTTGGTATTTGTTATTGCTGTGTTGAGGATAAATATTAAAAGAAATAAATACTTTAACAAAATGAGATCACTGGCTCTGAAGGCATGGGCTTGGTCTGTCATCCCAAAGTCTTCTCCCCAGTTCTGTTGCCTATTCCTACATCTGCAGAGTTCAAGAGCTCTCATCCTCTATAAATAAGTCTAAACTTGTAATCTCAACCCTATTACCATCTGTTTTGTTTCAGGACAAAAGGATTGAAGAAGCAAAGGGTAGGAGAGAGCCTAGTGTTTAACAAAATAATTACTGTATTTCATTAATCCCAAAGCATACTCATCTTATTCATATTTTCATATCTCTGAAAGTGAGATATGTCATTTTATAATCACTGTAGGCCAGGGATCATGAACATAATTGTTCATTTGTTCATACTGTTATTGCTTCAATTGAATTATGTGTACTATTGGTAGTAGAAGTGTAATTATAAAATGTCTTCAAAAAATTAGACTATAATTCATCCTTGAAACTAAGTTATTATATGTGCAGAAAGACATAAAAATAAAGAATGGGGGAAATGACTAAGTAAATAATTATTTTTGGAGAAATGATGGCAAGTCCACATTTTCTTGTGAAGGAGCAAACAACAATAGTATAGCAATTAAGAAAAGAAGAATCTCACAAGTGGATAAAGCCATGACCCATGGTAATGCCTCTCTAACTTTTATCACCTAGGGATCTTGTTAAACATGCAGATTCTGATTCAGTGAGTCTGAGGTGGGGCTAGAGACACTGAATTTCTAACAAGCTCCCAGGTTGATGCTGTTGTTGCAAGGTGCTGAAGAATTACCTCTCCATACCACAAGCTGTGCAACTAAAAGTAGGATAAATTGCCGATTCCCTCTAAATAAAGGTAAAAAATTCAAAGCAGTGAGAGGCTGGCATGATCAATATATATGTTGCATTGAACTACAATTACTCAGAAACTTCTTGCTGACTTTGAAGAGAGGCCCTTACCTTCTAGCTACTGGGTATTCAGTAGAAGAAAGAAGTAGAATTATGAGTATAGTCAATTAGGAAAAGACCAGACATAAAATGTCTATCAATAGAGCACTTTTTTTAAAGATTTTATTTATTTATTTGTCAGATAGAGAGAGCACAAGTGCACACAAGCAGGGAGAGCAGCAGGCAGAGGAAGAAGCAGACACCTAGCTGAGCAAGGAGCCTGATGCAGGACTCGACTTGATCCCAAGGCCCTATGACCTGAGCTGAAGGCAGACACTTAACTGACTGAGCCACCCAGCTGTTCTAGAAGAGCACTTTTTATTTTTTTTTAATTATTTTTTTTTAACATATAATGTATTATTTGCCCCAGGGTACATGTCTGTGAATCATCAGGCTTACACATTTCACAGCACTTAACAGCACATACCCTCCCCAATGTCCACAACCCAGCCACCCCATCCCTAACCCCCCTGCCTCCCAGCCACCCTCAGTTCATTTCATGAGTCTAGAAGTCTCTTAAGGTTTGTCTCCCTCCCCATCCCTTCCTGTTTCATTTCCCTCCCCCACCCCCCAACTCCCTCCTTGCCTCTCAAATTCTTCATATCAGAGAGATCATGTGATAATTGT
>CM053606.1:121936912-122131868 GCA_028646535.1 Procyon lotor | reverse complement strand
CCTGGTGAATAGCTTTTTTAACTTCAACTTGGTTAGATTTTATTTCTTTTATTTCTCCAGAAAGGGCTTTTATTTCTCCCGAAAGAGATTCTCTAATATCTTCTATGCTTTTTTCGAGCCCTGCTAGCATCTTGATAAGTGTCATTTTGAACTCTATTTCTGACATATTACTAATGTCCGCATTGACTAGGTCTCTCGCCATCGGTACTGTGTCTTCTTTTTTTTTGTGGTGAGTTTTTCTGCCTCCTCATTTTGTCAAGGTAAGAGTAGATGGGTGAGAGAGAAAGATTCTCTGGAGTTCCGCAGTGTTCACTGATTGATTAACTAGGTCTTGACTGGATATTCTCGCTGATCTTCTGGGGGAGGGGCCCATTGCCTTGGTTCTCAAATGTCTTTGTGCGAGGCGGAATTGCACTGCCCTTGCCAGGGGATGGGCCAAGCACCTTGCTCAGGTTCGCTCTCGGGAGTCTTTGTTTCCTGAGCGCCTTCCGTACTGCCCTGGAGGCCGGGAATGAAAATGGCGGCCTCCCAGTCTCAGGCCCAGAGGAGCTGAGTGCTGGGTGCCGCGATCCTCCACAGGCCATTAGAGGAAAGCCGCCATCACTCCCGTCTCCCTTGTCTGTGGCCCGCGCTCTGTGCTCAGCTAGCCCGTGGTGGAGCGCTTCTATCTGTGGCGCAAGCGGCCCTGTTTGGAGTCCCCAGACCAGCAGATTCCTGCTGCGCACTCCTGCACCGCTCCTCCCGGAGGAGGAAGGAGGGGGTGTCTCTGGAGCTGCCTCCCGTGGGGTCCCCGCTTGAAGTACGGCAGCCCTATATGGACTATATGTCTCAGTTCCCATAGTCCAAGGTAGGCCTATGCGGCATTGCACGGCTCCTTCTCTGCCGCCGGCTTCTCTGCCCCGATACCTGGGAGCTCTGCTGCACTTGGGCTCCCCTGGTCCCTTGGTGACCCCACGAGTCCTTAAACCAAACTGTTCCCACGAGGGCTGAACCCCCAGTTGGCCTGCGGAGCAATGTCCCTCAGCGGAGCAGACTAGAAGTTCCGGATTTTGTGCTCCGCGGCTCTGCGGCTGCTGGAAGCTGGCACCTCCCCCTCTTCCCATCGCTTTAAATTCACTTTTACCACTCCTACCTTTCTGAAAGTGGTCGATTTTCTGCTCCTAGAATTGCTGTTCTTATTCTCTTCTCTCTCCTGTTGTGTTTGCTGGCTTTTAGAGTGGTTTTCTACTTCTTTAGCTGGACTTCTGGGACTTGGTGCTTTCTGTGCATCCTATACCTCCACCATCTTGCCAGATCTCTAGAAGAGCACTTTTTAAAAAACACTGTGTCATCAATGCTTTTTGGAACTAATGGTGTTATTATATTGAAAACATGCCTTCAGTGGCTCTTATTTGAAAAATGATTTAGAAGAACAGGGTTCTGTATGTGAAGACATTTAAAATATTTTAATAAGTTTATCTTTCTTATTATTTCCTTTATAGGTATAGATAAGAGTGATTTAATATTTTTTAATTTATGTTTAAATTAGTCTAAAAGTATTTTTTCTATAAATATAAAATAAATTCTAAACACTAAAGCATTGTATCATAACTGGCAGAATTTTGCCTGGCACTATAGTATATTTTTTTTCTCAATGATGATGTCCTGGATTTGACAAAATACAGCAAAATGCTAGCCAAACATCTTACCTTCATAAGCAAATACACACAAAGACACACACACAGACACAGAGGAATGCACAGGCACACACAACCTTAAAATTATACTTTGAAAATAAAATGAGATATAGGAATCAATATGCAATAAATTAGAATGATTTTCTATAAAAAATAATTGGCCCTAAAAAGTCTATAAATTGGTGCCAGGTGAGTCTGGTAAATTTCAGATTGCATTCACTAAGATTAGTATATAGCCTCTGCAGACAAGGACTATTAGAATATATTATCAAATAAATTGCATTGTCTCTAACATAAACAAAAAAATATATTAACAAAAAGGGAATGATCAAGAGAAAGAATTGGAAGGGTATTTAAAGAGAAAGCATCCAAGACAATTCAAAGGAGGGCATATCCTCATTTTAGAAATAAGTACCCAATTCCTTTCACAAATACGCACCAAATGAATATCAATGTAACACATTTTGATCATTCAGTTTATTCCCATCAACTGGTTCTATGCTCACCAGGTATCCTTGTGATTATAATTTGTCTTTTCTTTTGCTGAGAGGAAAGAGAATTCACTCATACCAATACAAATATTCTACTCTACCTAAAAGTTACATTTTTAAAATGATGAGTTAATAAGTTAGAACTCTGGACAAAACACCAGTCTCTTAGGGATTTGGTTTGGTAAGAATGCCCATAGGATGTCACCTAAGGGCAAGCTTGAAGAATTAATTTCTGGGCCTGCAGAGCTGAGAACCAGTCTCAGTAACATGATAACCTTATCAAATAATGACTCTGACCTTGTCTAAGCTGCCAACTGGCTTTGCAAGTATTTATTTCCCTAACTGCAACAATTACTATAATTCACATAACAAAAAAAAGTCAGAAAAATAATAGGAGACTAGATTTTATATACACCACTTCTTAACTCCTGACTTATTCCCCAGAAGTATTTTCTTAATCAAAATCTATTCTGTTTTCCAACACTTTAGGTTTATTAACGAAAATATTATAAAGGTATTAATAGATGATAAATTGCTCAGAATTTCCATGCAAGCTTCGCTGAAGGAAAATGCAGAATAAACCTTTACTATGAAGACTTATCCAAACCAAATCTATTAGTGTGGACTTTTACAAGGGACATATTGAGAACTTATCTAATAATAAAGGCAAATTAGATAGGTAAAATAGAGAAATAAATACAAAATATAACATACCAATACTAGTTTTCAGAAAGGGTGAAAAAAATATTTAGGCAGTCTAATATTTAGCAACAATGACTTCCTGGGACATACCCCAAACTAATGAAATCAGGATTTATGAGGGATAGAGCCATATTTCATGCTTAAAAATTTTTTTTTAATTTTTTTTAAATTTTTTTAATAAAAGCTTGGCTTGCAGAGTTTATAAGGATGTACTCCAGACATTCATGTAGTCCATTATTAGATGATGCATTGATAAATGACTTTAAGGCTTATGAGTTCCTCATATGGATTCATGAATCTCACTGCAACATGGGGATTAACAGCATAGACATGAAACCACACTGCCTGGATTCAGATCTCACTTCAGCTTTCCTGTGCCTCAGATGTACCTCATCTATAAAATAATACCTACCTTGGAAAGTGGTACGGAGATTCAATGAGCTCATATACATGTATCTATCTCTCTCTCTCTCTCTCTGTGTGTGTGTGTGTGTGTGTGTGTGTGTGTGTGTGTAGCGTCTAGAACAGTCGCTGGCATGTAGTAAATGCCAAATAATCATTTGCTATTATTATCATCTCAGCTGTGTATAACTCTCAAGAACCTCCTCTAGTGTCATAGCAGCATGTTGGCTCCTCTGAAAGTGTCTCTTTTGATCTCTGATTGTCCCAAAAGTAGCACATCATAATCAAGGCTGTCAGCACAACTTGTTCACCCCACTTCCTCCTTCTTTTTTTTTTTTAATTTTATTTATTTATTTTTTTCAGTGTTACAAGATTTATTGTTAACCCACTTCCTCCTTCTAAGTTATCCTCTGCTCTGGCTTTTCCCTTGTCCATGTACAACACCCACAAAACTGCTTATTTCTTATTTCTGCATCACTCTGCCATTGCAGTTCATGACAACTGGACTATCAATGCCTCAGTTATGGGTGGACTATGGATTCTCAAGGTAAGCAAATTTATATGTGGAGTCATGCAGACTTTCCCAACATAGCCTTGTTTTTTCCAGAGTCTGACAGAACCCCTGCACAGAGTAGATTCTGTCCCTTCCAGTCGCCCAGATGATCACCTCCACTCCATAGAGCCGGATGAAGAGGTATTTACACAACTTCTTCATTTTCCTTTCTCTTTTTCTTTTGTTATTGAGGGGAGGTAAGCTTTCTCTCAACCAAAATCTCTTCTTATTCAGTTAAAAAATAAAACCTATGTGTCTGAACAGATTAGTTAACAAATGGCAAGGGTTACGATTGGAGTAGGGAGAAGGGGCTTGACGTAATGTCAACATAGTAAAAGTCTAAGAACTTGAAAACTTTTCTTTTGTTAACATATTATTTCATAATTATTATAACATTGTAAATAATACCTAATAGTAATACTTATGTTTTTATTATTTAGTTTTCATTTTATGAGAAAAAGTTAAGGGTAAGCAAACAAACCCTACCAAATGACTAGGAATGGGGATCAAGGTATTAAAAGTACTTTCTTGGAAGTACTGAAAAATAGCTGACAAATGGCAAGAAATTACCAGACCAAGGTAGAAAAGAAAAGAGGAATGCAAAGCATTTGTCTATGGAGGAAATTTTGGAATTTCATTTAGATGGCTTATCTAGGCAGTCAAGATCAGAACCCAGGAACCACACAGGATTTAGTCATGCAGGAACCGCAAGAAACTGGGATACAAGGAGATTGTGCCCTTAGTATAAGGGTGAATTGTTAGAGAAAAAAAATTATTTATGACACTTTAAAATGGTAAGGCAGACTTTATTCAGGAGGACTATTGTGATAGGTATCGGAGCTACTGCAGTGGGATTTTGCAGTAACAGAGAAAGTTTGAGCTCAACTCCATACACAACAAAAAAAGTGGGATTTTATACCCAAGGAGCAAAGTAGGGTCTTGGTAGACAGAGAATCACTGAGAGGGTAGGATAATTCTTGCTAACTGACCTAACAAGAGTCTTGTTGAAAGCAGGCCACAGTTATCAGATGTTACCTGGGGGACAGTGAAGGATGACAAAGGTGATCAGATATCCAGGATGGGGGATTCTGGCTAATCTGATTTAGAACCCTTGCTAAAATTGGGTTCTTGAGAACATGCTCAAGGACAGCATAGGTGAAAAAAGAACTCAGAGGAGGAGGAGCCTGACGAAAATTTGGTCACAGAGAGTCTTTTTCAGTCTTAGAAGTGGAGCAGCTCATGTCTAGAAATTTTGTTTGGGCTCCAATCACTAGAGTCCTCCAAAGAGCCCAAGCTTTGAGCTTAGTTAGAGATGGTCCAGGACAGATGTAAAACAAAAGCAAATCCTTTCTAGAAGAAGATAACTTCATCAGGTGCTGAAATTATTCTCCCAAAGTATTGTTCAAATACAGTGAACAGCATGCAGAAAAGCAAGAAGAGCACAAAGATAATGAAAAAACTAGATTCCATGAGCAAGAAACAGCAAAATCAGGAAACAGTAAACAGACCCACAAAGACTTAAGGCATGGACTATGTGTAGAAAAATTTTAAATAGGCCTCACTTCTGTCTTTTGAAACCCTGCTTACAGGGTTGGTTCTTGGCTGGTGTCTGGGAATTTGGATTTCAGGAGGATTCCCACCACCATTATTTGATGAGTGTCTTACTGTGCCTGCACTGTGCGAACAGTATGCTTTGAGCTGAACTCCTGTTCCCTCTGGGAATGTGGATATGTGCGTGCACAGAGAGTGCCCATGTGATCAGCCCCCAATAAAAACTCTGAACACTGTATTTCTAGTGAACCTGCCTGATTGACAATATTCCAAATGTTCTCATAACTCATTGCTAGGGAAATTAAACTCATCTTGTGTTTCTCTACTGGGAGAGATCACTTGAAGCTTGCACATATCTTCCTCTGGACTACCTCTATGCATCCTTTCCTTTTGCTAATTTTGCTCTGTATCCATTCACTGTGAAAATCTTAGCCATGAATACAAGTAGGTGATGAAAAACCTAAGAGTCCTCCCAGGAAATCACTGAACTGAGGGGTGGTCTTGGGGACCCTCCAATACACACTATAGAACCTCTGTGCTTATATGATAACACAAATTTAAGGATATCTATGGGGAAAAGGGAAATACAAGAAGTGACTTAGGAGACTTGAAAAAAGAATAATATTGAACTTCTTAAATTAAAATTCAATAAACAAAATTACAATGTTGGTGGTTCAGTTTAAACACAGATAAGACAGCTCAAAATGGAATTTGCAAACTTATGATGGCACACGTAATTGGCTTTGAAACAAATATTTTCCACTTCAATATCTTTGAAATCATATGCATTTTACATCAATGTGATAAGAAAATATTTTGTCATTATTTATTTCTCTTAAAATCAATAGTGTTGACCTGAATCTTATATGTTATATGTCAATCATATCTCAATAAAAAAGATCAATGGTGTCTGATTTGATGAGATACAGTAAATCAGAAGAAATTATCTAAAATACCATACAAGAAAAAATGAAATGGAAAATACAAAGGGAAGAAAACCTTGATTTTTTAATGAGAAGAATCAAAAGAGGCAAAGAAAGAATAGAGCAAAATATGAACAATACTAGAAAAAACATGGCTGAGAGTTTTCCAGCGATGATGAAAATCATTATTAATTACCTATTGCTACATAACAAATTACCTTGAAACATGACTTAAACAACAAAATTTACTGTTTTTCCAAAAACAAGAGCAGAAATTCAGAAGTGACTTAAATGGGTGGTTCAAGCATAGTGCTTTACATGAGGTTGCAATTAAGACATCTGCTAGGGCTGGAGTTATCTGAAAGCTTGACTGGGCTAAAGAATCTCCTTCCAAGATCAGAAACTTCCTGCTGTTGGCAGGAAGTTTCAATTCCTCATCACATGGGCCTATCAAAAGGCTGCTCACAATATGGCACAATATGGCATTATCCCCAGAGAAGATGATTCAAGAGAAAATAAGAGTGAGATAGAGAGAGGAGCCAAGACCTAATCTTGGAAGTGACATACGATCACTTCTGCCATGTTCTGTTGGCTACATGAACCAACCCTGGTAAATGTGGGAGAGGACTACATAAGGACATGAATGCCAGGAGGCAGCAATCACTGGGAGGTAGTCTCAGACACTAATTCAGATTCAAGATGCTCAAAAATATCATAATAAGAAATGAAAAGAAGTACACACCTAGACACCTCATGATAAAACTACAGAAAAGAGTTATAAGATAGAACATCTTTAAAACAGGCAAAGAAAAAAATTATCTCCAAGGGGCCAACCTTTAGAGTGAGAGGTGACTTTTCAACAGCAATACTGGAATCCGAGGAATGGTAATCTTTCAATCTGCCAAAATAATGTACCTAGTAAAACTTTCCTCAAGAATGCAGGTTAAACAAAGACATTTTCAAATAAGAAAACGAGAGGATTTGACTCAGTAAACTCTCATGAAAGAAACTTCAGTAAAGGTACTTCAGGCAAAGAGAAAATTATGTCAAATGGCAGATCTAAGACGCAGGAAGAAATGAAAGGCCAAATATGATAAATTGTGCATATAAATCAGAAAGAACTCGGGGGCGCCTGGGTGGCTCAGTCGTTAAGCGTCTGCCTTCGGCTCAGGTCATGATCTCAGGGTCCTGGGATCGAGCCCCATATCGGGCTCCCTGCTCGGCGGGAAGCCTGCTTCTCCCGCTACCATTCCCTCTGCTTGTGTTCCCTCTCTCGCTGTGTTTCTCTCTGTCAAACAAATAAAATCTTAAAAAAAAAAAAAGAAAGAAAGAACTTCAACTATAGAAAATAATAATAAGACTAATGTTTTATTGGGTTTTAGCAAGAAGGTAAGAGATCAAACAATTTTATTTATTTCACGAAGAGAATAATTGAAGTTAAATGTTCTAAAGTCTTTGCATTTTCTTAGAGAGGAGTGAAAGTATTATGTATTAAAGTTTGACAGATTAAAGATAAATGTAGGAATTTTTAGAATAACCACAAAATGAATAGAAACAAAGTGGATAGCATCCAAATCATTAGTGGGGGAAGAAAAAGACATAATAAAAAATAGTTATTAAAGAAGATAAAAAGGTGTATGGATATACCTAGGTAATAAGAGAGTGCATTTTCTTTAGATAATTAAAAAATAAAAAATAAGGAATATAAAATATAGTTTGCTTTTTATTTTCATTATACACTAAAAATGCTAAATAATAATCTTTAGTAAAATTTCCTTATCACCAGAGCAGACTACTCCCACCACACTCCTACTCCTTGGCAAATAATTGATAAATGAATAAACAAAACAAGTAGGACAAACAGCAAACCTGACTGCTGTCATTTGGTACTGGTACTGGTACATCACTGGTACATTTGGTAAGATGGGACATTTAAACCTAATATATTGATAATTTATATTAAATACAAATGCACTAAATGGTCCAGATAAAAATTGTTAGACTGGCTAAAAAATTATATCTGAATACTGTATATGCTGTTTATAGAAGATACATCTAAAACATGATACATATAGTTGGAAATATAAAAAAGGAAAATATACACTATGCAAAGTAAAAAACAGAACAGAAAAAAAGCTAGTGTAGCAATATTAATATTGGACAAAATATAATTTGAAGCAAAAGCATTAACAGACATAGATAAATATGCTAAGAAAAGTTTTTTAATTCACCAATAAAATTGTAATATGTCTGTACCTAATTAATATTAGATCAAAATATAGAAAACAAATTAACAGATCTATGGTGGCTAATAAACAAGTCAACAATCACAGTAAGGAATTTTATATATTTGCTTTTTTTTAAAGAGTAAGACAGAAGATTTGAACATGATTAACAAATTTGGCGTAACAGATGTATAGAATACTATGCTCAACAAATGAATATATGGTTTCATACAACATATCATTTTGTTTATATAATGGTCAAATACAAGAAAATTATGATTTAGAAATGCATACAAATGTGGGAAAACTATAAAGAAAAATAGAAAAGGATTATGATAAAAGTCAGGAAAGTAGTTACTTCAGGTAGGATGGTGGAAGAATAGAGGGATATCTGTAAGGGACAAATGGGTGAGTGCCAGGAATGGCCAGCAATTCCTGTACCGGAAGAAAGATCACTCCAGACTTTGCTGTGAAAGAGAGGAGAAGGCAAGGGGGTCAACGCTCAGAGAAGATGATCCTTTTCTCTCACCTTTATTTGTTCTTTAGGATAATCATAAATCTTTATTACTCTGTCCCAAGCAAGTGATGTGTGCCAAGGGATCTTACAGAAAGTAGAGGAGTCTGATTATGGGAAAGATACAATGTGCTGATCAGCTTCTTCTATGAGTTCTGCTAAACTTGGCTTTAGGGGACAATGCATACATCTCTTAGATCACAGGGCAGCTGTTTGGGCTAAGAAAGCTTTGGGGAAGGTAACTCCCCATGGCATTCCTAGGGCAAAGTGGTCTGGCTGGCCTCAAAATTCCAAAGACCTAAGCCCTTCTTCACAACCTTCCATCGCCCCTAGGGACCTCAGTGTTACATTTTAGCAAGCCAGGTGTTAGGAATGATTTCATGCTCTCTATTAACCCTAACAGGTGAGGTCTTCCAGGTTCTGCAGTGTTCTATTTAGAACACTGTCAGTGTTGGGACACCTGTGTGACTCAGTTGGTTAAGCAGCTGCCTTCAGCTCAGGTCATGATCCCAGGGTCCTGGGATCGAGTCCTACATTGGGCTCCTTGCTCAGGAGGGATCCTGCTTCTCTCTCTGCCTGCTTGTGCGTGCTCTCTCTCTCTCTTTCTTTCTCTCTCTCTCTCTGAGAAATAATAAGTAAAAGTAAAATCTTTAAAAAAAAAGAAAAGAACACTGTCATTGTTGATTTTGGTAGCGGTTTCCATAGATGTTTACTTTATAATTATGTGTCAAATTTTTATGCATATATATATATATATATATATATATTTCACATATCTAAGTGATTTACATTAAAGAAGACATGGAAATATGTAGGCCAAGAAAATATAGGTAACTTGCTAAAGAACAAAGCTTACTGAACTAGGATTATAAAATAGACATTCTCATTCCCAAACTTTTTCTACAAACTCTTTTTCTTCTACTTTACCAAAGTAAAACCATAAAAGTCTTTCCCCCAAAATCAAACTTTTTTTGACAGTCTCCACCAGTCATTTTGCATAAAGTAGCCATATGAAAATGTGCCTGCCTTCTCCTTGTTTGGCTTCAAGCAATTAATGAAATTCATAGCGTATCTAAAGCAACTTCAGTCTAGAGACAGAGAAGCATACTGTGTGAAAGCAGTTACCTGATCTGTCTCCCTTCTCCTATATATATTTTTTATCTTTATTTTTAATTGAAGTATAGTTGACATACAATATTATCTTAGTTTCCAGTGTACGGCATTGTACAGCATTGTATAATTATATACATTACAAAATGCTCACTGCAATAAATATAATTACTCTCCATCTCCATTCTGAGTCCAACTTTCTTCTATTTCTCAGACCCATCTACACTCACAAAACCAAAGTACCATATTAAAGCAAGATAAAATATTCTACCCAGTTGGAAAACTGATTAAAGTTGTTCTTTTAGCTACAGATTAGTGACTATGTTTAAGATGTACAAAGAGTTAAAATAATCTGTCACCATAAAATCAGACTGAGCAGCAGAAAATTATTAGAGCAGATTAAAATTTTCTCTTTCTGTAGAGCATAACACTACGATGAAATATAAAGCAGGCTGAGTAAATAAGGTTGCTGGTCAAACTGTATCAAATAATTTTGATTTGAGTACATATAAAAAGAGCTCATCTATATATAGAATTTTATTTAAAACTTATTATACGGGCATGTATATCCCCTTGTAGATGGTTCTTTCTTTTATTGTAACGAGATTTTTTTAAATACTTGGGGTGGAGGGAACCATTGATCACTGTAGAACTATAATTAATAGTTAAGATTCTAATGTTTTCTTAAAATAATCATGCCAAGTATGGCAAATTCTGGGCACTGAAGCCACTATCCTTCCCCTCCCAAACACAAGATAGATACCATTTCTCTTCCCCAGAATCCTTCTCAAATAAGTACTTTGAGCAGCTACCATCCATCTACTGGAGTTAGCACAGGAGTGAAAACCTATTAAACAACTATTCAAATTATTCCTTAAGGAACATGCCATGCAAAATAATGTGTTGAAATAAAGAATGCTACTTCATTAAAATATTATAGTATAAGAATGTAGAAGAAAAAAGCAGGGACTTTGGAGTCCAAGTGTCCTGGATATGAATCCTGGCTTCATCCTTAATTTACCCCGTGGCTTTGGCAAACAACCCCTCCTCTTCAAAAAAAGGAATGATCATTGTTTTTGTAAAAAAAAAAAAAAAAAAGAAAGAAAGAAACAATTTTTAAAGTCCAGAAACATAATGAGGTTCATTACATGGTGACTATTACTCTTTTAGTGAAAAGAACATAGATTTTGAATGAGGCAGACTTAAATTCAAATCCCAACTATTCCTTTACTGTGAGTTTAGATAAGTTATTTACTCTTAGTCTGCTTCCTCACAGGCAAAAAAGGATAATAACTGCCTTGTTTGGTTGTTTTGTAACTATCAGTGCTAATGTGTGGAAATTGCCTAGAAACTGGTCAAAGCGAGGTGCCTGGGTGGCTGGGTCAGTTAAGCGTCTGCCTTCAGGTCATGATCCTAGTGTCCTGGGATTGAGTCCCGCATCACATCAGGCTCCCTGCTGATCTCTCTTCTGCCTCTCTCTCTCTGCCCCTACCCCCTGTCCACGCATGCACTCATGCTCTTTCTTGCTCTCACTCTCAAATAAATAAAGTCTTAAAAAAAAAAAAAAGAAAGAAATTGGTCAAAGCTTGACCAATGATGGCTTCTATTTTTCTAACATCCCTGTTATTGTTATTCTTCTCTCCTCTACAAAATAAAAAATATATATGAAAAATAATTGAGGGAATGGATGCCAAACTGTTGATGAGATGAAAGAACCTGGAGAACTCTCAATATCTGCAGTTGTTATTTAGATATTGTTTGTATTTTGCAACTCTTGATTTATATCTGAAATGAAAAAGCAGTATAATATTAAAACTTTAAAAATATGAAATGCTTATTAACTATACACAAAGAATTTTTCAAATATTGATTCAACTGTAATAAAATAGAACTCCAAATGATTGGAACACAGCTTAGTGTTTGCCATCATTGTATTATTTTCATGTTACATTATTAGAGAATTTTAAGCCTCAACAAAGTGTACACACACACACATGCACTTTACCTAGATTGAGATGGGAACTTGTCTTTCTTCCCTCTTTCCTTCTAAATTTAGAACAAAAACATGATCTATAGTTTGCTTATTTTAAAGAAATTCTTTTTTAAATTATCAAAATAGTAATCAGCATTTCTCATATTGTAGAGCATGTTTTAGACAAAATTTTGAGATCTTCCTCATTATTCCACAGTATTTCTTTAAAGAGTAAAATTAATTAATTAAGTTAAATAGTAGCCCAAAATTGACTTGATAGCTTGTCACCAACTTTGGAATGATTTCTCAAATAACCCAGGTTGGCTTTTCTTTCAACAAACAACTTTAGTCTGTCTGTTAAGCCTGGCTATATTGGAATTTAACTAAATTTGAAGGGGAGGGAATGAAAAACTATATTTAAAGTATAAGGCCATATAGAATGTTCTAGATACACGTCCACCCATTACATTCTCCCAAGAGTTAGTGGAAATTTTTCCTGTTCCATACACACAATAGCCACAGGAATGGTCATTTTGTGCACCCTTACTTGCTCTCAAAGAATAGGTGTCTGCCAATGATAGGTCAATCAGTGACCCAAAACTTTGGATCCGGAACAGAGATCACTCTCTCTCTCTCTAACAGTCTGAATTGTAACATGTTGGCTTCCAGGTGTTGTTGGCAGCCAATTTCTCTTATACAGATGGAGGAACAAAAGAAAGAAAAACTTGTAAAATATATAGATGAGACTCAGAGAAGATAAAGACTGAAGAGCCCTAAGGGCAAGACAGCACTCTCCCTGGGATCTATGTGTCATTCCTATGCCCCTTAAGTAAGTTCTCCTTTGTACTTAAACTAGTTTGAGTTGGGATTCTCTTATATGACATCAAAAGAACATTAACTAATATAAAAATGATAACAGTTCCTAATATACCCATAATAGATTTATTTCTAGTTTGTAAAAATTTTCTGAAAACTTATTCCAGCCAGCCTTTCCTTCCACTACTTGAAACTGTTATAAATTCCATAACTGGACTCAATACTCTTATTTAACTACCTATTTACAAATTACTTTGCCTGGAATTTCCTATTAAAAGGTGTTTTCTGCAAAAAAAAAAAAAAAAAGAAAGTTACGTTTATAAAAATGAATATATAAAGCAACTTTTTGGATATAAATTTTGATATAGATTACAAAAGTGCTGTTATTTTCTGCCTATCAAAAGGTAGATATTTTCTAACGATTTCTTTCTAACTATTGAAACTGAGTTGAACATATGACTTACACAATGGGATAATACTGAAAGACAGAAAAGAACTTATATATAGAGGCTTGATTTCTTGGTGAGACCACCATATAAAAGAGTCTAAACAAGGTGGAGAATAACAGGCCAAATGAAAGAATCAAAAAAGCTAGGTCAGCATCCCACCAACCACCAGACTATGAGTGGGGCCATCCCAATCAACCAACCACTGATGTTAACTGATAGGCCTGCTAACAACAGATGCATGAGAGAGCCTAGAGATCAACCAATATGGCCCACAAAATTGTGATATTAATTAAATGGTTGTGGTTCTAAGGCACTAACTGTTAAGGTGATTTTTTTTATGCAGCATAGATAAGTAATGCAGAGATTTAAGCTGTTTTCCTTACAGTCCAAAGAACAAATTCTAAGAGATTGACCAAGCTTCATTTAAATTCAGCTCAGTCTCTTAAAATTTACAATCCTCTTTCCCCTGCCTAGAATGCTTCCCCTGAACACTTTCATGCAACTGAGCCCCTCCCTCCCTTATTCTGAACCCACAAGTTTCTACTTAACTTTCAAAAATCAACTTCTGGGAAGCCTCCTGAAAACATCATGCAACAAATAAATTAGTCCATCCTTTGTGCTATTCTTTCATAATATATATACCTCTCTTGTAGTATTAGTGTAATTGTGTATCTACTCCAACTTTTTTACTCTCCACCTCCACTAGGATGTGACCCTCTCAAGTCCAGGACTTTGTCTGATTAATCCAGACATAGAATGATGCCTCAAAGTAGAAAGTACTCAATGTAGATATAGATATAGCTCATAGTACTTTATTGAATTATAATTAATATACAATAAAATACATAAATTATTGAATGCAGACTCCATTAAATTTTGACAAATATAATACACCTATGTAAGCATTACCTAGATCAAGGTATAGTACACAGAGCATTTCCATCATTCCAGAAAGCTCCCTCCTGTTCCTTTCTAGTCAGCTCTCCCCAAACCCCACCACTTAGCATAGATTACTTTTGTCTGTTTTATCACCTCATATAAATAAAATCAATTTTGTGTTATTTTTTTTTCTGGCTTTTTTCCTCTCAATTCAATGGTTTTAACCTATACTCATGTTGTTCAATGTATCAGTTGTCTGTTCCTCTTGCCTGCTTCAGTTTTAACTATTTTTTAAGTTTTTATTTAAGTTCCACTTAGTTAACATACGGTATAATATTAATTTCAGGTGTATAATTTAGTAATTCAACACTTCCATGCAACACCCGATGCTCATCACAAGTGCCCTCCTTAATCCCCATCTCCTATTTCACCTGTCCTCCAACCCACTTCCTCTCTGTTAACCATCAGTTTGTTCTTGATACTTAAGAGTTTGTTTCTTGGTTTGCCTCTCTCTCTCTCTCTCTCTCTTTTTTCTTTTTTGTCCCTTTGTTCATTTGTTTTGTCTCTTAAATTCCACATAGGAGTGAAATTATATGGTATTTGTCTTTCTCTGACTGACTTATTTTGCTTAGCATAATACTTTTGCTCCATCCATGTCATTGCAAACAGCAAGATTTCATTCTTTTTTTATGGCCAAGAAATATAATATTACATCGTGTGTGTGTGTGTGTGTGTGTGTGTGTGTGTGTGTACCACATCTTCTTTATCCATTCATCAGTCATTACAGTCACTAGACACCTGCACTGTTCCCATTGTTTGGCTGTTGTAGATAGTGCTACTATAAATATCAGGGTGCTTATATAACTTTGAATTAGTTTTTTATGTTTCTTGGTAAATATCCAGGGGTGCAATTGCTAGATCAGAGGGTAGTTCTATTTTTAACTTTTTGAGGAACCTCCATACTGTCTTTCAGAGTGGCTGCACCACTTTACATTCCCACCAGCAGTGCAAGACAGTTCCCCTTTTTCTGCATCCTCACCAATACCTGTCTTTTCTCATGTTGTTGATTTTAGCCATTCTGACAGGGGTGAATTGCCATTTCATTGTAGTTTTGATTTGCATTTCCTTGATGATGAGTGATGTTGATTGAGCATCTTTTCGTGTGTCTGTTGGCCATCTGGATGTCTTCTTTGGAAAAATGTTCATGTCTTCTGCCCATTTTTTAACTGGGTTATTTGTTTTTTGAGTGCTAAGTTTTATAAGTTCTCTATGTATTTTAGATAGTAAGCCTTTATCAGATATGTCATTTGCAGTATCCTCTCCCATTTCATAGGTTGCCTTTTAGTTTTGTTGATTGTTTCCTTCACTGTGCAGAAGCTTTTTATTTTGATGTAGTCCCAATAGTTTATTTTTACTTTTATCTTCATTGCCTCAGGAGACATATCTAGAAAATTATTGATATGGCCAATGTCAAAGAAGTTATTGCCTGTGCTCTCTTCTAGGATTTTTATGGTTTCAGATCTCACATTTAGGTCTTTAATCCACTTTGAATTTATTTTTGTTTATGGCATAAGAAAGTGGTCCGGTTTCATTCTTCTCCATGTTGCTGTCTACTTTTCCCAACACCATTTGTTCAAGAGACATTCTTTGAGCCATTGGATATTCTTTACTGCTTTGTGAAAGGTTAATTGGCCAAATAGTTGTGAATTCATTTCTGAGTTTTTTCTTCTGTTCTATTGATTGATGTGTCTATTTTGTCCCAGTATCAAATGTGCTGATTACTGCAGCTTTGTAGTATAATTTGAAGTCCAGAGTTGTGATGTCTCCAGCTTTGCTTTTCTTTTCCAAGGTTGTTTTGTCTATTAGGGGTCTTTTATTGTTCTGTACAGATTTTATGTGAACAAATCTTTATGTGGACATAAGCATTCATTTCTCTTGGGTTGGTTTCTAGGAGTAGAAATGTTGAGCCACAGTGTAGATATGTGTTTAGCTACATTAGAAACTGACAAACAGTTTTTCTAAAGTTGGTGTAATATTTACACTCTCTTCAGTAATGTATGAGTGTCCATTTTTCCGTAGCTATTCTGGTGAGTAGGCAGTGGTATTTCATTGTGGTCTCGATAATGCATTTATAGAATAACTTACTGGTCCTCTATAATAAATACTAAGAGAGTCTTGGTGAAAATAATTAAAATAATTATCCTGATTTACTATAACAAGTGTTAACAATATTATCAACTAAGCAGTTTTGTGTGTGTGTGTGTGTGTGTGTGTGTCTGTATACATAATGTAATCTATTTTTTGCATTCCTGATATAAGGTACTCAATCTGTGTTAATATAAATTTTTAACCTATTATTTATAATTATCATTAGAAGTTTTATTGTCAGGGCACCTGGGTGGCTCAGTCGGTTGAGTGTCAGGACTCTTAGATTTGGCTCAGGTCCTGATATCAGGGCCTTAAGATCAAGCCCAGTGTCAGGCTCTGTGCTCAGTGGGGAGTCTGCTTCAGGATTCTCTCCCCCTGCCCCTCCACCCACTCTCTCTCAAATAAATAAATAAATGTTTCTATTTTCAAGCATTTTCAAAGTTATAGATCACTATCATAACATATTTAATTAAATATCAAAAGATTTTTATGGAAAGAGATACTAAAAAAGATTCATGCTTATCTCCTTTTTACACATATACTGTGAATTGCTAAAATCCATACAGTTAGTAAGTGCTGGACTTCAGTCTTCAACTCACATTCTATAATTTCAAATATTTTATTTTCCCTAATAAGTTAACTATGTTTCTTTCTAATGAGTCAAGTTGGCATTTCAACTTTATTCAAATAATAAATATATTAAATATCAAAATGTTAAGAGAAAGTGAGCTTATTGTTATAGATTTCCATAATAATACAAATAACTTTCTTTCTGGGACACCACCAAGGGACAGAGGGTGGGACTAGTTCAAATTCATAAATACTTTAGTTACAGTTGTTCTGTGAAATCAGGAATGGGCATAACAAAAACTTTACATAAGTGAAATTACATAGCTGGTAGTACACTACAGAAATAGAGTGACATAGAGAATTTAGAAAGTATGTTATGAATTAAATGTTATGAATTCAGAAAGTATATTATAAATTAAATGTAACATACATCCCCACAAGAAGATTCATTTAATAATTTATCATACAGATTTATTAGTAATGGTCAAAATTTTCTATATTTGTCTATGTAGAGACAGTTTGCAACCACTTTTTAAAACTACATAGAGTTTTAAATATAGGCTATTTTCACTGAATATTCAAATAAAATAGAATTAAAGTTAAAATACATTTATAAATCTTAGGTATAATTAAGTAATTAATTAAGGTGGTTTTTAATCCTTCCCCATTAATACATTTATTTATTTAACAGGACATATTGGATGTCTATGTATTACAAAACATTGCCAGGACTCACAATGGATGAATTATATCCCCTGCATCTAGATACTTAATACTATATATCTGCATGGTATTCTTCACTAAGTCATGAGACAGGAATTCTCAATTTCTACATATCCAGTGCTCATTAGATAAGTTCACAAAGCACTATAGCTTTGACATCAAAGTCCCAGCTTTGAGTTTGTTAACTATGCAACTTTGGGCAAATTACTTGACTTCTTTAACTTTCAGGGTTTTCTACCTGAATATTGGGGCCAATAATGAAACCTGTCTGATAAGGAATTATGAGCAGTAAGTGAAATAATGTATATAATGTGACTGGCTTTCAATGTCTCTAATTATTAAGTTTATTGAATCATCTAATTACTGAATAAATGAATATACAAATCAACAAATAAACATAAGCATAATATGTAGCAATATCCAATAAATGATATATGAGTGACAGAAAAATATTTGGAAAATTCTTAACCTCCAAACTCAAGTGTAAGCATAAGAGAGCCAGTCTAGAATTTAGACTTGTGTTACTGAGAGAGTTGATTAAACTTTTCAAAAATATTAGTTTGACAAGGATGTATAAAATATACAATATGATCCTATGGAAAGATAGGCTGATACTTTTTTAAACCGTCAAGGTTATGAAAGACAGGAAAAGATGGACTCATTCCAGATTGAAAGACACTGAAGAGTCATGATAGTTAAATGCAACATGTGATCTGGTATTGGATCCTGGATCAGAAACGGAAAAGGGACATGGTTGAAAAAATTTAAATAGAGTGTGTGGATTAAAGTGCAGTGTTGTATCAGTGTTGAATCCCTAATTTGGAGGTTTGAATGGCAGCCATATATGAGAGTGTCCTTGTTTGGGAAACACACATTGGAAAACTTCAGAGTGATGGAGCATCATGTTTGCAGCTTGCTCTCAAATGGTTCAGGAAATGACTAATGATAATTAGTGTATATATAGACAGTGAGACAGATAGGAAACAAATGTGGTAAAATGTAAAATATGACCCCACTGGGGAATCTTAATGAAGCAGATACTGATTTCTTTGCAATGTTTTTGTAACTTTTCTATAAATTTTTAATTATTTCAAAATAAGTGACTTTTTAAATTTTCGAACAAGTGCATTAGGATGTTCAACATGGGAGATATTTGTAAATCAATTTCAGAGCTTAAATTCAATGAAACTGGTAACTTCTTTGATATTATAGAAAAATATGGAAAACATTGCTCAAAGCAACTGCTTTGCAGACTCCTCAATGTCTTTGGGGGGTGGGTTTCTGCCTCCCCCCACACATGTGAGGTAGGCATCTGGATTCCAAATGCGTTGCTTGCAGCTTCTTCTAGCCAACCCAGAAGTCATTACAACAGTAGTTATAAAGAAGTTAACAGAAGTTATTACAACAGTAAAGCATTCTATAAGTTTTTAGATATGGTGGTGAAATGAGATTGAAGAAGAAAGAATAAGGAGCAGAAGTTGTAAAGAAAGAATCCAAGAAATAACCAACTAGTTCATAGTATAAAGGAGGATATAAAGGAATGTTAGTGCCTTCAGCAAAATAGCAAGTCAGAAGGAGCTATGAGATTGGTGGTTAAGAAGATAAATTTATTTTTAAGTAAGTTGATCATAAAGTGATTACAAGATATTCCAAATTAAAAATCCAGCAGATTGTAAGAACCTTGAGGCTAAAACCCAAGGATGAGATAGAGTCTGGCTTCTAAATAAAAAGCTAATAATCATTCTCAGATTTTCAATTACTATATTTTACATTTCCTCTCTCAACCTAAGTTTGCACATCTCAAACAAAGTTTGCACCATTGGTAAATTTGAGTGTTGAAAAGTAGTAACATTCTCATGTTAGGTCAACGATTAATATATTTGCCTCATATGCATGTGCTTTTATTGTTAAGATAACCAACAATTACTATTGATAAACCAAAACCACTTTCATTAGCCGGCTGTATTTTTTATTAGAACTAAGAGCAATCCATAATAGCTCAGAAATTCCTAAAATATTAGGTTCAGATCATTGATAAATTTAGAATATAGAAAACAAAATCCAGTTAAAAGTGGCTTAACTAGAAAGCTAATTGTACATAGACAATCCTCTTTATAAATTGTACTGTTAATCTCCTTATATAACAGTAGATCATGAGATTTAATTAACTTAAGTGCTTTCAGTTATCTCACTAGATGATAAAAAATAAATAAATAAACAATGATAGTCCATAATTGGAAGCAAATACTGAAGCAGGCTAATCAACTTTTCAAAATAATGTAAAAGAATGAGGAAACTTCACATAGTTACCCTGTACATATTCACATAACAGATCATCATGACCTGATTACTGTTTATAAAATACTAACATAAGGATTTTTTTCAAAACATTTATTCTATTAGTAACAGTCTAAACCAATATAGCATTCATTAGTCACAGATGCCACCAGTTATTAACAATTTCCTGAAGGCATTTTACCCTTAATATCTGTTACATTTGCCGCTCATGCATTTTAATTATAAATTAAAAGCAATGCAAATATTATAATCAGAGAAATAGAGAACATTTCTAAATGAAACACTATACTTAAAATCACTTTAGTTTTAGAAATTCTTCATATTAGCTGAGTTGCATTACATCTAGTCACATTACACCTGCAGGTGACTGAAAAAAAAATCTAAATGTTCTAAATTTGTCATCACATAAAATCACGCTGGCAAATATTTCCAGAGTGTTATACATATTGTATGATGGAAAATTTCCTCTAAGTATACGTTGCTATAAATCCACTTTGTAAGATCATTAAATAGTCAATGTCATCAACTCAAGAAAAATGAATGTATTTGGAAGTTTCTTTGGATTTTTTTTTGAACTAAGTGTTTTGCTAACCCTACAAAAATGAAAAGAACATAGAATCAGTGCCCTTGGCCCCTTTTGGAAATGATATGACATATTTATTATAAAGAAAATATATATATATTTCATATTTATTGTTAATATTTAACAATAAGTTTAACAAATCTTTGTTACATGGCTAGTAAGGCACTATGCTGGCCACATTAAATGTCATTTACTATAATACCTTGATTAACTGGATATCTTTTGTGTCTGGAATGTCCTACCTTTCCACATCTACTCAGTGAATTCCTCCTTCTTCAAACCTATCATGAGCATTAACTCTTCTGTGGAGCTTTATTCTCATTTACTGTCTGCTCACACTTAAGGAGACTTGGTCACTTGTACTTTGGTACTAATATAACATTACTCACTTCCATTGTAGAAGTTGAATTGTGGTTGTGTGGTTTTTTTTTTTTTTTTTAAGATTATTTATTTCTTTATTTGTGAGAAAGAGAGCACACAAATGGGAGTGGGGGAAGAGGGAGAGAGAGAAGCAGACTCCCTGTTGAGTGTGGAGCTTGATGCAGGGCTCCATCCCAGAACCTGAGATCATGACCTAAGCCAAAGTCAGATGCTTAACCAACTGAGCCACCCACGCACCCCGAGTTGTGATTGTTTATACATCTTTTCTCTAAAGAATGTGAATTCTTTAGAGAAATTTCTCTAAAGAATGTGAATGTATCCAAGGTAGGCACTATGTATTAGTCATCTCTATGTACCCCCACAGCAGCAAGAAAAGCACCTGAAACACTGTAAAAGCTCAAATGTTAACCGTTCCATAACATTTATATGCTTTAGTAAGCAGAATATTTTAAATTTTAGTGCTCTCCAGAAACACAACTTTAGTCAATTAATTAACAAATATTTATTGAGCACTTAACTTAAACATAAGATAGCTGTTATATGTCATATATTCAATCGCTCATTTAATTGTCCCCAAATCCTTAAGAGTTTGTTACTCTAGTTTCAGTTTTACAGATAAGAACTAAAACTAGGTTCACATGCCCAGTGCTTTTTCCTCTAAAGTCTTATAGTTGAAAAAAAATGCTCATAATTTATCTACCTTCCTGCCTTACAGAGTTGAAAATAATTTCAAAATTATTTGAAAATAATCAAAAAATTGAGAGCCCTCAATTCAGTGAATTCTTCAGGAATTGACCAGTGTTCAGGCTTATTATCAATTTATTCTCTTCTCCAAAAATAGAACTCCCCCCACAAAACCTGGGGGAAAAAAAACAACTTCTGGTTGTTTCAAGTTACAGCTTGCGATTATCTACTATAAACCAGTTGTTCTGTTTATAACTCAGTAGTTTCTCTTCTTGAAATAATGCAATATTCAGATTACTTGAATTTAATTCAGAGGCATCTCAAAGAATTATTTAAATGTTATTTTCTTTAAGAGATGTAAGAAAAAGTATAACCTTTAGTTTGTTTCCAGTAGTCTGCCACATAAAAAGAAGGTTCCAAGCCATGCTCCTTCCCAGAAGCAGAGAAGACTGTGATTTGAGAACTTTCCTAGAAAGTCCTCCTATCCAAAATCACCTGCCAGTGGCAATGTCTGAAATCCCACCACTCAAGTTCCTTCAAAGGAACTTAACATTTCTCCAACTTGGTTCCTATTAATTAGAAAATTTATTATGAATCCTCCAGCAATTATTTGAATAATTTCATAGGAATGATGTAGAAATACATTCGAACCTCGAACATATCTAAAACTAGCTTATAACTTTCTTTTTTTTTTAAAGATTTTATTTATTTGACAGAGAGAATCACAGGGAGAGAGGGAACACAAGCAGAGGGAATGGCAGCAGGAGGGAGAAGCAGGCTTCCCACTGGCAGGGAGCCCGACGCGGGGCTCAATCCCAGGACCCTGGAATCATGACCTGGGCCAAAGGCAGACACTTAACGACTGAGCCACCCAGGCGCCCTGAGCTTGTAACTTTCATATAACTATAAAACTAAAATTTATTTATAAACCTAAGGTAAAACTTAAGAATTAATAAGATTAAAGCAAACAACATTAGTCTACCTTACTCCCAGCCTAAAACAAAGTCTTGTATACAATGACTACTGATAAAAAAAAAAAAAAAAAAAAAAAAATGAGGCCATAACATCTCTATTCCTTTGGCAGATTTTCTCCACTTACTACATTCTGCCTCTACCATAGAGAACCTCTTCACTCTTTTTTTTCTTTTTGTAGAGAAAGAGTGAGCATGCATGCAAGTGCACACAAGGAGGCCACACCTAGGGGGAAGAGGGAGTGAAAGAATCCCAAGTAAGCTCCACATCCTATACACAGCCTGTCACAGGGGTCAATCCTATGATACTGAGATTATGACCTGAGCCGAAATGAAGAGTTGGACACCCAACAAACTGAGTCATCCAGATGCCCCTAAGAATCTTTTTACTCTTAACCCAGAGCCAGGAGATGGTCTAAACCATCATCCTCTCCACATTCATTCAGTCATGGAGTAACTAGAATATGCACAAGGGGTAGTAAGGTAGCCAGAGTATAACCTCTACCTGAAAGAGCTTCTTACACTCTCAAAGGAAAAACAGATCTAGAAACGTTTATAAAATGAGAAATGATAATGTGGAGATGTGAGTATGACCAAAAGCACATTAGGAGCAACAAAGAAGGGAGAAGATATTTGCAAATGATATATCTGATAAAGGGTTAGTGTCCAAAATATATAAAGAACTTATACACTCAACACCAAAAACTACAAATAATCCAATTTAAAAATGGACAGAAGAAATGAACTTCTTTCCCCAAAGAAGACACACAGATGGCCAACAGGCACATGAAAAGATACTCAACATCACTATAAATACACCTTCTAAAATGAGGAGAAAAAAGACAGGAGAAGGAAATACGCAGCTTGAGCTAGATAGACAAGAAGTGGAACATTTCAGGCAGGATAATCGTGCATATGAGCAAAGACGGAAATGGTGTAAGAAAAAGCAGAATAATTCAACCATAATAATTTATTATGGCAAAAGATAAGAGTGGGAAGAAGTAGGGGTTGCAGGTGAAACCTGAGATGTAGACAAGAGTGGATCGTAAAGAGCCTGTAATGTCATGGTTAGGAGTTTAGCTATTATGCCATTGGGCAGAAGGAGTTGCTGAGGGGTTTCAGTTAGACTTATGATCAGGTTTATATTGAAGAATGATTGCTTTTACATGGTAGAGTTTAACACATACTCTTGCAGAAATGTGGCAACTTTGTACAAAAATTTTAAAGTGCTCTCGATGAAATTCCAGTAGCCACTTCACCTAGTTAGCAACCCTCTTCTTTCCCTTATCTTGTTGCTGGCTGGAGAGATCCTCTACAGAACAACACGAAATCACAGAATTTGAAGTTAGAAGGAAAATTAACAATTACTTTGCCCAATCCTATCATTTCTAGGGTAAGGCAAGAGCTCTATTCTGTGGAAAAGAAAGAGCCAAAAACTCATGTCTCTCATTCCAGAATTCTTTCCAGTTGTCCATTTTTGAACCTTGAGACCGCTAATCTAGATAAAGTGAAAGTATTCATCTGTAATTTTAATACCTGTGCTAATACCATTCTATTGACAAAAGGTAAGTTGTTGGAGGTACTTTAAATAACTTAGAGGGGCACCTGGGTCGCTCAGTGGGTTAAGCCTCTGCCTTTGGCTCGGGTCGTGATCTCAGGGTCCTGGGATCAAGCCCCGCATAGGGCTCTCTGCTCAGCGGGGAGCCTGCTTCCTCCTCTCCCTCTGCCTGCCTCTCTGCCTACCTGTGATCTCTTTCTCTCTGTCAAATAAATAAATAAAATTTAAAAAAAAAAGAAAAAGAAAATCTGACATACATAAATAAATAAATAAATAAATGACTTAGAAAGGTGCTTGAATTAATATCTGTAACACTTTTCTTTTGATTTATGTGTTGAATTGTCAAAGCTGACTTCCCAGAATCATAAAGTTTACCTAATATCAAACTTCACTAGGTATTCAGTGGATACTGGCCACCATCAGATATAGCCAAAACATCTTTAAAAAAAAAAAACAAAAAAACTCAAAACCAACAGAAACAGCATCCCAAACTGTTTTCTCTTGCAATAGGTACACTTTGGCTTTGGATATATAAGGGGTTTTTGAGTACTGTACTCAAAAACATTTCTCACAAAAGGAAGATGGTTTGATGTGAAGACATTTCCATTTTATACTCCCTTACAAAGCTTACATCCCTCTTCCTCCCACAATCACCAACCAGCCATGCCACATAAACCTATAAATTCCAGGATTATTTGTAATAAGCAATCTAGAGAGACCAAAACTGTCCTACTAAACATATTTCATATATAAGAATTCTCTGATATCTTTCTACTAGTTAATACTATGAGTAGGTTTACAAGGAGGTCTGATGAAGCCACCTCTCAGGGTCCCAGGAAGGGAGGTAATTAGTCACAAGCCTGCTGTCAACCCTTTAATGTTTATATCCAAAGCTCAAAAATATAATCAACTATAGGATTAGAGGATTATCTGAGAAATTCCTAAAATGATTACATATATTTAATATTTCATTCAGAATTATTTCTGAAGCAACAGTGTGACCAAAAAGAAAACTCTGACTTTTAAGACAAAGAACACCTATTTTTTGAACAAAAATAAATCATTTTATATTTTCAGGATATACAAGTCAAATCGTATAGTCTATCAAGTTATTTATTACATAAGGTTTTTCTTATTAAATGAATGAATCTAAAATTAAAACTAATTTCTTTTAAAAATCAGTAGGGGACTTGTGAATTTGGTAATATGGAAAACTAAATTAAAATTTTTCCTTGACAAGTACTTAAATTTTTTTTCTCCATAAACTGTAACAAATGTTACTTTAAAATCCATAGCCGGTATCTTAAGGAAATCCCCAGTTTTCAAAAATACAGAGAAAAGAGGTATTTAATGAGTTAACTCAGGCTGCCTTTGGTATAGGGGATGTGGAGGGTAGTCTTAATGTTTAATGCTTTGGTTTTCATTGGAAAGTGCACAAAAGAAGTGGTCCCATTAAAAACAGAATAAAAACAAAGATAAGACCCCCTTAAAAGAAATGCATCCTTGGTAGACTGACAAAAAAAAATTCATCCAATATCCCAGAATATTAAGAAAGTTTATCTACATTCTGAGTAGGGAAATAAAGTTCCCTTAACAGTTTTTTTTTTTAATTGAGGTAAAATTAGTATATGATATTTCATAAG
The DNA here is from genome assembly GCA_028646535.1 of Procyon lotor. Lineage (NCBI taxonomy): Eukaryota > Metazoa > Chordata > Mammalia > Carnivora > Procyonidae > Procyon > Procyon lotor. The sequence goes on along the minus strand of CM053606.1, from coordinate 122,106,046 downwards.
TTTCAGGTGTACAACAATATAATTCAACATCTGTATGCATCACAATGTGATCACCCCCAAAATCCTAGTTACCATTCATTACCCTGCAATTGACCCCCTTCACCCTTTTCATCCACCCTCAAACCCCCTGCTCCTCTGGTAGCCATCAGTCTGTTCTCTGTATCTATGAGTTTGTTTTGTATTGTTCTTTTCATTTAGTTGTTCTTCCTTAATAATTTTAAAATTTTTTTAAAGATTTTATCTATTTATGAGAGAGAGAGAGACTACACGTGGGGGAGGCAGGCAGAGGGAGAGGGAGAAGCAGGCTCCCCATTGAGTAAAGAGCTGGACAGGGGGCTTAATCCTAGGACCCTCAATCCCAGGACTCTGGGATCATGACCTGAGCCCAAGGCAGATGCTTAACTGACTGAGCCACCCAGGTACCTCATCTCCTTAACAATTCTTAATGTTGAAACTGTGCCTCACAGGTTTGGTATTCAAATTTACATACACATAAAAAGAATAGAATAAGCAGATGTTTTAGCAATGTAGAAATAACCAACAGAAATAACTGTAGTTAACAATACTGTATTGTGTACTTGAAAGTTGCTATAAGAGTAGAGCTTGAATGCTCTCACTATAACAGCCAAATGGTAATAATATGAGGTGAAGGATGTTTTAAGTAACATTATTGCAGCAAATGATTCACAATACATACATTTATCGAATCATTATATTGTACACCTTAAACTTATGCAATGTTATATGTCAATTAATTATCAATAAGTTGGAAAAAATAAGTTTTAATTTTTAAAGTAAGGCAAATTAAGGAATAATTAGAATAAAGGAATAAGGAATAAAATCCACCAATAATTAGGGCTGAACACTGATAATTCCTTTTCAAAATATTCAACTTTTTTATAAAATATACTGTCTCTGTTACAGGCTGAATTATAATTTCTCAAAAATTCATACTGAAGTCCTAATCCCCAGGACCTCAAAATGTGACTGCCTTTGAGTTAGGGTCTTTAAAGAGGTAATTAAGTTATAGTGAGCTCATTGAGGTGGGGTTTAATCCAGTATGACTGGCAACCTTATAAAAAGAAGGAACTGGAGACACAAACATGATCAGGGTGAAGACAAAGTGGAGACACAGGGAAAAGATAGCCATCTACAAGCCAAAGAGATCTAGAATACTTCCTTCCCTCATAACCCTCAGAAGAAACCAACTTTCTGACACTTTGATCTAGGACATTAATAATTCTTCCAAAACTGTGACAAATAAATTTCTGCTGTTTAAGTCATCCAGTCTGTGGTAATTTGCTTTGGCAGCCCTAGCAAACTAACATACTCTTTGATTAATTCTAATATAATAATCATTATGAATCTGAGATGAACATGTAAGCTGTTGGGAATGTAAAGCTTCATTTTCTCATTTTCCACTATAGTTTCTAAGAGCTCCATTAATCTGATCAATTAATAAAATACTTATAAAAAAAAACAAGAAGGACAGAAAAAGGAAAAAAAATAGTTATCTCATGGTGTAGGACTAGAGATGGGAACCTTGGGGGAATTAACTATTCCTTATATTATAAGCCCTTACACACATATTATTTTTTAACCATTTGCATGTTACTTTGATTGAATTAGATAGATGGAGATGGGTAGGTGGGTAATTAGAAAAGAAAAAGAAATAAACAAACCAGTGGGCAGTATGATCACATTTGAACACTTCAAATCAACAATGAAGTTTTGTTTAATCCTCCACTTGTAAACTATTCTCATGGGCATTTTGACTCTTTAAAGTTCATAAACAGAATTCAAATCATCCAAACAGAAGTAATTTGCTGCTTTTAAGCCAAAGCCCTGACTAACTACAGACTTGCCTCTAGGAATTAACAAGAACAAAATCCTGATTAAACAACTAATTGGCTTGTCTACTAATGAAAGGAAAAACAAAGTCCGTTGCTCTACCCTGAGACAGAGTCGTAAAAACAGTTTTCAGAACCACCTCAGAGAAAATGTTTAAATTGTTAACAATAAAATCCAACAAGGTGAAGCCAAGAGAAGGGAACGATGAGAATAAACAAGGTCCTGATCCAAGCAATCAGCTTCAGCAGTCCACAAGACAGGTATGCGACTTACATTCCTAAATCAGTCTCGATTATCATCATATTTTGTCTAGTGATGGATTTTTTTTGGTGTTTTAATATATACTGTGGTATGTAAGATTACTGTTTCACTTGCTATTATTTGGGTCATGCTGTTTGCCTTTGAAATTTTATCCACATTATTTTATATATACCAAATATATTTGATTTATTTTTTTATACATTTGCTTTAAAACAGATGGATAAATGTTTAGAAGACTACATTAGGAGTTGGAAAAGCAAAATAAGACTTCTCATTGCTGATTTACACTTCTACATAACCCAAAATGAAATAATTTCTCAAATATCAAATGGGCTATATGAATTAATTTCAACAAAGAATGTCAAGCATCCTAGCTGTGGTAAACTACAATTTAACAGTAATTGCTTTAGACTAGGAGTCCTTGAAAAGGTTTTTGCCATTCAGGACAATTGGCAATGTATGGAATTATTTTTCATTGTCACAGCTCAGGGGTAGAGATGTTACTTGCATCTAGTGAGTAAAGACTAGAAATGCTGCTAGACATCCTAGAATGTACAGGGCAGCCCTTCACAATATAGAATTATACAGTTCAAATTTTCAGTACTGCCAAAGTGAAGGCCTGGCTCTAGACAAGTTTTTTTCATAACTTCTAGGTCTACTCCTCTGTAAAATGATAATAATACCTGCTTCATAACCTTGTTTTATAAACTAGAGACAGTATATCTAAAGTGCATAATAGAAATTAGCAGCCTCCCTTTCAAGTAAGCGTGGCCCTATTTGTAAGTTCTCTCTAGTGGAACGTGAGTGACTAGCATTCACATGATAATAGTATAGCATCATATGATCATAGCATTGTGTTATATAGGAAAAGGTCTCTATTTTCTAGAGACATATACTGAAGCATTTAAGTATCAATTATCACGTCTAAAATTGACTCTTAAAAACTTCACCAATGGGGTGATGATAAAGTTTTCGAAGGGGCACCTAACTGGCTCAGTTGGTGGAGCATGGGACTCTTGATCTCGTGGTTGTGGGTTCAGGCCACACAATGGGTGAAGAGATTACTTAAAAATAAAGTCTTAAAAAAAGGGGAAAAAAATAAAGTGCATAGTAGAGGCTTCCCAAATGGCAATTATTATTATAAGTAATTTGTGCTTATATGACAGATTTAAGTCCAAAGTGATAATTATATAATCAATAGTCACAACTATCTATAGAACAATTTTCATAAATTTTCATAAATTTCATAAATGAAATTTTCATAAATTACTGACTAGATTTACCTAAAAGTGCTGTGTAAGATTTTTAGAGCATAATTATTTTCCCATCTGAAAGAATTGGATGAAAGATGTCAAGTACAAGCAGGAGTGTACCTCAGGGACTAAAATAGCATGGTCTAATGACTCAGGTTTAAATGAGCCTAGAGTATAGAAAAGACCAAGATTACTTAGCATTGGCCCTGGAAAATCTGTCTTTCATTTCTGATTAACAATTGACTGTTTGCACTAGAGAGCAGATATGGAAGATGTGCTTGGCATTGCTTCATGAGAGTATCATTGAATTTTTTCTAATTCTTATCATAATATGAATAATCCCACATTTTGAAAATTATTTATATGTTTAAAAACTCATGGAATATCACAGATGTTGAACTGGGTATCTTCCTTCAGCCAGTCTTGTGTTTCTTACTGGAGAAGTCACTGTAATGATATTTAACCCCTGCCTTTCATGATTATTTTTATTATTTTTCAACAGAGCAGAGCACATAAAAATAATATATTATTCTCTCAGAGAACATAGTAGCTAACAATAATTACTATGTGCCAGGAAAGTTGCTATCCTCTTCCAAGTACTATTGTATTAAATCTTCAGAGTAACCATGAGTCCTGTTATAATTTGTTGCTTACACACAACTAACAACTGGCAAAGCTTGGACTGGAGCCTTGTTCTGACTGCTGCGCCTGAGAGCTAAATCTCTAGACTATACTTCTTCAGAACAAATGAATATTAATTGAATCAACTTTCTAAACACTCTACTTGCAGGATAAAGGAATGTTAGAGAGAAGGCAAAAAGAACCGAAACTCCTTACAGAGTTGTCTTTCTCTCAGAAACAATAAGAATGGGTCTTTAGCTTCTAAGTGTTTGAATTTCTTTCAAACATTTTCTTGTGATTGAGTTCCAGTTTCACAGCATTGTGGACCCCAAATCACCAAGGAAATGTTGAAAAAGAAAAAGCTAGGGAATCACGTTGCCTGATTTCAAGTTATATTTCAAAGCTGTGATCACCAAGACAGCATGTTACTGCCACAAAAACAGACACATAGACCAGTGGAAAAGAATAGAGAGCCCAGATATGGACTTCGAACTCTATGGTCAACTAATCTTCAACAAAACAGGAAAAAATATCCAATGAAGACAGACAGTCTCTCCTATAAACAGTGTGGGAAAATTGGACAGCTATATACAGAAGAATGAAATTGGACCATTCTCTTACACCATATATAAAGATAAACTCTAAATGGATGAAAGACCTCAATGTGAGACGGGAATCCATCAAAATCCTAAAGGAGAACATAGGTAGTAACCTCTTCAACATCAGCCACAGCAACTTCTTTCAAGACAGGTCTCCAAAGGCAAAGGAAACAAAAGCAAAAATGAACTTTTGGGACTTCATCAGGATAAAAACTTCTGTACAGCAAAGGAAACAGTCAACAAAACAAAAAGGCAACCAACAAAATGAGAGAAGATATTTGCAAATGACACTACAGATAAAGGGCTGATATCCAAGACCTATAAAGAATTTCTCAAATTCAACACCCAAAAAACAGATACTCAAGTCAAAAAATGGGCAGAAGACTGAGCAGACACTTCTCCAAAGAAGACATACAAATGGCTAACAGACACATGAAACAGTGTTCATCATTAGCCATCAGGGAAATACAAATCAAAACCACATTGAGATAACACCTTACACTAGTTAGAATGGCAAAAATCGACAAGGCAAGAAAAAACAAATGTTGGAGAAGTTGTGGAGAAAGGGGAACTCTCTTACCCTCTTGGTGGGAATGCAAATTGGTGCAGCCATTTTGGAAAACAGTGTGGAGGTTCCTCAAAACATTAAAAATAGAGCTACCCTATGACCCAGCAATTGCATACTGGGTATTTACCCCCAAAGATACAGATGTAGTAAAAAGAAGGGCCATATGCACCCCAATGTTCATAGCAACAATGGCCACAATAGCCAAAATGTGGAAAGAGACAAGATTCCCTTCAGGAGATGAGTGGATAAAGAAGATGTGGTCCATATACACAATGGAATATTACTCAGCCATCAGAAAGAATGAATACCCAACTTTTGCATCAACATGGTTGGGACTGGAGGAGATTATGTTAAATGAAATAAGTCAAACAGAGAAAGTCCATTATCATATAGTTTCACTTATTTGTAGAGCATAAGGAACAGCATGGAGGACGTTAGGAGAAGGGGAAAATGAAGGGGGAGAAATTGGAGTGGGAGAAGAACCATGAAAGACTATGGACTCTGGGAAACAAATGGAGGGTTTTAGAAGGGAGGGGGTGGGGGGATGGGTGAGCCTGGTGGTGGGTATTAAGGAGGGCACGGATTACATGGAGCACTGGATGTTATACACAAACAATGAATCATAGAACACTACATCAAAAGCTAATGATGTACTATATGGTGACTAACGTAACACAATATAAATCAATCAATCAATCAACCGATCCTTAAAAAAATAGAAACAGTAATACTGGAGAAGTACTTAGACTAAACACAGGTAGAACAACTCTTGTGTATACCCCATGACATTCTGATGTACCAATACATGGATGTTAACATGAAGTCTACTGGCATCACATTATATCTTAAAAGGCGTATTTTGGGAAATTATTTGCATCTCCTCTTTAGAAGTAATAACACATTGGCTGAGGAAATAGAGCTGTTTTCTAGTTTCAAATATGCTAAATATTAAAAATGACAGAAACTTAAAACAATTTTTATCCACAGAATATAACCTTTTAAAATGACATTTAAACAACAAGTTTCTGAAATACAAATAGATGATTTGAGGCCTATATATAAGGAGATATTCAGGAATGAATAAATCAATTCACATTGTTCTTTTAAAGTGTCATTTAAAGAGTTCTCAAACCAAAATATCACAGGTGATTTCCAATTTTCAATAACCAATAAATCAAGATCTGCAAACTCAGACTAATCCAAACTCCTATACTACAGAATAAGACACCATTCACATAAATCTTACATCTGTATACATGAAAAGACTATGATAAAAATGTTTATTAATAACATCATAGTATGATGTAAAAGTACTTGATTAAAGTCAGAAAGCTTTACCACTACTTCATAATATATCCAAGGATTCATATCTTTCTAGCTACTTAATCAATATCCTACTCAAGAACATAAAAATAATAATAATTGTCTTGCCTAACACATGTGGTTACTGTCAGGCTTAAATTAAATCATCTAATCAATTTATTTTCCAGTTTAAAGTGTTCTTGATATATAGTGCCTATAAATAATGTCAAACTCCACATCAAGACTTATGAAACTCTCAAGGCCCTTGTCCCTGCCTAAGGCAAAATAAGGTAGCCTTATTTTCTCACACTATTTCCCATTTAACCACTTCTACTTTAGTCTTCCCCCAACCTGTAACAATCACACCTTGGACTTTCGGTAAACAGGCATCCTCTGTCTGGAATATTTTCCATATCCTATTCATCCAAAAAAAAAAAAAATTATCTTGATTTGTAATAGTCTCCTTCCTTTCCTTCTACTCCAGTAGAATTGACCACTCTACCCTTCTGTCCTGTTCTATCCTCTACAGACATTGTCTCGTCACCTATAACATTTCCTTACATTTACATTTTTGTATATTTGTTTCCCCTTCTAGACTGTGAACAGCTTGGGAGCCAACATTTCTACAGTCTTATCTTATATCTTATTTCACTCTGTCCACATAGGAACATCCTCAGACACACACTAGCCACATCCAGGGAGATATACATACATTTCAAAGGAAAACTTAGATGCTCAGACAAATGAAGAGGTAGAAACAAATGAAATCACAAAGAGAAGAAAGAAGAGAGCTCTAAGTTAAGAAGAGTATATTGGGAGAAAATGGAGGGTCAGACAAAACATGAGAGACTGTGGACACTGAGAAACAAACTGAGGGTTTTGGAGGGGAGGGAGGTGGAGGGTTGGGTGAGCCTGGTGGTGGGTATTGAGGAGGGCACCTACTGCATGGAGCACTGGGTATGGTGCAGGAACAATGAATCTTGGAACACTGAAAAAATTTTTTAAAAATTAAAAAAAAAAAAAAGAAAGAAACTACTTTCTTCTCTCCCTCACTTTAAGTTCTACTACTAAAGACATAGACCAGAGCCACCACTAGGGCTGTGGGGAGTGAGGAGTGAAATTGGGAGGAACATGTGCCAGGGAGATGCAGCAACCACACTGACAAAAAGAGAGTGCCTGAGGCCAGCAAGCTGTGAAGGTCAGGGCTGATTATCCAATAGTAGAGACAAGAATATTCATTTAAGTACAAGAATTATCATTTGTAGTATACCGTAAACAAATGATAAACTTTAATGATTGGCTTGATCACTGAATGAAAAACTCTGTGTTATATCTTACATCTAAATTTCTTTTATGTAAATTCATCGTATACAATCTTTATTTTGTTTCTTGAAGGGAGAAAACAAAAGTGAAAAGAAATCTCTCCAAACCAAGATGACTCCCGTTACATTTGAAGAATCACACACCAAAATACAAGGTCAGAACCCAAATCTATAGGAAAAAAATCTATAAAGTAAAATGCATATCTCTCTGAATGTGTTACCTTGACTAGGTAGATCACCTAATGTAAACCATACTTGAGATACCTTAACGATCTGAATGTTTATAAAAACATTATTTTTTCATTCAATCACTTACTCAATCCATGCTTTTTTATTACCTACTATGTGCCAGGCATCGGTCTATGGACCAAAGATATAGTAGCAAAGAATATGGGCCAAGTCTGTGTTAACATAGGCAAATAATGAACAATGTAATTTCAAATAAGGTTTATAAAATAATAAAATTGATGTGGCTTGTACGTGTTTAAAGTTCCAATGATCAGACCTCTGCTCTTCTTCCTTTAAACTTTCTCTATTAGAAATCTTATCTACTCCTAAGGCTACCGTAACTCACTCTTGTATCAGTGATTCCATAGCAGCCCCAATTCCTTCTTTAAGACCCTGTCCAATATTTTCTAAGTAATCACTAGACATATACACCTGTATGTTCTGCTACCATTCTGTTTTACTGAGTTATTTTATAATAGTGATGGTTTCAAATCAACATTTCTTCTCACATAAAAATACTGCCTTACTGGGGCGCCTGGGTGGCTCAGTCGTTAAGCGTCTGCCTTTGGCTCAGGTCATGATCCCAGGGTCCTGGGATCAAGCCCCACATTGGGCTCCCTGCTTGGCGGGAAGCCTGCTTCTCCCACTACCATTCCCTCTGCTTGTGTTCCCTCTCTTGTTGTGTTTCTCTGTCAAATAAATAAAATCTTTAAAAAAAAAAAATACAGCCTTACTGGTATGAAACCAAAGATCACATCTTTGGGATGACAAGTTTATTCTTATCTTTGTTATTCTTTATTTGAAGTGTATTTGTAAACTTAATTTTTCATAGTTGGTAATAAAACTCTTGTGGAAGCTTCATTTAACAGAGAAGGTTTTTGAGTGGAAAGGAAAAAAATTAGTTTCATTTTAATCTGCAGACTTAGCATGTCTTCAAAGGCTTTAATAAGAATAACAGTTATATTTAAGATATTTTGCTTTGAAAAAGCAAAATTATTAGTGTTTAAAGATAGCCTTTTATATGTGCTTGGTATTTTTATATTCTTCACTTCAAAACATGCAGGTGCAATGTCACAATATCTGCAGATGTTGATTTCTGATTATAGAACTCTTATCTTCTGCAGAGCATGGTTTAATTTTTATCTGCCATGGAAATGAAGAACGTAATACATTTTGGATTGAAATAGAGATAACTTTCTAAAGTCCTATTTTGATTATAATCATCTTTCTTAGGCTTCCACTTCACTTATAGTACATTAAACCTTCTTTAAAAAATGTTTTGATACCAGTAGAGGATATGTAAATGACTTCCCTAATAGTTTATGGTACTGTAAGGTGACTTAGTGTGGAAATGGATCAAAGTTAGGTGCCCATAGCTAGTCGGGTATGGTAGGTTGACCAATGGCTCTTCAAAGACAACCATACCCTAATTCCTAAAAACTATGAATTTGTTACATGATGGGGAAAAAACGCTGATGTTACTAAGGATTGTGAGATGGGAAGATTATTCAGAAGGCCTCAAGATAATTAAGGAGTTCTTGTAGGAAGAAGGCAGAAGGGTCAAAGACAGAAGAAGAAGGTGGGTTGATGCAATCTGAAGACGGAGGAAGGTACACAAACCAAGGAACACGGGCAGCCTCTACAAGCTAGAAAATAATAAACCAGTATTGTTCTAAGCCTTTAAGCTTGTTTGCTACAGCAACAGAAAACTAATCTATATGGCTTCAAAATACTCTGTACTTAATAACAAAAGAGAAATAAGAAATTGAGTTTCGCTCCAATCAATAACATAAATTCAGTATACTGGCAGTATATTGTACTAGAAAGAGCACTGGTTTTAGAGTTCGACATGCTTGAATTCAAATTATATCTCTACCACTTAATAGCTTTGAGTGACCTTAGTCAAGATAGTTGACATCTCTGAGTCTCAGTTTGCTCATGTATAAAATAAGGATAATACTGTCATCAATCTTCTAGGTTGTAAGTACAAATTAAATTAGTTAATATATTTAAAACATTTAGCACTGAGGTTGATAAATTCCAACGTTGGTAGAAGTCAGGTAGCGTAAATGAGGATCATGCATGCTCTGTCTAAAGAGGCCAGAGGCCACTCAGCTCCAATCACTGCCATGTGGGAATGAGAGGCAAGTGCTGCCAGACATCGAGAGAGATTGCAAATACAAATTTTAATTTGAAATCTCCCAATTTTTAAATGTCAGATCTTTTAAATATTTGAATATTCTCTTTTTAAATCACTGAAATAAAACCTGAAATCTTGTCATATGACCATTTTGTGATCTCTAACCAACCACATGGTAGGTACTTGATGTTATTCATATGTATGAGCAGTGACAACCCTAGGCAAGATTCTGAATTTTGCAATGTTTTTATTTATCCTCTTACTCTTCCTTTTCTTTCACTCATACCCTCCATCCCATATTTGTGTTGCAAACAAACTGCAAGTGTAGTATTCTCTCTGGGCCTTCTGTGCCAAATAGCTGTCTACAGCCAAGAGCTCTGAGTTCCAAGTCTAACACATTTCCAGGTCTGCAGAGGTGCTCCAGGCCTTGCCAGTCCCCCATCACTATCCAAAATGACCTGGGCTGCACATCAGCCAACTCTTTTTGGACAAAAATCTGGAAAGTTAAAAACTGCTCTAGAATTAAAACTACTCTAAAAAATAAAGTATATTAATTTTTTAAATATAGCAGGAAAAAAGGAGGGAAAATCCTAGCTTGTTTAAATAAATGATTCTTTAGTTCTTGGCAATAACAGTTAACTTATACAAGTTTAATTTGCCTTGTATGAAATAGAATAGCCAGATTATGTACAGAAATTTAATTTTTAAAAATCAGTAAAGACTTTCCTATATAAGATCAATCGGTTCCGTTGTCATGCACAGGAGCTACTATGGCTAATTTTAGTAGTATATTCCACTTTCTTTAAGTGTCAATTCTACTCATCAGCCAAAAGATAAAGTGGAAATATAGGAACAACAACAACACAATGAATGAAACTTTTTATCAAAACTACTTAAGCATATTTTTCTGCTTCATCCAAAAAGAAAAGAAAAAGAGAAAGAAAAAACCCCTATAATGTAAACAATTACAGTTATTAAACTTAAATAAGAAATATTCTTTCAATATGTACCTGATGTGATGATGAACAAAAGAATGAGAAATGAATCAACATGGCATGTGAAATTTCTGAAAATTTGGTCTAGAAAAAAGATAAATATGATATTCTTTATAATTTGACATGATGAAGAAAAGTCCTAACCATGCGGATTTGGCAAGAGACAGAGACATAATTTGGCAAGGGATGGAGCCTTCAGTGGCAAGGGCTCAGGGGTAAGAAAACCTATGGATAACTGGAAAACCATTCAAGGGACAGAGTCAGCCCTAGGAGATAATTGCTCTCTCAGCCTCTTGCTCATAGTCAACATGGCTTCATTTCTCTTTTTTTTTTTTTAGGCTTTATTTTTTTTTTAATTTTATTTATTTATTTTTTTCAGTGTTACAAGATTTATTTTTCTGCACTACACCCAGTGCTTCATGCAATACGTGCCCTCCTCAATACCCACCACCAGGCTCGCCCAACCCCCACCCCTCTCCCCTCCAAAACCCTCAGTTTGTTGCTCATAGTCCACAGTCTCTCATGGTTCATCTCCCCCTCTGGTTTCCCCCCATTCACCCCTCCCTTCCTTCTCATAATGAACATGGCTTCATTTCTCATGACTGTTGCCTTTCTCTCTGCAAATCTACTCTGGACTGCTCTCACTCCCATCTACTCATTCGCCAGTCTAAATTCCAGAGAGAATGGTCTGACAGACTTAGATAGCAACCATTGTTCATTCCCACTGGGCAGAGCCAGCCAATCAGCAGCCAACTGTGAACTGACCACCTTCCTTAGATCAGGTCGCCATCTGTGTGCACAATCAATAACCATTCCTGTGTATAATATAGAACAGAAATGCCTTGCTAAAGTCAGAGAGGTAAGGAGAGCTGATCAGCTAGAAGTTAGGCATAGAGATTATTCTTTGTTTTAAATCTCAAATTGAAGACCAGACTCTTAACTGAAAAACTTGCTCAGTTTTCACCTATTTTATAAACTAAAAACTTAAGAGAATCTAACCAATGTGGATAGGATGTTTTTTATTTTTATTTTTTATTTTTCTGATAAAAAATAAAACCATATATTTTATAGTTTGCATGATATAAACATATCCGCATAATTCATTTAAATTGAACTGTTTTTAGGCGTTTTTTTTCTGCTGAAGAATATGAGTGATTTGTAAGAAGTTGCATTCTGCTTTCCTGATTCCTGAAACACTTTAAGTAAATAACAGCTCCTGCATGTCTCATTTATGTCAATGCTGTGTAAATTTGAAAGAGTTAATATACATTTTTTTAAAGCCAATTTATCCCAGTCGGGCTGGTGGAACACTGTGTTTATATTACATTTTTCTTGAATGGAGTCTTTATCTAATCCTCACAGAAATCCCCATGACAAAAGTATTTCTCATTTTATGGATGAGGAAACTGTTATAGAAAAGCAACTTATCCAGGGTCACCCAGAGAATTAGTGATGTAAGGATTAGAGTTCTATGTTTAGTACCCAGCACCAAACTCACCACATTCTTTAATATAAACTGTACATAAAATGTATTTTCTAGATGAATTACTCCCAATACAAAAGTACCTGAAACTAAGAATGACATTGAGAGAGGACAGAATCCTTCATTTTGCACAACACAAAAGCTACCTTAGATGGATCTGTATTTTTTGTCAATTAATTCATTTCTTTACTTGTGATGATGTATCTTAAAATTTAAAAAAATTTAAAAAACTCCCTAAATATAAAAATCCCTTAGGACTTTCCAGCACACTAAGGCTGACTAGACTTCTAACCCTGACCCAGTGCAAGGACCCCATCTTACCTCCCTTAATGCAGTCTCCAGCGTCTGTCTATCTACCTCCAGCAATGGGGCTTTCACTCACAAAGTCACATGTTTCCTCACAAAGCCATATGTTTCCCTATTAGACAAATTTAGTTGTTAGAATGTCTGGGATTTTATTTGTCCATTTTGTAAATCCCACTGATGGATCTTTCTTCTGCCTTCTGGTATATATGACATAATATACCAGATATTATATTATTAAATTAATTAAAATAATAAAATATATTAAAATAATATTCTCTTCTATGCAACAGCCCTTCAAAGAATCTGAAATAACCGCTACGTCACTAGTTGGTCGTCAGTACTTTAGCTAAAGACTCTGAGTTCCTTGACCATGCCTTATGAGATGGTTTCCAGAACTCTCACCTACTCTGATTCCTTCTCCTCTGGATTTTTTTATAGATTGCAGGAGCATTTCTAATATAAAACATTACATTTTTCAAATTCTGACATTTTAGGACACTTCCTCAGGTTCCATTTTATACACATCACTATAATGTTTGCCAGCTTCCTCCATGTCATTTGGCAATCCACAAAGATAAGATAAAATGTCAAGTATGGTCAAAATGTTATAGTTAAAATTATTGTAAGAACACTAAATATTCTAGTAACTACAAAATTAAACACAGGCTGAGTCAAAAATACAATCTTGAATACCAGAGACTAATCATAAATTATACACTTCTTAAAACTGTTTTATTTACCATTTTATTACAAATGTTCATTCATTAAGATGAAAATGATAGTGTCATTTACGCATATAATCAAAGTAATCAGACTTAGTTTTTGTTAACTCACCTAACATCTAATTACTCAGATATTGTGGGTGTCTAATAAAAGGAGATTTGTTTTTGAGACAGAACCCACAATATATTTGGTGTTTTAAGAGTTAGAAATTTAACCAAGTGATATCATCACTCACATCAAACATTTCAATGAATGAAAGCATTTTCAAGTCTTTTCTTTTATATATCCATCCAAAAAAAGCCAACTGAACCAACACCTGTCTAATTCACAGCTTTATTCCCAAATCAGGTTCTTTGGATTCCTCCTTTTCCAATATTATTTAGTGCCACTGATAAAATGTGGAAGGTTAATGGCTTTCTGCATCACTTATTTCCTCACTTGAAGACGGAAGCAGATGTTTCACACCTGCACAGGTCTCTACAATGTGCTACTACAAGGGGTCCAAGCAGTTTGAAAGCGTATTACAGAGGCCTAGAGTGAGATGCTGCCAGGCCAAAGACAGAATCAGCCAGGTGTGTGGAGGGCAAATTCAGTACTCATTCTTGCACATTCAATAAAAGCAACCATATCAGAACACTTTGATTCCAGATTTTACTATCTGCCGTGGGCACACATTCCAGGGCAGAATTTGACTAAGGGTACTGATGAGATCTGGCAATTGCTATGCAATGTGCAAAGAACACAGTTGGCAGAAAAGATGTACACTATTAGTTTGGGCAGCTACAAAAGAGGGAATCCTGCTGCCCTTGTGTGAAGCTGGGGAAAACTACAATGTGAGGGTGACAAAACTTCACCCAGATGCCAGACCAAGATTTGCCGTGTATTTTAGATTTCTTCCATGATGAGGATGATGCAAACAATCTGACCATCTGTTCCCACAAACAAATAACATGCTGCATGGATAAAAAGACACCCACACGACTATAGTTGACAGGGATCTTTTTGTTTTAAGTCCTCATGAGTATGTGTAAAGATGTTCTGCTTAGAATCCAAGAATGGGCAGTAACTGGTTTCTCATTTTCACCAATGAGCTGTGATTAAGGATTTATTTTGTAATTAAAATGCTTATCCACAAAGCAAATTAGGCTGGAATTAATTTCTAAATAGCCTAAACTTGCCATAGTAGAAACAGTGTCATTTTAGAAGGTGTTGGTAATGTGTAGAAAAGATCTGGTAAGGTACAAGGATCTAATTAGAGTTAGTTTAATCCAAATGTTATGACAATAAACAGAAATTCCTTATTAAAAGAGAAAAAAAGAACTGTACAGAATAGTCAGTCATTTAACTGGTTCTAGCAGAAAAGTAGTATTATAAAGGCAATGCATATACTGTAGCTTGAATGAGTAATGGAAGTATGTGATGCAGCTTATTTTAACATGCTTTTAGAAGAAATGGTCAATAAAATCCTCTTAAGAAATACTATGGTTTATAGATTATGCTTGTTTTACATTCAGTAGGGATTTTCTTATGATTCTTTTACTCATATTTCATGCTCTATTTTATTTTATTTTATTTTATTTTAAAGATTTTATTTATTTGACAGCGAGAAACACAGCGAGAGAGGGAACACAAGCAGAGGGAATGGTAGGGGGAGAAGCAGGCTTCCTGTGGAGCAAGGAGCCCGATGCGGGGCTCGATCCCAGAACCCTGGGATCATGACCTGAGCCAAAGGCAGACGCTTAACGACTGAGCCACCCAGGCGCCCCTCATGCTCTATTTTAATGCAAATTTGGGGCCAGGGGTGCAGGTGCTCCTAGAAAAATATATGAACACAATGGTTCATAAAATTTTTTGGCTCAAACTTCTTTGAGGAGCTCATGTTAACCTTAAATCCTCTCCATGTAAAAAATGCATACACAACATACAGTCTCAGAAGTTCCAATTCATGAGTCCACTAGACATCTTGTGGCCAGAGTTAAGAACTCTGCTCTAAAAGATCTTACAGTAATTACCCCCAGTGTTTGTAGATATAGGAAAAAGATTTGGCTTTCACTTTCCTAGGCAGCAATATGTAGTATAATGCTAGAGACTTGAAAAATGATTTTTTTGTTAGATAAAGAGAAATGGGAAAATATGGCTTGACCCAAATACATAGGGAAAATAGGTCCTTTTCTCTTATTTCTACCAAAAGCTTCTTAGTACAAAATGACATATTGAAAGTGCAATTTTTTTACTCTGAAATCTGTTCAGTACTGATAAGCTCACTAGTACCACAAGTGCTTGTGTAAGAAGGACCCTATCCTGCACTCTCGGTAAGATTCTTTATTTGTGGAAATATTTCATCTAGCATATAGTCTTTAGACCCAGACTCCAAGGACATGATTACAGTAATGGTCCTTTGTATCCTAAGTAAAGTTAAGAATTTGGAGGTTTTTCATTTAAACATACTACTGTGGTTTCTATCTTCTAGCCAAAATTACTATAATTCTGAAATAAATGTAGTTAGGAGATATATACTGAAGAAACTTGTTTTCCAAAATCTAGAGGTTTAAGCTTTCTTAGTCATAAACTTTTTAAAATTCTAAGTAGTGAGTCCATTTTGTGATTCCCTTTATTCTTGAAATATGTTCCTGAAAAGTTTTGTACTTGGGAGGATTTTAGATGGATTATAGGAATTTTTATATTAAGGGACTTACGTGGTAGAAACTTTTGTGAAAGTAAATGATCACCCCATGATTTATCATTTTTGTGAATCCAGATTTTCAATACTGGATTGGCTTAAGTTTTTCCAATTATAATGTATTACAGAAAATAAAAGTTATGATTTGAGTATTAATTCTAATTTCCTAAGCACAGTGCATCCAATTAAAAATAAAATAGAAACTGTAGACAATGAATAACCATTAAATTTTGTTCATTCTATTTCTTTGAACCTTCTATATTTTCTTTTTACATTAGGCCATTTACTTTCATTAAAATCTTCTCTACAATCCAAATATTTACCAGTGAATTGATTATTCTCTTGGTACACTACAATTTAAACTCTATTAATTAGAAATTGTATTTGTAGACTTGAAGGGAAAATTTTAATTTTTGGACTAAAAAATGAAGCAAATACATATTAGTTTGTATTGGTTATTCAGAAAAGATGTCATAGCTAAAGATGATCAAAACAAAACCAAAAATTTTGTTTCATTAAAAAATTAGAATGCAAAATTCTAAAATAATGTCAATGATAACACTTCTACCAGTTTTATTTTTCTGAATTTTATGAGACTTCAGTTTCAGCCACAAATTATGAATAATACCATAGCAGAACTGAAATGCTTCTTGAATGATTATTCCTTATTAATCTCAGCTTTGCTAATTTCAAAGAGGAATATACCAAACGAACCTTTTGCTACATAATACACCAACTCTAAGTATACTTTTTATCAGCCTGAAAGTATCTACAAGTTGACTTCACCTGCCTAAGGTCATACTTTGTTTAGCAGGAATCCTAGGGGAGGCATTTCTAAGACTATTTTGAAGAAACAAGCAGCATCTTTGTAATTTATGCTGTCCAATATGACTTATCAAGAGTTGCATATATTCTTCTGTCTATATGTTGTTTCCTTTCCACAGATAAAATCTCTGAGAAAAATTCACTTGAAGACCTGACCCCAAACCCTGGCAATCAAAATCCAACAGAATTGAAGGGAACAATGCCAGAGCAGAAGGAAATAGAGACTAGGAAAGAAGTCTTAGTCAGGTGAGAATTCAATAAAACACATAATACATGTTAGATATATTGCTCAGCCTGCACTGAAGAAATCAAATGTGTATTCCTCACTTTAGCTGAACGAAGGGTAGGACAACAGTAGCCACATAACACAGAAGAACTGGCTGGAAATTAAAGGTTGTTTCTGTCCTGTTCACTATCCCTTACTAGCTAGTACTGCCCACTAACCAGGATTCTAGGTAACCGTTTGCTATAGGCCAAATCACACCAGCAAAAGCATTGGTAGTCATACGTCTGAGTCATTAATATCATCAAGGAAACAGCCTACATATTTACTAGGCATGAATTTAAAAAAAAGAAAAGAAATTGAAGAGAATATATGATTCTTTTCCGAGTTCACAAAAAAACAGCCATTCCAATTCTGTAAATATTTTTTTGTTTAGTTATTATTTCCTTTCATCTGCTAAAGAAAGTATGGCATGATAACCAAGAATAATTACAGAAATAGATAATCTTTAGGCCACTGAGGGAATACAGTTTTATAAACATCTCCCACAAAATTACTGGAAATACCACAAAAGAGATGACAATTTCAATGTGTATCAGTGAGCCCACAATAAAACACAACTAGGAGCCCCTTCATTTTGCCATTTCTTGGCATGCTATTATGTGCCTGCTGATCCAATATGAATTGCTTAATTATGGTTAATAGAATTTCAATAGGCTTATGAAATAATAAAAGCATACTCATTTAACAGGCAAGAACAGCTGTCATTTAAAAAGAAATTAGAAGTGCCCATACCTCCTTCTAACTCCCCCTCCCCACGTCTTTCTCAGCATCTCCTCCACTGTGTTAAACCATGTGCTGCCAATAGGAGTGACAGTGATAATCTAGGACCCAGTATATTGCAGACTGAACAATAGGTATCAGAAAGAGAAGGTACATTTTCAATAAATACAAATTTGGCTATCTGTGAAATTAAACACGAGCTCACTCGACCACATGCATACACATAAAAAGCTGTTTGACAAAAAAAACCTGACATACTATTTAGGCAGAGAGATATTTAAACTCTGGAATAAAGACTAAAAACTTACAACTGAGCTAAGTAATTATTTATATCATTTTTATAACTGTTGGTGTTTATAGAATGATTTGCAGTTCTTTTAGTGGGTCATTATAATCTTCACTCTACAGATAAGCAGCCAAGGCATAAGGAGGTTAATTAGTTTGCCTATAGTAATAGGGTCAGCTCAGGCAAGATTGGACTGCACAAGACTCAAATTCCTCAGTGCAACTTTTTCCTCTCTCTTGTAAATACACTTACTTCAATCAACAGCTTAACCTCCTGAACCAATCTCTCCTACCATTTATTTTAGTATACTTAAGTTTTTGTAAATGGCGAAAGGTATGTTTTCAAAGGACTGAAATGGAAGCCATAGCTAACATTTAGGGATGTATTTCTCTTAAACCAAATCCATTTCCAGTATTGTACTCTTCTAAAATATGAAAATGGAAAACTTTCAGTTACCCAGAAAGTGGGTAAATCAGTGCATCTAAAAAACATAAAACTCCTTGAATGACCTCTAATACCATGACTGGTCTATCTCTTCCCCTACTTTCCTATCCCTCTACTCCAGTCACACTGGCCCTATTTTAGTCTCTTATACCTGTGAATTGATTTTTCTCTGGAATAATTGATTGTTTTTTTTCTGCAATATAGGCAGCAAAGTGCCTTGAGAATTATTGACAAACTGAGTAAATCCAAATTAGCTTAAAACTCTTACTTTATTATTAGATGGCTGGTCACACTTTTCCTCGGAATGAGTGAAAACCAGCTGCATTGAAGGAACAACTTTACAGGGTCACTGGAAGTTCCAGTGTCACTTTTGACTAATATTATGAGAATCCTAACATCCCAATACCATGTACAACTTACCAAAGCCTTCTTATTTCTATTTCATTGGTGTTAATGACCACATCTAGAATCCTAAACAGCAAGGTTTTTATACATCACTAGAAAATATCAATTATTACTTCCAATTGACAGTGTTATTTCACAGTACTCTCAATAAGTAAAGACCATTTTGGTGTTTTCAGTTATTAAAAATCAACAGCTTAAATCTTGAGCAAACCAGGTTTTAAAAAGCTTCTTTTTTCTAGAAAAAAATTAAGGATTTGATTGATTACAGGCAATAGATGCTTGTGAGTGGCTGCTCCTCACCTCAGTTTTTTGAATTTGCAAAAAGATTATTAATAAATAAAATTTAAAAGTGGATTTCTTGCTTTAAGTGAATTTACATTATCTTCTGCCTTAAGCCGCATATTGAATAGGGATTATGTGTCTAGGCTGATCAATAAATATTGAGGAAAATGCATGGTGTGGGTTTTGCTGTCTCTGTCTGTGAAGCACAGTTTGATATTATTGATTATACCTTTAATTTTTGTCACATTCAGAAGATGGGCAGAGGTGGATACCAAGAGAACTAATGATATATGTATACTGTACTAATATATATAAACTATATATATTAGTTTATACAGTAAATCTGTAGATATATTTTATAACAGATTTATTGTAAAGAATCAGATCACATGATTATGGAGGACAAGTCCCAATATCTTCAGTCAGCAAAGCTACAGGCCCAAGAGAGGCAATGGTGTAGTCCTAGTCTGAAAAAGAAGGCCTAAGAACCAAAATTGTTCATGTAGTTACAGTCCAAAAACTGGCAAACTTAAGACCCAGAAAGAACCAGTGTTTCAGTTTAAGTCTATGTGTATCAGTGAGCCCACAATAAATGTTGTGGGCAAGAAGTCCTCAGCTTGCAAACTGGAGGAGATTTCTAAATATAACCCAACTACGCTGGCAAGCTTATCAGGGATTTCCAGTCCCCAGATCTGTAAGAAATAAATTTCTGTTGTTTACATACCACCCAGTCCCTAATACTTTGTTACAGCAACCTGAACTAAGACATCACCAACCCAGCCCTGAACTCTTTAACATAGAGCCTCTGTAATGTTCCCTGTCTCAGATATTATTTTGTAAGAATAAAAGAGTATAGATATATGTTTAAGCCAAATTCAGATATTATGCCTATTTAGCTATTTATATAAACCCAAAAAGTGAGTAAAGTTTATATTATTATTATAAAGATATAAATTCATAAAATAAAAATCACTTCTATGATTTTTTTTATCCAGCCTTCAATAAGATTCTAAATAAAGCCTAAAACTAATTTTCAAGCTGAAGGAATAATATTTATCTCAAATACATCTCAGCCCAGGAGGAGATATTCTTCAAGATATCCAAATATTACATGTCCACAGTTCTGACTGGAATCTGTTTGTATTAAAGTAGCTTTCTTTCTTTATCCTCTCTTTTTATATCCTTTCACAACATTTTCTAAATTGACTATCCAGGGAAAAGAAATTCTTTGCAAATCTTCCCTGAAAAAAGCAACCAATTCATTATCTTGTCAGATGAATCATTTAACTTCTGAAAGACATGGGGCTCACCCCTGGAAGGTCCCATTGATGCTATTTGTCCATTACCAAGAAAAACGG
Source organism: Procyon lotor (assembly GCA_028646535.1). NCBI lineage: Eukaryota > Metazoa > Chordata > Mammalia > Carnivora > Procyonidae > Procyon > Procyon lotor. The sequence continues at coordinate 122,085,108 of CM053606.1, read as the reverse complement.
CCTGTTTCTGGCATTCCATCTCAGCACATTCTTATTTTTTAATATAAAAAAGTATATTTTGATGGACACTAATGAATAGCAAGCAAAAGAAGATGTGTTTTGCCTAGAAACATCAAATAGCTATGTCTGGAAAAGGAGACAGAGTTGAATGGCTGATAGGTTAAGTGGTTAAATGATGAACAAGCAAGTAAGTGAAATGTTCAGTGCCCGTGACTAGGGTGCACTGCAAGATTGACTTTTACAGTATAGTATATGACTTTTCATCACCATTGCTACCCATAATGCCAGGAAGGAAGGTTATTTCTATGAATAGTCTTCTTTGTTCATAATAGCAATCAGTCTCTATTTGGGTGGTTTTAAAATAGGCAATCATTTCACAGCAGGAACAATGAGGACAGAATAGAATTCAGAATCTTATCAGCACTCATAAACACTGCCGTTTATTGTCTTGTAGCTAGAAAAAGCAAGAATCACTGCAGTAAAGATGCTTATAAATCCATATGTGATTTTATCGTTGAAATAGAAAAGGAATGTCAGCTATCAAGTTTACTAAAATAAAATACAATTTATTCTTGAATAATTTAAAAGCTTGTGAAAAAAGGAAATCAGTTACATATTTACCAATTTTATGTAATGCATAATAAAAATGATTCACTATTACTTTTAGCCCCAAATTAAATTCTTCCTCTGTGGTAACCAATACCTTTATAATTAGGCATTGCAAACACTTAACAACAGATTGGCATCTATTTTTAATAATGGCGTCATTTTTAATAATGATTGCTAGCTGCTATTTCTAGCAATATGGCAGACTAAACGTTTATAGAAAATTCTTTGGAGAGAATATAATTAAAAATACTAGATAAAATATAAAACCTACATTTGAATGCATGCCTAAGCTGGTGGGAAGTAATTCTATTGTTAGATTCACGAATTGGTGTTTCCTCTGAGGTTTTTGTTTCAAACTTTTATGGCCTACATCTGAGTTAAAATGTGTGATCAATGACACAAAACCTGGGGTTAAACTACATATGAGGACAGGGTGGAGTCTCCTCCATAAAACTAGAATTCTAAAGTGTAACTCACTGGAAGGTTAACTATCCTTCAGAGAGAAATAGTCTTTGTGTTTGTCCTGGCTCTGAGTGGAGAAAAAGGAAAGAAATTTGAAATAGGGAGAGGAAAAGAGAGAGAAAAGAAGGGGAAAGAAGAGAAGGGAGAGGAGGGGACAAAAGGGAAGGAAAGAAAGAGAAAGAAAGGGAAGGAAAGAAAAAGAATTCTTAGCCATAAGCATTATTCAAATAAATCTGGAACCAGAATTCCTATGACATCTGTATCCTAGAAAAAAAGATTAAGGCTAAAATAAAATATTTAAAATGGTTAGGTTTGAGAACTGAGATATATGCCAAAAACAACAACAAAATTTGGAGAGAAACGGTCTTTAAAACCATGTCTCAAAGTATGTGTACAGATAAAGTTCTAATGAACATGAATTCACAATCAAAAATTACTAGGTACACCAGGAAACAAATCACTGTGAACAATATAGCAGAAACAATAAACTTCAACATTAGACACTTAATATCTGCAGATGGTAAAATGATCAAAAACAGAGCATAAAATAAATATATTGGGGCACCTGAGTGGCTTAGTCAGTTAAGCATCCCACTCTTGGTTTCTGCTTAGGTCATGATCTCATGGGTCGTGAGATCAAGCCCCAAATTGGACTTTGAGCACAGTAGGCAGTCTGCTTCTCCCTCTACCTCTGCCCCTCCCCCTACTCTCTCTTTCCAAAATAAATAATAAATCTTTTAAAAATAAATATATTAAATATATTTAAAGAAATGGAAGAAAAGATTGAAATAAGGCAAGGAAACAAGAAATTGTCAGAAAAGACAAGACATTTTTGCAGTTGAACTAAGCAGAACATCTAGAAATGAAAAATAAAATCCCTAAAATTAAGAAGTCAGTGGGCCAGGTGGATGATTAGATAGAGTTGAAGAGTCAGTAAAGTGGGTGATAGATCTGAGGAAATCACCCAGAATTGTACCACGGAGAGAAAAAGAAGATGGAAAAATATGAGAAAGAGAGAGAGAGTGAGAAGCAGAGAGGAGAGTGTGAGAAGGCACAGAATGTATATAATCAAAATTCTAGGAGAAAATAAATGGTACAGAATCAATACTCAAAGAGAGAATACAATTGATGGTATTGAAAGATGGTAATGCTCAGATTCTGTAAATCAAATGAATACAAATCAGCATAAATAAAATTAGTTAATCCTAAGTATATTCTAGTAAAATTTAAAAGTGCAAAAGACAAAAAAAAAATATTTAACTGAGCCAGAAAGAAAATACAGAGTACCTAAAATAGGAAAAGTAAACTAATATCTGACTTCTCAACAGTAACAATGGAAACCAGTACACAGTAAAATGACTTTATCGAGATTCTAAGAGTAATTACCAACCTAGAGTTCTATACCTGGCAAAGTGTTCAAAAACAAGGGAAAATACAGATATTTTCAGTCCGAATAAATGAAGGGAATTTAGAAAAATTTTAATGTATACTGCAGAGAAAAGAAAAATGATCTAAGAAGGAAATACTCAAATTGGATTAGTCAAGGAACAATCAGGAAAAAAGTTTATTCTAAATATTTCAAGAAGAAAGAAATTAAATACAAGGAATGTAGTAGTATAAAAGTTGTTGTAAGAAAGGGCAGGAGAGCAAAGTTCAAAGGTGGAGATTGCAACCCAGAAATTAGGTAAATGCAGAAAGCAGCAGCCACAGCTCCCATGAATTGAAAACTGGTAACTACCAGTAGAATATGGAGTTTGAACAAGGTTCAAGAAGCACCTATTTGTTCTGGAGAAGTATGCTCTAGTTTTCTTTCTTTTTTTTTACTGTTTTGGACATTTTTGTTTTTTCACATTTATCCACACATTCTAATAGCTATTTAGATGCTTACTTTAAAGATACCTGATAATAAGAAATTTAGTGCACATTGTTATTCATTTTTTTATGTTCTCCAAAAATTTATTTTCGTGTTTGTTATTTGGTATTAAAAATACAATACTCCTCTTCTTGATTTCCAAGAAGTATTACAAATACAATACTTAAAAATAAAATACTCCTCTTCTTGTTTGAGAAGTCTGGGTTCCCAGGAGCAAAAGTTTAATTGAATATGCCACATTATTAGCTGAAATAGGTACAATTTCAAAAGTGTTATAATTTTCTTTTTTTGCCAATATATTTTACATTGTGAATTTGGTAAATAAGGTCATCTGCCTTGTTTTCACACCATTCCAGGCTCCAGTCCTGGGAAACCAGTCAGGTAACTTTAGAACATCCTAACAATATCAACTTTATAGGATTGTTGAGAGAATTCAAAGCAATAGTGAGTGTAAAACACTTAGCACATTGCATGATGAATGAAAAATACTCAGTAATTGACAGTGATGCCTGACACTATTTTTTTATTGTGTTATGTTAGTCACCATACATCATTAGTTTTTGATGTAGTTTTCCATGATTCATTGTTTGCATATAACACCCAATGCTCCATGCAATCCGTGCCCTCCTTAATACCCATCACCGGGCTCACCCAACATCCCATTCCCCTCTAGTTTTCTGCCAGATGAAAAATGATTTGTGCTTTCCTTTTAAATTCCAAATCTCCTGCAAATGTCTCTCATTGGTGAAATCTAAATCAGAACTTGCCTGACGGGATTCTCAAAAATAAATTTCTCAGGCTTTCAGCCACTCTTAGTGACACAGTAGAGTGTAAAAAGGAACAGAAATGCTATTGACTGAAAATAAACAATCCAGCACAGAGATTCAAAAAGTGAGCAAAGAAAATGCAAGCATATGAATAAATAGAAAAAAAATTATACCATAATCACAATAATGTCTAAATTGGGGGTAAAAAGTTTAGATAAAATGAACTATCCCCTCTACAGTGATGTGATTGGCATAGAAGAATTAAAAGTTTGACTAATTTTAGAACTTCTTAAACATATATGTTAAAATGTCTTTGAAAAACCTAAATTAGTTAAAGCAGAGTATTTAACCTCCATATGCTAAATTTATATGGTTTTAGTACCAAAGATAGTACATGAGAAAGAGAGGGAGAGAGAAAGCACACAAGCAATTCTGCCAATTACAAAATGAAATTGATAATTCCATACTCCTAGAAAGAGTAATTTTAAAATACTTCTATTTATTAATAGAGCAAATATTTTAAAAGTCATTAAAGATATACTACCTTTGAACAATACAATTGACAAATCTAAAGGACATTTGGAGAACCCTTATATCCATTCTTTAGCAACTATATTTCTTCAGTAACTGAAGAATACAGTTGCTTCAAGCTTACATAAAGCATTACAAAAATTCATGCTCTACAATGTGAAGGTACACTGTCAAATTTCCCAGGAGCTCTTTAAAAATACAAATGTTTGCATTCTACCCCCAACAATTCTGACTTCATTGGTCTGGAGTGGATCCCAGGCATTAATATGTCTGAAAACCTCTCCAGGTGATTCTATTATATATCCAGGAGAGAGAAACATTCACTAGAGTATAAAGTAAGACTCACAAATTTTAAAGATTTTATATCATAATGAGTATATTTTCTAACCACATTGCAATGATTTTAGAAGTTAATTTTTTTTAAAATTAAAATATGGAAAAAAAATATGGAGAAAAATTTCACATAATTAAAATATAAAACAAAATTTTAAGTGACCTCTGGGTCAACAAATACATCATGAGTGAAATAAGAAAATACTCAGGAATGGGGTTCCTGAGTAGTACAATCAGTTAAGTGACCAACTCTTGGAAGTTGTGATCTCAAGGTTGTGACATTGAGCCCTATAATGGGCTCCACACTCAGCCTGAGTCTGCTTAAGACTTTCTCTTCCACAGTGCCTGGGTGGCTCAGTTGGTTAGGCGTCTGCCTTTGGCTCAGGTCATGATCACAGGGTCCTGGGATTGAGCCCCAGGACCTCTCTCTCTCTCTCTCTCTCTCTCTCTCTCTCTCTCTCTCTCTCAAATAAATAAATAAATAAAATCTAAAAAAAAAAAAAAACAACACTCTCCCTCTGTCCCTCCCTCCTCTAAAATACATAAATAAATCTTTTAAAAAAAAGAAAATACTCAGGAACAACAATGAAAATACTGCATATCAAACTTGAATAATAATCTGTCAGGTATTTTTTGTTTTGCTTTTCTGTTTTGGGTTTTTTCCTTTTTCTTTATTTTTTTTAACTAGAAAATTTGATTATAAAGTTCACTCGGAAGAATAAACAAAAATGGCCAAGAAGACCCTGAAAAATAATAGTAATGGAGGTGGTATTAGTCTTACCAGATACTAAAACCTACTTAAAATCTCTGCAATTTAGGGCCCCTGGGTGGCTCAGTCGATAAGCGTCTGCCTTCAGCTCAGGTCATGATCCCAGAGTCCTGGGATCGAGCCCCGCATCGGGCTCCTTGCTCAGCAGGAAGCCTGCTTCTCCCGCTACCATTCCCTCTGCTTGTGTTCCCTCTCTCGCTGTGTTTCTTTCTGTCAAGTAAATAAAAAACCTTTAAAATAAAATAAAATCTCTGCAATTTAAAAAAGTGTGATATTGGCATATGAATAGAGAAACGAATAGAACAGAAAATATAGACATAGATCTAACTGCATGTAAAAATGTAGTCTCTGATAAAGCCAGCATCAAAAATCAGCACAAAAATGGTGTATTTAAATAAGTGACATTAGAGTAAGTGGATAGGCTATGGAAAAAAAATAAAATTGGATCTGTCCCTCATGCTACACATGAGGATAAATTCTCAATAGATCAGAGATTTAAATGTAAAATAATTAAAACATTTAAGTACTAAGCAAACAAGTTAGAAATTTCTCTATAATGTGGAAACATACATTGTCTTAATATTAAAAATTCAAAAATAATGAAAGAGTTTGATATATTTTACTATATTAAAAAGGACTACATTTTTTAAAAAAATCATAAGCAAAAGAAAAAAAAATCTAAATATCCAGATATGAAAATTCTCATTGCTACTTTCTGGGGGAATTAATCATTTTATTTTGGGATTGATCGCAGGCATTTAAATTTTGTTTTGCATTAAGATACTTTAAGATTGTCAATGACTCAATCAACTTGATATCTTTGTGATATACTACCATAATTTCATTTTCCTCTTTTAAAAATGTAATACCAGAAGTACAATGTACTTAATTAATAGGATAGAGTAAACCAATATATCATGTAATTTCAGGAGTAAAACAATGATCCTAATATTCAATATGGTATAATCTGAGGTCCATCTTTACCTCAAAAAAAGGTAGTTATTAGTAGTATATGTATAAACATATATTATAAATAATATTCATATATTATGTATATATTATTCAAATACATATAAATATATATTTGTTGGTGAATTACTTGCTAGAGGTTCCATCTGTGCTTTCTATTCTAAAGCCATCAGTAATGCTGCCAGAAATGAGATGTGGTATACCAAGATGAAACAGGCTAGTGTCAGAAAGAGCAAGTGTAATTTACTGGTAGGTTCTCAGACATGAGTCAGCAGACAAAAGACAAAAATTTTGTGAGTATGCATAATAGCCTTGAGAGAGGAACAAGCCTACAGACATAGTATGTTGTCCTGTTTTAAACTGTTTCACTATTTATCATGGAGAGACAACAAATTAGTTGCCTGATACCATAGAAAACCAAAGCAGATAAAACTTGTGTCTACTTTCTTCCTCTTGGCATAGAAAGAAGGAAATTAGAAAATTTTATATTGTTTTATGACACCTAAGTTATGATTTCTTTCTCTTTTTTTTTTTTTTAAGATTTTATTTATTTGACAGAGAGAGATCACAAGTAGGCAGAGAGGCAGGCAGAGAGAGAGGGGGAAGGAAACAGGCTCCCTGCAGAGCAGAGAACCCGATGCGGGGCTCGATCCCAGAACCCTGGGATCATGACCTGAGCTGAAGGCAGAGGCTTTAACCCACTGAGCCACCCAGGTGCCCCTAAGTTATGATTTCTTAAAAATGAGTCTTCGTGTTTACCTAGCAAAATGAAGAAAACCAAAGGATGATTGATGCATTGATTGAAATTTTTGAAAATTTGCAAGTGGGGACACCTGGGTGGTCACTTGGTTAGGCGACTACCTTCGGCTCAGCTTATGATCCTGAGGCACTGGGATCAAGTCCCACGTGGGCTGGGAGCCCACTTCTCCTTCTGCCTCTGCCCCTCCTCCCTGCTCATATTTTCTCTTTGACAAATAAATAAATAAAATCTTAAAAAAAAGAAAAGAAAATTTTCAAGTGGACAAATTCTGATTACTATGAACCAAGCAAGACTATGAATAAAGTACACTGCAGGAAGCAACAGGGCAAGCCTAATGATGAAAGAGACAGGAGAGAAGGGGTTAGTGAGGAGAACTTAAGTACACCTAGTTTCTTCCGATAGCAAAGAGCCAATCTGAGTGTTGCCGTGTGGAGAAATGGATCCGGTGATGCCAGTATCATGATTTTTTTTTTTTCCAGGAAAACCCCAAATTCTAGAAGTCCATATCTTGAATACTACCAAAATAAATTGAAATTCTTTTGAACTATAGGCCATAAAAACACAGCTACAAGTCATCAGTTTACCATCTCTGCCTTGAAATAATAGATTGGTTCTAAACAAATTCACTGTTAAAAACTATAATTCCATAAGAGAATTAGAGGTGTGGTCTATAGGGAAAACATTCATTAATGCTGTTCCCAATGTAAAGCACTTATAGAGGATAGAATTAAAACTATAAGAAAAGTATTTTGTGTCTTAAATTAACAACTTTATTGCATTTCTTTCAAGTGTTGTTTTTATTATTAATTTCTGGATTTGGGTTTATGTTGTAATCTTTTTTAGATATTGTATTTTATGTATCTTTGTCTGACATGATTTCATAAGCTGTCTTCCATGTGACTAGCATGTTTTTGTAGCCAATCTCTCTGATGCATTTATAATAGTTTGAATATGCATCAATAGCAAGAGCTTAGAAAAGTGGTTTGAATGATTCTATTTTAACGTTAATTGACTGATGGAGGCTGGAAGATCTGCTTAAAATAGGTAAACTGGAAGCTTCCCATCGTGAGAGGATAAATGGAAGAGTCACTGTGTTTCTTGAAATCTTTATCCCCTTGGGAAGAAGAAAGGGATTGGTCTGCCTGAGACTGGCATTAGCCGGAGACAAGAACAAATTGAGGGGAAAGGAGTAGAGACTAGGGGGATGATACCTCCCAACCAGATGATGGCGGCAGACAAAAGAGTTGAGTCATTTGAGAAAGAAAAGAAAGAGCTTTCCACCTAGTGAAAGACAATTTCAGGCATGGAAAGTGGCAAAACTGGCACATTGGTTTGCAGCACATAGATTTTCAAGAAGCAGCAAAAATGGTATACAGGTGAGTTTAGAGAAGCAACCTAATGTAAGCTGGCCTGTCGGGCTCAGGAGGGGGAAGCTTATCAGACTGTCTCATACTCTCTCCTCCTTTTTTGAGCAAGGAAGGGACTTGAATGTTTCCCACAGTCAGCAAACAAAAGTACAGGGTCTTACTCGTTTACTAGAGTGAGGCAATTGTCAGAAGGACAGTGTTATCTCAAATGTTTAGCAGTGTCTAGTATCCAGCAATCAAAGATAACCACTTTGTGAATAAAACATTCTGTGTTATATTCTACTTCAGGTAGATTCCTAGAAGGGGAATCCCAAAATGAAATACATAACATATTTTTCAATTCTGATGGAACTTTTATGAGTACAGTCTTTGCCTTAAATATTGTCCACATTTTAAATATAGAAATCTTCTCAAATATATTACTCTTTACTAGCCAGGAACTGCTTGACAGTTCTTCCTTAAGTGGAAGGTAATGTTTTTATTTATTGTTATCTTAGTCTAGCATCCCATAGTGCCTGGACAGTTTGTTAGATAATATAGTAAAACATGGAACTGAGGGCTTAAGTGTCTAATAATTCTATACCAATAAATGTTCACTTTAATTCTGCTAAGACAAGTAATACTTTAGCAACTAATTCGTGTGCCAGCTGTCAGCTAGGTAAATTGTTTCTACCCAGCCTGATGATTCATATCATCTTAGTTGTTCATATGCAACTGTTCACCAGTGCCTTTATTTGGACATCCAGCTCACAGAAACAGGGCTCTTTGAGCGCAGAGTCAAGCACTACTTAATTGTAAGACATCGGCAGACATAGAATAACAATTATGTTTTATAGGAAAAAATAGCAAGGGGATAAGTTGGCAAAACAATAGCAATAAGAAGAGAAATTCCACATGCTTCCACCACCAACTATAACAGGTGTCAGTGTCTGTATCTATAGCCATTTATTCAGCCTTTGCTCTTTCTCAACAGATGAGCTGAACATATTTGTTTCTAAGGCCAACTCTTCTACTTTGTGCTCATCCCCTTTCCTCTACTCACTGACATCTCTCTGACAATTATTCCCTTTCTCTTCCGAAACATCTAATTTTTTTCTTTCTGTTAGATTATTCCTATAAGCATATAAACATGTTGTAACATTCCTCACTTTTAAATAATAGCAACAAAATGCCTCCCTTAGCTATAACATAAGCAGCCAGCAACTGTTCTATTTCTCTTCATACCTTTACAGCAAATCTCAGTTACCCATATTTATTTTTTTCTACCTCTCTTCCTATATTCTCCTGAACCTGAAATCAGAATTTGATTCCTTCATTCCAAAAGCTTTTATTTACTTTTATTACAGTTTGTATTGGTTTTGTCCATCTTTCCCAAAGTCAACAATGCCAAAGCCAATGGCCAGTTGTCAGTTCTACTTTTTTTGAACCATTGGCTCCATCCACAGTTGATCCCTCACTTCATCCTTGAGACAGTCTTCATTTGGCTTCCCAGATACCACTTACTCTGACTGATGTCCTACCTCACTGGCCTCTTTTCCCCATCACCCAACATCTAAACTTTGAAGAGCACAAGCGCAATCTTCAGACCCCTTCTCTGCTCTACCTATGTCCCTTTAGTATATGATTTTATCCGGTCCAATGATTTTAAGCAACATTGATACCCTGATGACTCCCAAATCTATAGTTTTAGTCCAATCTCTCTCCAGAACCTCAGTTTGAATTCCAGTTGCCCACTTAATATCTCCACTGTAGTGTCTATTTAGAAATATCAATATGCACATGTCCAAAATCAACTCTTAATTTCTTTTACTTCTTCCAAACCTGTTCCCCCTGTAGCCTTCATTATCTTAGTATAAGGCATCTTCAGTCTTCCATTTGCTCACGCTAAAAATTCACTTGTTCTTTCTCTCATACAGTACAGCCAATCCAGTAGCAAATTGTGCTGGCTCTTCCTTTGGGATGTAATCAGAATTTTATCACATCTCAGCACCTCCACTGCTACTACCCTGGTCCATCATCTTTCAGCTGACCGTTACAATATCTTCCTAACCGTTCACCTAGCTTCTATTTTTTGTCCCCTGTGGTTTTTATTCAATACAGTAGGGGCGCCTGGGTGGCTCAGTGGGTTAAAGTCTCTACCTTTGGCTCAGGTCATGATATCAGGGTCCTGGGATCAAGCCCCTCATCGGGGCTCTCTGCTCAGCAGGGAGCCTGCTTCCCCGTCTCTCTCTGCCTGCGTCTCTGCCTTGTGATCTCTCTTTGTCTGTCAAATAAATAAATAAAAGCTTTAAAATAAAATAAAATATATTCAACACAGTAGCCCAAGTGGCTGTTGTTGAAATGTAAATCATCCCTTTCTCCTCCAGATCCTCTAATGGTTTCCCATCCCAGACTGAGTCAAAGCTGAAGTTTCCACAATGGCCCATATGGCTCAACAGTACCTGCCTCCCAGGCTACCCCTGCTTCTCTGACCCTAGATCCCACCTCTTTACCCTATGTCTGTGACCCAACTACACTGGAACAATCTTTCCTCAGATATCTACATAACTTTCTCCACACTTACTTCTTTCAATGTTTCTGCTCAAATATCACCTTATTGGAGCGATATCCCCTAACCACTATAGAAAATAGAATCCCTTTTACTCTTTATCTCTCCTACCCTGATTTGTCTTTCTTTGTAGCCTTTATCATCACCTGACATACTCTGTGTTTTTAAAATGTATGTATTTCTATCTCTTTCTTATAGAGGTTATAAGGTACTTGAAGGAAGGGCTTCGTTATGTTTACTTCTAAATTTATAAATAAATGTTAAATGAAAGAATGGGATCTCCAAACTACATAATTTTGGAAAAAAGATAAGGTTTGTCCCATAAATTTGTGACTTCATTCTTAAATTCATAAATTTAAAATATTATAAAGTTAATTTAAGTAACTCCACATCTTTTTCTATGAATATATTTGATTAAATTCCATGTCTTAATTCACAATTATTTTTATCACAAAATACCAGGTCTTTTCCAAAGGCTCATAGCAAATTCACAATTTAATGTGCTCTTAAGATCTTTGGGGTCAATAACAAAATTGAACCCTCATGCTTTAACTGATTCCACAAGTATAAGTGTATGAAGTAGAAGTTACACATTCAATTTCCTCTCTACAATTGTTGGTTTCAGTTGAAATCATTCTAATGACTCATGTGATAACCAGATTTGGAGAAAGCACTGTAATCAGGAGGTGATTGAACTAGGTATTTACCTCAAAGTCTAGGACATGATTTAAGACTTGAATGAAAGGAAAATGATGGTTTAAATCTGGACTTAAGTAGGCATCAGTCCACATAACAAAAGTACCAGAAAGTGGGACACAGTAAGCCTTCTATTTAGGGCAAAGCTAATTGAAGAAAGGTTTTGCTTCCCCCCAAAATTAAGATACAAATGGTGGCCACATGAAAGGGCTCTCAAGGCTATTGCACTTTTACCCACTTGGAACTCAATGCAGTGCTTTTCTCTCACTAATGAGCAATGCATTTACTCACATGCTTTTAAAATTAGAATCAGAGGTATTTTTTAAAGTAATGAATGTTTTGCTCAAACTGTACCAACATGTGTTTTGAAAGAAACTGGAAATGTAGACTTTTCACGTAGGTTCACGTAGACTTAAATAGGCCTTGTTCAGACATTAATCTGAGAAGAGGGGCTGTTTGCCTACTCGGCCTCCTTAGGCACAGTGATCTCTACTCCATCAATCTAATCTCCTTATATCAGATATTTTATTCTCAATAGGAACAAAAAAAGTACTTCACTACCTACTTTATAAAGACAATTTTAAAAACATTCCTGAGGAATATAAACTACTCAAGTTAACAATCTCTACTCAAGGTAACTTGAGAATCTAAATTCTCAAGTTAACAATCTTCTTCCTCAATGACTTGGTGAAAATGTAGCCAGGTATAACAAGTTTCTGTATTGGTTTCTACAGATCAGCATCTGGTTCTGCATCAGTCACTATTCTTATTCCCTGTCTCACTATGTCCCCCCCATTTGGATCAACTCCACACATAGGGGCAAATATAAATTTAGCAGCCCCAGCAACTCACCTTCTCACTGCCCACCTGAGACCAAAGCCTCTGATGCCTTTTGTAAACATATGGGGCTCCATCCCAGAAGCTCAAAGTGTAACTCGTCTCTGAATACTTATGTATTCACATTGGGGGTGTCCCTGATATCCAGTCTTTCCTCGGTATTTGGATTTGACTACTTTTTTTGTATGCAGCTCCTCTTCTGCTTACAACCAGAGAAGGTTTTCTGCTTTTAAGGGCTTACATGATTAGATTGGGCCCCAGTAGGATAATCTCCCATTTTAAAGTATATAGCCTGCAAAGTTCTTTTTGCCATTAGCATGACATACTCACAGGTTTCAAAGATAAGAATGTGGACATCTTTAGAGGGGCCATTTTTTACTTTTATTCATACCTGAGGCTTATTGGATCTGAAGATTTTAAATAGTTATGGACCCATAGTGTACTTTTGGCAGATAAATTCAGTAAAAGACTGAACAAGACTTAAACAATGAAAATGAAAACTTCCCAAGACTTGAGTTTTAATTTGCCAAAGGAAAAAGCTGCCTACTCACTGACATAAATACATAGGAGAATTCTACTCAAAGTGAAGTATTGGCAAAGGACTTCAGCAGATAATTAGAATTCTTAGGCAATTTTCTCCTTTCAAGATGCTTTTTGAGAGGTGTGGGGAGGGGTTTATTGCCTGTGGGTAACTTTAAATGCTTGGACATGGGCTAGTTAAACTTAATTCCAAATTTAATTTTTAACTCTAATCTGCCCTTAAAGGTAGCTGCTAACACCACAGTATAGTTCCAGGGTTGCTAGTGACCCCTGAATGAAAGAGACCTACTACCTCCCTGCCATTTTCTCATACAGATGACACTCCCCCTCCCCAATATTAAAAAGCATAGATGATGTTTTGAAAGTCACTGGTTGTTTGAAACTCCCAATGCATTTTTCCACTGGAGCAATATTGAAAATAACACTCAGATGCCAAAGTAGGCCTATGGAATACAATTTACTTAGAACAGAGCTGCTTGAAAGGAACTATAGAACTAATCTGTGAGAAATTGTATTCTGAGTTCCAGTTTGGAACACATCACAGCTGTAGTGCCCCTGACATGGAACTCACTGTGTCAGCTCCCACAATGGATCAAATCATCTAGAGATCAATCTGCTACTGAGAAATCTCCAAGTCCTTGATTCCAAAGCCTAGATACAAAGTCTTTCAGAGCAGTGCCTGCAAGGAAGTGGCAAAAGCTACAAGGCTTTGGAGATGAGGAGCAGCATGAGGCAGAACTTGTCACATAGGCAGCCTAGTCTCCAGTGATTTACATCTTTCTTTTCAACCAGCACTTTCCACTGGCTCCATCAATGCCTTATAGCTAACTTTTCAGCATCTCTTGCTAACAATATAGAAAAATACATTCTAATGGATTTTTCCTTCTCTTCTGTCCCTATCATAAACACAATCCTTTAATAATTTGCAATAAGTTTTGACTGCTAGAAACAATAAGAAATATTATTTTTATAGTGGTTTTTTTTTTTTTTTTCATGCTGTATTTTACACCTGTCCACTGTGGCAAATTTGAACAACTATCATAAAAAGAAAGTAAAAATCATTCATAATCTCAAGACTCGGATATATTTTTCAACTCACTCTTTGTTGAAAAATATGAATGAATGAACGAACGAATGAATGAATGAATTCATAGGCTAAGACCAAAACGAGGCTTTACTTAGTTGTACAAGCTCCCTGGCGATAGACAATAGTCTGCTCAGTACTGGCTCCTACTGTGCAATAGACTGCTGAACCAAAGCATGGATTAAGTTAAGAAAAAGAGACACAGCAGCAATCAGTCACAACAAAACTTGAACTTGATTCACAACTGCCTCAGAGCTGTGTCAAGTTTTGTAGCCATAAACCTGCACTTACACTGCCCTCTAGTGCTCTCCCACTAGATTTAATGCAGCAGTATACATTATTGGAATAATTGTAAACCTGTAAAGAAATCAAAGGAAAACAATGACCCGGGGGTAGAAGAAATGATTAGAAAAGAAATTCTGTTGTGTACACTTATTTAATTCCTATTAAGGAAAAATATATCAAAAAGCTCTTATTTTCTTCTTCCCAGCCTATCCCCAATCCCATCTCTCCTTATCAATACAATACACATGTTTTCCATTCTGACCAGGCCTATAAGTGGAAGGGAATTGATCCCTGAATAAAGCTATGAATTAAGAATTATATATTATTTGTAAATATTTGGATATATGTGAAAGATTAATTAGCGTTGTTTGAAATAGGAATCTGATTAATAGAAAAAAAATAATACAGTAAAGAAAAAGGAAGATGACATCATAATCACAAGAAAATGAAAGATTATTCAAAGAATTGTTTAGCATAATACCCTCTAGTTCAATCCATGTCGTTGCAAATGGCAAGATTTCAAAATAAGTCAGTCAGAGAAAGACAATTATCACATGATCTCTCTGATATGAAGAATTTGAGACGCAGGATGGGGAGTGGGGGGTCGTGGGTGGGTGGGGGAGGGAAATGAAACAAGATAGGATCCAGAAGGAGACAAACCATAAGAGACTCCTAAACACACAAAACAAACTGAGGGTGGCTGGGAGGTAGGTGGGTAGGGATAGGGTGGCTGGGTTATGGACATTGGGGAGGGTATGTGCTATGGTAAGTGCTGTGAAATGTGTAAGCCTGATGATTCACAGACATGTACCCTGGGGCAAATAATACATTATATATTAATTTAAAAAAAAATAATTGTTTTAGGTGGTGAACTATTTGAAAAATAGCGAGTATGTTTAGGTCGTCTCATCAGGCCAAGGAGCCAAATAGATTTCAGGGAAATGAAATTTCAAACAAAATTAATTTTTGAAAATTAAAGCTAATCTTTATCAAATAGAACTGTCTAAGCTGGAAAATGATAAAGAAAAATGTAATTCAACTAAACAAAAAACTTCTCTCTGTTAAATAATCAGAGAAAAATGTTTGCATATATATAACATATGAAATGTTCATACTAAGAGATAAGAAAAAGAATATAACCTCAAAATCAGCAATTAATAAATGAAGAGTGACTTACAAGTAAATTTTAAACCATTCACCTGCAGAGTAAGCAAAACCTGCTAATCAAAATTACATGCCATTGTTCAGGCTACCAAATTAGCAGAAATGTTGTTAAATGAATTTCCAATGCAGAAAAGAGAGGGTAAAATAGACATTCTCAAATTTTTATGACTCACCCTTAGAAAAACAATCAGCTTGTATCAGAATTCTTAGAAGTAGCCCTACCCCAAAACATTCAGTGCTACCATTTTTGAGAATTTATTTTAAGGAAATACCCTAAATGTGTAAAAAGCTTCATGGTCAAAGATGATATTGCAAGATTAACTGTAATAATACAAAATGTATAATCATCTTAAATGTTAGAACAATACAGAGAAACCTTACAAATTGCACTACTAGTGGTTCTATCACACTGCAGATGGGATTACAGAATCACTGATTCTCTCAGCCCTCAAAGATAATAATAACAGGGCCTGTCCACAAGGCCAGACCCCCAGGGCAGTTGCCACTGGCCTCAAGCTTCATCTATTCACCTTAGCCTGTCTTAAAAATACTAATTTTCTAGTGTGCCACGATATGAAAAAAATTAGAAAGCATTTTACGGTATACACATTAAATATGATTACTATGTAACCATCAAAATGCTTACAAGGAAATTCTAATTTTATAGAAATGTTACATTTTTGGGGACGCCCGAGTGGCTCAGTCTGTTAAGCGTCTGCCTTCGGCTTAGGTCATGATCTCAAGGTCCTGGGGTAGAGCTGCTCTCTGCTCAGCAGGGAACATGCTTCCCCTTCTCTGTCTACCTGCCTCTCTGCCTACTTGTGATCTCTCCCTGCCAAATAAATAAGTAAAATCTTTTTTTAAAAAGTTATATTATTAATAATAAAAAGGAGAATAGAAATTTGTACATATCACCTGATCTCAAATGTTTTTCAACCTGTATATAGAACAAAAACTTCAAGAATACACCAAAATGTTAATAATGACTTTTCTTTGACTAGTATACCTAAAACTCCTAGTGTTTTCTTTCTTCATTTTTCTGAGTCCTCAGTAATAACTATGTAGTCTCTTCTAACAATTAAAAAATAATTTAAGGTCTTTAACTATAAAATATATAACAAGGAGTACAAAAAATATTGCAGGGAAATGACAATTTCCAACTGATTATCTATTGAATAATTTTTTTAAAAATCTACCATGAAATGGCATGATAGTGATTGTCCAGTAAGAGAACTATTTTAGATAGTACTATTATACTATGATCTAATTTTTCAATCTTTTAAGTTACCTCAAGAAGTCAACAAAGGATCTATCCTGAAAGACTACATAAGTATCTATCTAGACATAATGTAGAAAGGATTCTTTAAGTGGAATTGGATTAAAAGACTTCTGATACATCCTTCAAAGCTTACCTTCTGCACCCCAAATACATCTAGGACTCAAACACTAAGAATAATCCATAATTTATATTATTGGATTATATTAGATATTCAGTGCATAAATTTTGGTTTAGATAATTATTAGTTCATAGCTGGTAAATAGGAAAAAAGTTCATTTTCATAGATTATCAGAGTATAAAAAAATGAAGCATTCTTTCCAGGCTGAGGAGGCAGATTTTAGTAGAGCCTAGGATTCAGTATATGCAATATTTTTTAATATTTTAAATTACGTTGAAAATTACAATTATCCAGAAGCAAATAATCACAGATTTGGAAACACTCCTTCGCTTTTAGTATACCAATCCATCTACTTTGAGGCTCTACTGGTTTTGAGTCATACCATAACCTTAAAGGTGTTAGAGGTGGGGAGAGAAAAAGAATTAGAATTTAAACAATTTAATCTTGTTAATTGTAACTGAGAAATTTTTTGTAAATAGAAAATAGCTTTAAAGATGTCTTATACTAAGAAAAATTTCCAGAATTTTTAATACAGCTACTTTTTAAATACAACTATTCACAGAAATCTCCTAATGGTAAATTTCCCATATGGTCAATTAAATGGTGCTGAGTATATAAGTGTTTGAAAATGGCAAACGATATACTTTAATAATTTCCAAGATGTTATATAAATGTCCTAGACAAAGCTGAGTTAATCATTGACAAATTTTTTAAATAGCACAAAAAATTTCAGATGTTTATATTAAAGTGAAATAATTCTATTAAAAAAATAAATAAATAAATAAATATATATATATATATATATATATATATAGCTTCTCCTAGAATATTGCTGTTATTCGGTAGTGATTAGTTATGGAAATGCTTAGGTCTCCTTTTTTGAAGATAAAATAAAAATTTATATCAATTAAGTGTCTTTATATTACAAAAACAAGAAATTGAACATGTTAAAAAGTTTTGCAAATATTTTGTTATTTGGCATCATTTGAATTGAAAGAAAAAAGGAAGGAAGGAAGGCAGGGAGGGAGGGAGGGAAGGTCATGAACACTGTACAAAAAAAAAAAAAAAAAAACTGAAAAACTCCAAAACCCTACAAATTTAGCAAAAGAGATTTAACAAAATGAGATTTGAAAATATGGAAAATTAAAGTTCTATCCAAACTCACACAGTTTACAGATAATGAAAGACTTGAAAGCTTTCAATAGTTCTTCCTTTTATTGTTTGTTGTGAAGGTGAAGACATTATTTGTCCTGAGTGAACATCATATAAAATATTCAACAAGAATCAATAAATATTAATAAATGATCTATCAAAAATGGTACTCATATGCAGTATTTTGACATTCAATAGTCTTAATTCTGTTTTTGTAAGATAAGAGCCAATTAATTTATAATTAAATTATTTATAATTATACCAATATAAAATAATAATGAAGGTGATTTTTAAATTCCGTTATAATTTCTTTCTAATATGAGAAAATGTATTAATTCTCAAAGAGGAGTATGATTTAGAATTTGGAAACTGTGGACCACACGGTTTTACATGAATCCCTGCAAGAACTCTAGAATAGATTGTTAAACATGATTTTTGAGCACTTAGAAAATACAATGGTGATCTCTCGGTAACAAATGGAGGTTGCTAGTAAAGAAGTCCAGTTAACCTCATTTTAGAGAAGAATTTGACAATCTCAATCTCTCTTTTTTTTTTTTTTTTTTTTTGGTGACTAGGATAAAACCATAGATGATAGAAGTCCCAAATCTAACTCCCAAATGAAACAAAATAACATAGAAAAGGTAATATATCTCTGATAGGCTCAAAAGAATAATAGATTGGAATAACAAGTTAATGGTACTAACAAATGGCGGTAAAAGAATATGATTCTATTATTCATTCTCCCACTTATTGTTCTTTTAGACTTGGACATATCCCTCAATTTGCTAGAACCTCAATGTCCTCACTGGAATGGAGGATAATTACATTTCAACAGCCTTATTCATAGAGTTATAAGAATCAAATGGGATGAGAAAAGTATATAGGGAATATAGTCAATAATATTATAATATTGTATGGTGACAGATGGTGACTACATTTATTGGAGTGAGCACTGAGTAATATACAGAATTGTCAAGCCCTATGTTGTACACCTGAAACTAATAGAACATTGTATGTCAGCTACTCTTCAATAATAAAAAAATTGTGGGGGTGCCTGGGTGGCTCAGTGGGTTAAAGCCTCTGCATTCAGCTCGAGTCATGATCTCAGGGTCCTGGGATCGAGCCCCGCATCGGGCTCTCTGCTCAGCAGGGAGCCTGCTTTCTCCCCTCTCTCTGCCTGCCTCTGCCTACTTGTGATCTCTCTCTGTCAAATAAACAAATAAAAAAAAATAAAATAAAAAAATTTAAAAAATAATTAAAAAATTGTGAAAACTCTGGGAATCATGAAATGCAATTCAAATATTTTTGAAATATACAGATAGAGATGTAGAGTTCCAAATAAAAATTTAAAGTATTAAGTCACTTGAATATAGACTGAGAGAGAGCCACATAGAAATTGCTGGGGGACTCAGTTGAGGAAAATTACTCAATATGAGTCCACTATTTTAAAACAAAGATAACAATAACATAATAGAATGCATAGTACCACTCTTATTTGTCTTAATCAAAACATATCTATAGTATTGTTTGCTTCTTGGTATCACTTCTTAAAAGGAATCCTGACAAAATAGAATACTTCCTGAGAAAGGCACCCACAATTATTTTTTTATTAACATATAATGTATTATTTGCCCTAAGGTACATGTCTGTGAATCGTCAGGCTTACACATTTCACAGCGCTTACCATAGCTCATACTGTCTCCAATGTCCATAACCCAGCCACTCTATCCCTTCCCCCCTACCTCCCAGCCATCCTTATTTTGTTTTGTGAGTTTAGGAGTCTCTTATGGTTTGTCTCCTTCCCATCCCCTCTTGTTTCATTTCTCTCCTCCACCCCCCACAACCACCTGCCCTGCCTCTCACATTCTTCATATCAGAGAGATCATGTGATAATTGTCTTTCTCTGACTGACTTATTTCACTTAGCATAATACCCTTTAGATTCATCCATGTCATTGCAAATGGCAAGATTTCATTTCTCTTGATGGCTGCATAGTATTCCATTGTATATATATATACCACATCTTCTTTATCCATTCATCTGTTGATGGACATCTAGGTTTTTTCCATAGTTTGGCTATTGTGGACCTTGCTGCTATAAACATTTGGGTGCACATGTCCCTTCGGATCACTACATTTGTATCTTTAGGGTAAATACCCAGTAGTGCGATTGCTGGGTCATAGGGTAGCTCTATTTTCAACTTTTTGAGGAACCTCCATACTGTTTTCCAGAGTGGCTGTACCAGCTTGCATTCCCACCAACAGTGGAGGAGGGTTCCCCTTTCTCCGCATCCTCGCCAACATTTGTCGTTTCCTGACTTGCTAATTTTAGCCATTCTGACTAGTGTGAGGTGGCATCTCACTGTGGTTTTGATTTGTATTTTTCTGATGCCAAGTGATGTTGAGCACTTTTTCATGTGTCTGTTGGCCATTTGGATGTCCCCTTTGGAGAAATGTCTGTTCATATCTTCCGCCTATTTCTTGATCAGATTATTTGTTCTTTGGGTGTTGAGTTTGAGAAGTTCTTTATAGATTTTGGATACTAGCCCTTTACCTGATATGTCATTTGCAGATATCTTCTCCCATTCTGTCAGTTGTCTTTTGGTTTTGTTGACTGTTTCCTTTGCTTAAGGCACCCCCAATTATGATGAGGGGGGTCTCAACATCATGCCATGAAAACATCCTCAAAAACATGGTATCGTAGCAAATTAAGACTCATAATGGGAAGGAAATGAAGATTGTCTTCAGATATATTTGTCCACTGTATGGAAGAGGAGTTAGATTTGTCCTGTGTAGTTTCAGAAAACAAGCTGAGGATCAATGTATGAAATTTACCTTACTTTAGTTCACAATAAAATTTTCCCAATTAAGAGAACAAAAAAAAACAAACCATAGACTGCAAGAAAATATTTCTAAATACATATCTGATAAAGAATTATTATCCAAAATACACAAAGAACTCCTAAAATGCCACAACAACAAACCAAGAACCCCATTATCCAAAACAAACAAACAAAAAAAATGAAAGACCTGAGCAGACACCTCACCAAAGAAAATATCCAGATGAAAAGTAAGCATACACTTGACATCATTGGTCATCTGGAACTGCAAATTAGAACAAAGAGATGTCACTAGCTTTATTCAAAATTGCCAAGAATTGGAAGCAACTAAGATGTCTTTCAATAGGTGAATGGATAAATAAACTGTGTATATCTACAGAATGGAATAATATTCAGTGATAAAAAGAAAGATATCAAGCCACAGAATGACATAGAGGGAAACTTTAATTCACTTTACTAAGAAGCCAGTCTGAAAACGCTACACATTGTATGATTCTAACTATATGACATTCTAGAAGGCAAGCTATAGGGACCTTAAAAAGATCAGTGGTTTCCAGGCATTCATGGAAGGGAGGGAGGGATGAATAAATGGAACATGGAATTTTAGAACAATAAAACTATTCTGTATGATATTGTAATGATGGACTTATATTAATATATATTTATCAAAACCTACAGAACTGTGTAACACAAAAAGTAAATCCTAATGTAAACAATGGACCTTAGTTAATGATGAATCCCTTTTCATTCATCAGTTGTAACCAATGTACCACACTAATCCTAATGCACACTAATAGAGGAAAATGTAGGATGGGGTGAGTGTAGATATGTGGGAGAAGCTCTCTGTACTTACTGTTCAATTTGTCTCTAGACCTAAACTGCTCTAAGAAGTCATTTGGAAAAAATAATAATAAACTCTGTGCATTTTTTACTTAAGTCTTTCTAGTAATGAAAGCTACTCATATATGAAATGGGCTGCTTGCAATGACAATTACTATATGTGAGAAAGTTCAAAGAGGGATCAAATGACCATCCTTCCTGCATGAGGTAGACTTCTTTCTTAGAGTGGAATATTACACTACATGACCTTTAAAAGGCCCGTTATATCTCTTTAATCCATTAGAAATGGTCAAGGTGCAGCTGTCATCAAATTACTTTGCTTCTCACTGCTTCTAAAGCCATCAGGAATGTGTATATTCCCATCTCTCTCTCTCTTTCTCTCTCTCTCTCTTATAATTCTAACAGTAGTGGGAGGGAAGGGTTGTTTGTGTGTTTGTGATAGCAAAAAGATGTGCCCTTTCCAGGAACACCACAAACTTCCTGGTTTTCAACCACAAGTATGAATCACTCATAGTCTAGTGGAATTGATCTGTTTGGTTATGATACCATGTATTTTTTAGATAATAATTACCTTAAAAACTGATTCATAAAGACACTTCTCATATTTCATACCCAAGGTTAAGCATCTGGCTCTATGAAGAGCAAGAGTTCCTAAGATGCAAAAAGAAGAGTATTTGCTAGCTCCTTTTTCCCAGCAATATGTGAATTTTGCTGTATCTTAACAGATGAGGTGTTACCCTTCAAAATTCTACTAAACATACTCAGACATTTTCTCCAGAAAAATATATATGCACATTTAAAAAATTGCATGCAATTTCAGGGGCTTATAGAATTTCTGAAACCAGTATAAGAACTGTTAAATGGTCCATGAGTTAAGAACCCCTACAGGAGCATATTCAATACATAACTTGATAGTTCCCATCTCTGTACCTTTACTCACACTATCCACTAAGATGCCCCCCCACCTGCCTTCTGCTGGGACACCAATTCTACTATCTGACCTCATTATGACTAACCAACTTTACATCTAAATATCAACCAAAAGATTCCTCCTCTGGTCCTTTCTTTAATTCCCATGAGACTCAAACTTGTTCCTATCCCTGTGTTTCTTCTCCCTCTCTTACCTGCATACTTTCCTCCATTATTTAAACCCACAGACCCATCACAATAATCTCAAACCTCTTTGCTTTGTGAAGCTCTGTCTGACAATTCCTTCCTTATCACTCATTGTGAATATCACATAATTCTGTAAATGTGTTAACATTTATAGCATTTTTTTAATTTTGATAATAAATTATTAAGAAGAAGTAATGTGACTTACCTTCTTAGAATATCCAAATACCTCTCTCATGAGTGCTCCATAAACACTTGATCACTTCTCCTTGGCATTTTGCACACTATAATTTATTATAACATTGTAATGTTACAATATTAGTAATAATTAGTTACTAATGAGTAAATGGATCAATGGTAGATTTTTTTAAAAATAATTGACGTGAAATTCATTCACATAACATAAAATTAACCATTTTAAAGAGAACAATTTAGTAGCATTTAGTACCTTCACAATGTTATTCAACTGCTATCTCTAGTTTCAAAACATTTCTATCACTTTAAAGTAAAATTTTTTATCCACTAAACAATTTCTGCCCATTCACTTCTCCCACAAGCTACAAGCATCCACCGATCCATGTTCTGTCTCTCCACATTCATCTATTCTGGATACTTCATCTAAATGGAATCATGCAGTGTGCGACTTTTTGTAACTGGCTTCTTCCACATAGCATAATGTTTTCAAGGTTCACCCATGTTGTGGCATGTATCGGTACTACATTCTTTTTGATGGTTGAATAATATTCTATTTTGTGTACATATACTATATTCATTTATCCATTCATCTACTGATGAACAGTCAGCTATGTCCATCTTTGGGTTATTTTAAATAGGATTATTATACATGATTGTACCTGTACTTGTTTAAATGCCTGTTTTCCATTATTTTGGGTATAGACCTAAGAGTGGAATTGTAGGATTATGTAATAATTCTGTGATTAACTTTTGGAAGCTCTGCCAAAATGTTTTCAACAGCCCTTGAACCAACTTATATTCCCAAAAATGTACAAGGTGTAACAGTTCTTATTTCTCCACAACCTTGCCAATATCTATTTTCCACTTTTTGTATTATATACATCCTTCTAGGTATTAAGTGGTACCTCTGGATAATGGTTTTTAAAACACCGGCCTGTTTTGAACACATCTGTAACACCTACAGAAGTGAATTTACTGTGAAGCTAATAAACCTTATGTTTCAGAATCCCTCACTGAAGACTCTGTTGAAATTAGAATTAATAATTTTTTATTATTTTCCTGTCAAAAAGCCCTGTAAGTTTCAAAAGTTTCCAGCCCCACAAAACTTGATTTTCCCCTACCTACAAGTAAATGAAAATATCTACTATTCGTGAGTATAACAAAAAATATGCCTATCTCCAGCAGCAGTGGTATTCTTTTGCTTCTAGAGTCACCATACTTAAGGCTTTATGACAAATATCACCTGAGTAACAAATTTAAGAACCTAGTATTCCAGGTAGCATGGCAGGAACCATAATAATTCCAGCCACTTATTAATTGCAAGACACCCTAAGTCCAGGCTATTGCTAGAAAGCCAAACATAAATTTCTGTTTCCAAAGGATACATACATAATTCTTCTAACAATTACCTCTTCTCAAATATCAAAATAAAAAGAACAAAGCCATGGAGTGTCTGCAATATTTTTAAGCTATACTGTCTTTTACTTTACTTTTGCAGTTTGCATGTAGTCAATAGGATGATTCTGTCACATTCACTAACAGAAATCAAGTTGCAAGTGCAAATGTGTATGACTATTGATGTCCCTGATTTACATAAAAATCTGTGATGCACATTCAAAATCTGTACTCACTACAAATAGATCAAATAGTGAGCTTCCTCAACCATGCCCATATGATTTATGAGTAAGTTTTACCGCTATGTGCTGTTATGCCCTTCAGAAACTAGGTTATTCGAATTGAATATTCAGTGTAATACAGTATGTGACAGACTATACAAATTATTTGCACAAGACATGGTAAGTAATTTTGACCATAAAATTTGATGATAATGTTCATCAGGAGAGTGCCCTGCCTCTCTGAAAAGGCTTGAAAATTTATGTTATAGTACCATATGGTGTTCTTGGTTTCCCATATTTTCCTCTTGAAGATTCAAGTGTTTTTCCATCTTTTATCATAATTTTATCCTGTGCAAAATATTAGTTTTACCTTGCATGTAAGCAAACTAAGTTTAAGTCACTGTCATTCAATTTTAACAAATTCACCTTCCAGAATGTATTGCTAAAGTAGGACCTAAATGAATAGATTCTCATTCAGTTGTGTTCCATATACCTTAAATGTTCTATACTTTGTAGGAGAAGATATTCACTGTGAGACTAGTTTGGCTTTTTAAAATCAAAATACTCACCTATTAAAGATCAACAAACATTGAGTTCTAATTATTTCCAGTTTTCTCTTCTATAGCTTTGTCATAATTTATTTATAACCTTTTATTACCTATTTTCATTCATGGCTTCTCAGTCAGACAGGTTGGGCCACAGTTCATCTGAAAAGAGATATCATAAAGCCCATCTCATTGAGTTTTATAGAATCATGTGTGGTATTGACACAGCTAGCATTCAGGAAAAGTGAGGACTTTCTGCCCTTCCCGCAAGAAGAGAAAAAGGGTACCTAAGCCAAGGAAAATTGAGACTCCTACCAACATTTTACAGATCTAAGCTTTCAAGACTACTATTAATGGAACGATATTTCTCTTACCTTAATGTGCATACACGATCTGAAAAGCTTGTCAAAATGCAGATTCTGTTTTAAAAGTTCTGAGGCAGGGCCTGATATTTTGCCTTTCTGACAAGCTCAGAAGATGCTGGTACAGGTCTGCAGACCACCCTTTTGAGTAGCAAGGTTATAGAACTCCATGTTTCTACCCAAGTATACTGAACTTAACTAAGCAGGTAGATGGTATTTTTCAGGTTAATGATGGTGGAGTTTTTTTCTTTTAATTTGGGGTACTCATAGATTTATATTGTTGTAAGAAATTATTTGGAAATCTCCCCCATACCCTTTAACCAGTGGTAATATCTTACAAGTTTATAGTACAGTGTTACAACCAGATATTAACAGAGATAATCCACTGATCTTATTTATATTTCTCCAGTTTCATTTGTATTCATTTGTGGATTCGTGTGTGTTTTATGTAATGTTATTGTGTGTGTAAATTCATATCACCACTATCAAAATACAAAACAGTTCCATCAAGGATTTCTCCTAAAAAGGATTTGCCCTTTTATAATTACATGTGTCTCATTCCCTAACCCTACCTTGTCCCCTCTCTTCCTTCTGGCAATCACTAATGTGTTCTCCATCTCTATAATTCTGTCATTTCAAGGACGTTATATAAATGGAATTATAATGGTATTTAACCTTTAGAGATTGACTTTTAATAAGTATAATTTCCTAGAGAATCATTCAAGTTGTTGTGTGCATCAGTAAGTCATTCCTTTTTTTTTTTTTTATGAGTAGTATTCCATTATATGGCTGAACTGTAGTTCAGCCATTCAGTCATTGAAGGACATCTGAGTTGTTTCCAGTATTGGATTATTACAAATAAAGCTGCTATGAACATCTGTGAAAAGGTTTTTGTGTGAGCACAAGTTTTTAGTTCTCTGGAATAAATGTGCAACATACCATATGATAATTGGATCGTATAATTATATGTTTAGTTTTATAAGAAACTGTCAAACTGTTTTCCAGAATGACTGTACTATTTGACATCCTCACCACCAAAGTATGAGTGATCCAGTTTCTCCATATCTTTGTCAGCATTTGGTGAGGTCACCATTTTTTATTTTAGCCATTCTGATTGGTGTGTGTTGATATCTCATTGTGGTTTTAATTAGCATTTCCTAATGGTCAATGACACTATACTTCTTTTCATGTGCTTATTTGCCATTTGCATATCCTCTTCCATGAAATGACTATTCATGCTTTTGCTCACTTTGTAATCAAATTGTTTTTAATTTTTTAAATATATTTACTTATTTTACAAAGAGAGAAAGAGAGAGTGAGCAGGCACACACTTGTACACAAGTTGGGAGAGGGGCAGAGGGAGAGAATCTTCAAGCAGACTCCCTGCTGAGTTTGGAGCCTGATGTAGGGTTCAATCTCACAACCCTGAGATCATGATGACCTAAGCCAAAACCTGAATGGGGTGCTTAACCAACTGAGTCACCCAGATGTCCCAAATTATTTTTATTTTTTGCTGTCAAGTTTTAGTGTCATTTATATATTCTAGATACTAGATATTTGTTAGATAAGTTCTTTGAAAATATTTTCTCCCATGGTATGGCTTTTCATCTTTCTAGTAAGATCTTTTCACAGAGCATAAGTTTTTAATTTTGAATAGAATGACATTTTTCAGTTTTTCCTTTTGTAGATTATGCTCTTGGTGTCAAATTTAAGAACTCTTTGCCTAGCCCCAGATCCAGAGGAATTTCTTCTACTTTTTCTAAAAAGTTTTATAATTTTATGTTTTAAAACTTAACCTTATGATCCATTTTGAGTTAATTTTTGTATAAAGTCTGAGATTTAGGTTGAAGTTCACTTTTTTGCCTTAGATGTCCAGTTGCTCTAGCACCATTTGTCAAAAGAGCTGTCCTTCCTCCTTTGAAGTGCTTTTGCACTTTTGTCAAAAATCAGTTGGTGTGTTTTTAATGATGGCATGAATGTCCTACAAGTCTGTCCCCAACAGGAGATAACTGACAGCAATCAGCAATCAAAACTATGGCAGAGTCCCAGTCAGGACAAATTTCTTTATGAAGATATAATTACTTACCAAGAAAGAAAGCTCTTATGGTCTGCTTACATTGTAAAGAAAGTCCCAATGTAGAGCCAAGCTACTAGTACTATTCTCTCACTGAGTTTCAGCAGTTATCAGCCACTTGTAATTTCACCTTGCTTTTTTTTTTCACTGTGAAAAAAAGTTGTTTTTTTTAATTAACTTTTATTTTATTTTTTCAGTGTTCCGAATCATCTTGCTTTTTACTAACCTAACTCTAATAGACACTTCATCCTTTCATTTATTAGTCTGAGTGTGAAAATTATTTAAATTTTATCCACATTCCTAGCCACCTTCTTGAACATTTTTAGTTTGGCTCTTCAGTGCTTCCAATCAGTTTGATGTCTCTTCCCAGCATTAAGAAGGAAAAGAAGAAGCTGTGAATTTGGCACTTAGAATATCCCTTAAATGTATGCACTGTCCTCTCCTTTATGTCAACATCAAACTAAATATTCATTTGTCATTATTTCTTTATTAGATACTGTTAATTCCCCACCTGGAATATAAATGATGTCTCTCTGCTTTCAGAGAAAAGAAGCAGTGCAAATATTTTCCAATCAAGGAAATGTTTTCCTGCTAACCATATGCTACTCACTCACTCTTCTTTTTTTCTTTTTAAAGATTTTATTTATTTATTTGACAGAGAGAGAGAGAGAGATGACAAGCAGGCAGAGAGACAGGCGGGGGGGGGGGGGAAGCAGGCTCCCCGCCGAGCAGAGAGCCCAAGGGGGCCTTGATCCCAGGACCCTGGGATCATGACCTGAGCTGAAGGCAGAGGCTTTAACCCACTGAGCCACCCAGACACCCCTACTCACTCACTCTTAAGTAAGAATCTACCCAAGAACTTTGCCCTGTCTGACACTGAACCTCCTAACTTCTAGATGGGCAGGGACTGGGAGCCTGGTGGTCTAGGGCTCTAAGAGCTAACCACAATCACATACAGCCATCAGAGTATAGAATTCTGTTCTGCAGTCTTGTACCCATTGTGCAGAATTGTGACCTGACTCTATGTGCTGATGATTAGCATTCTGACTTCTCCTCCCTTTCCTAGTCTTGATTTCCTTACTATATCTGGTTTCTCTGAGGATGTCCTGTGATTTTGCTTCATCTTGGTTTCCCTCTTCCTACAAATTACTTCTCTTCACATTTAAATTATTGAATTAATCCAAATGGAACCCCTTCCTGCCAAGTACTTTCTATGTACATCTCCACTGGCATCTCTTTAAAAGCAAACAATCTCTGCTCTGAAACAGAATATTCTGCTTCTGTCTCCAGGCCACAGCCACACATACTGTTGCCGAGGCAATGGCAAATCTGTGTCAGGGTAATTGACATTTGTTTGAGGGAGTTGAAATAGTTCCACATCCCCCTTGTCACATCTGCTTCTTGCTATCTCATTCCTGATTTTCTCATAGCAGGAGAAATTCTCAATCAAGTCAGAACCCAAGACATTGATCTGCTATGCTTTAGTAGTGATTGGAATTCCTGTGCCTTCAAGGCAAGAAACCAGGTCCTCATCCTTTCTCTGGGTGTTTTCCCTCTTCTGTGCAATAAACCCATCTGGACATAGATTACTTCTTAGGGACAATTTCCACTCAATTTGGGTAGGTGGGTAGATAGATCCACAATCTAACCTACCAAATAGCGTATTTCTCTTCAGCATGTGGTTCCCAAACTTAGATTCAGGGAAAGATTTTAGAATCTACTTTAGCTTCAATGCCTAAAATGAATTTCTCAACAGAGATTTTGCCAGAAGTCTACATCTTCTACTAACTAAAATCCAAACTCCTTCGTCTTCTTCCTCTTTTTAAGCCTCTTACCTTTTCAATTATATTCTTAATGTCAAAGGAAGAGGCCACCATGCAATAGCTGACACAAAAATTAAATTTGTTGCTTGCTGAGCCAGACAGGGTTACACTTGGAAGGTAAAGTCTCCCAGAGTAAAGCAAAAAGCTGATTTCGTAGAGGGTTTGGCAGCATGGAGTTCAAAGAAAATTCATTCTCCCTTAGAAATTTTGAGACGCTCCTTTATTAGCTTCTAGTATCCAGTGGTGCCAATGAGAAATCTGACACCGATTTAATGCTTCTTTATGTATAAGGATTTTTTTCCTACCTTTAGAAGATCTCAACACTTTTCTCTTTAATTTTAGTGTTCTGAGATTTATACTGGTGTGTTGTGTTTTCTCGTATTTATTTCACTTGCATTTGGTGACCTTTTTTAATCTGATGACTTTTGCATTTTTCCGTAGTTGTGAAAAAAGGTTTCTCTATAATATCTTTGTTTTCATTGCTTTTTTTGTATGATCAAACTCTTTATCTCCAAGTTGCTAATTGATTCTCTTTCAAAATAACCTATTCTGGGGGCACCTGGGTGGCTCAGCGGGTTAAAGCCTCTGCCTTCGGCTCAGGTCATGATCTCAGGGTCCTGGGATTGAGCCCCACATCGGGCTCTCTGCTCAGCGGGGAGCCTGCTTCCCCCTCTCTCTCTGCCTGCCTCTGCTTACTTGTAATCTCTCTCTGTGTCAAATAAATAAATAAAATCTTTAAAAAAATAACCTATTCTGACTAAATATCTATTAAAATACATATCTTCTCTTATTTCTATCTTTTTGAAAGATTTTATTTCTTTGAGAAGGAGAGAGAAAGCACACACGTGTGTGGGGGTAAAGGGAAGAAGAAGAGGGAGAAGCAGGCTCCCCACTGAGCGGGGAATCCATACAGGATCAAGAGATGGTGACCTGAGATGAAGGCAGATGCTTAACCAACTGAACCACCCAGACAACCCTCTTATCTCTATTTTTAATTATTGTCTGTTTTATTCATTTCCTCTGGTATTAGTTTTTCTGTTTGTTTACTTTAGTGCTCCTGATAATGTTGATTTTGCACAATTGTTAGGTAATTCTTGGCTTATGTGATCAACTTTGTACCTGAAATTCCCCATAACTTATGTAGATCAGTAGTGTACAAAAAGGGAACAATAGAACGGGTCTACCTTGGAGGTAGAAGTATTTTATTATCAACATTGTTCAGGATTATCAGCAATAATCCTGATTCTAATAAAAAAGATTATAATAAAAAAGAGACCAACTTTCAGTCATTTATACCTTTTATTAAATTGGATACAGTCAATACCCCTCCTTTACTGCCTGCACCTAGAGAAAATCATTCCCACTCAACCCCTCTCATTCTGTGTCCTCACCTCACTCCACCATGTGGTAAGCCATTGCTGTAGATTCTGTTCCATTCACAATATTCTTTCTACAGTGATTGTGGGAAAGAACACATTGCCAAGAAGTGTACCACTAACTCCTTTTCTGGACAGAGCCCCCTAGTTCTTATTCTTGCCATTCACCTGGGATACAGCTCTGCTTTTCCAGCCCAAATCCCATCTCACTGTCATATCCTGGAGACAGTGGTTTCTGCTTTTATCCACTCAGTGAAGGTTAGGGGTAAAAGAAAGCAACCAACTTCATTACTCTGAATCGTGTTCCTTGTGTAATCATCTTAATAATTGACAGTGGCCCCTTCTGACCCCTTAAATCCACCCCCAAAATGGAGCACACTTCCAGAATGTCTCTTATTTTGCAACAAATATCTTCTGTGTTTGGGCAGTGCTTTTCTTCATTATTAACAGCAGTGCTGTGCACATCATAATTTGTGAGAATTAAATGAGTTAACATCTGAACCCATGTGCTTTCTGTCTTTAAGAAACTTCTCAAATTTCTTGTTTTCTAGCCAGCACTTTCCTGTTTGTTTTCCAGTATTGTGGATGTTTTAAATCTTTTCTTTTGTCATTTCTAGACATTTACGGCTTTCAGCCTATTATCTTGATTTAGTTTCTCATCTGCTTCTAAAATAGCATTATCCCTTTTTTTTCTAGACAGGTATGCATTCTGGAATAGTCTTCTCAGACTGCCATAACAAAGTCCACAGACTGAATGACTTAAAAAACAGAAATTTATTTTCTCACAGTTCTGCAGGCTGGAAATTGAAATCAAAGTGCTGTCATAGTTTCTGGTAAGACCGCTCTTCCTGGCTTATAGATGGCTACATTCTCACTGTGTCTTCACATGCCTTTCTTCTGTGCGTGTGCAGAGAGAGAGCCCTCTTCTTCTAAAGACACCAGTCCTGTTGCATTAAGGCCTAACCCTATGACCCCATTTAATTACCTTTCTAAAGGCCCTATCTCCAAATACAGTCACATCAGGGGATAGGGCATCAATGTATGAATTTGGGGGAGGGATACAAATCAGTCCATGGTATATTCTAATCAACTGGTTTTTAATTAAAAAAAAAAAACAGCAATTTACTCAGATGAAAAAAAAAGTTTTTTTAAAGACTCTTTAAAGTTGATATAGGACATGTTATCTTTCCTGAAGCAAAGTAAATGCACAATAAATATCCATTAAATACATGAATGAGGCATTCAAAATGTACCTTAGAACTTTCCCAAGATACCATTTTTCAGGAACATTTCATGAGCACATTGTTTGACTCTTTCAGGTTGCTATTATATGGAAAAAATGATAAGAACATAGTTGTTGCTCACTTTACTCTCAAAAAAAAATACCTGATATCATTAGAGAATTTAACATGTTTATTAACATTAAACATATAAGTATTATGATTATTTTATGTATATTGATATGTGTATTCATTCTGTTTTCTAATGGGTTAAGATTTGGGAAAGATTGCTATTAGGCATGTTGGTGCATATGTATTGTAATGCATATGCATACATGTGTACATATGGGTCTTATGGATATAAATGTATAAGCTATGTGATAATATTTTTATAATTTTTTTGTTACTTTAGTCTTAAAATGTTGTTTAACTTTTAACAGAGTTAGGTACCACTACATTTATGGGCCATTACAGTGTAATTCACTATCAATAAAACTAAATATCTTGGACACAACCTCCAGTACTTAGAGATTAACAGAAGAAAAGATCTAGAAAGTGGACTGCTGGCAGATATTTAGAAATAAACTTTGGACTCACAAATATATTGTAGCCTACTCTAGACAGATCAAGAATTTAGGTTAGGAAATTGTGCATCATAACATCCATATGTACATTTCCATATGTAGAAACTACTGTGTATAAACAATACCATATGCACAAGTGAAATGTGATAAACAACTCAAAATCTTCACAGTATTTAGAGGTGAATATGAGAAGGGAGCCAAGTAAGACTTGGTTGAATTATAACTATACTAGCCCAAATTTGCTTAAAATTTGTAGGTTTTATGATCAACCACAAGACACATTGGTAATAATCAGAATTTTATACTAATTTCAAGTATTTTTATTACAAAATTTACTCCTATAAAAATGTCCAGTTATTCAAAGCAGGTTTCTTTTCTTCAGATGTAACTTTTGAGAACAACTGTCTGAATTTATCAGTAATTATTGAGAAACCACAACAAAAGAAGACCTGCTCCTCTCTTTCCCCATATCTTCCCAAATTGGAATATAATATTCTTTGTCCAATCCCTATTTTCAATAAGACAAGAGTAATGGTTTTAAAGGATTTTGATCACCTGGAATTTTTAAAGTGTTAAGTCATTGAAAAGTGAATTCTTAATTAAGCATTAAGAAGAATCTGCTTAAGTTTGCAAAAGCCGAAGTTTATTCAAGATTTTACTAGAGGGAATAAATACCACTTTTAACTCAGCTTGGGAAAGAATGAATGGAAATCTAAAATACCACTTCGTGAACAAAGACAGAGTCTGTGCACTTTTGCAAAATACTTATGAAGACAAAAATGACAAAATTTGCAGTTTGTGTGCAGCATGAGACATCACTGACCTCCCTTTCCAAACTCTTAGCTTCTCTGATTTTTGTGACATTTTTCACTATCAGATCTTCCTCTCTAATTGCTACTTCCCAGTTCCTTATCTTATGCTACTCCTAAAATGTCAGCAAATTACAAGATTTGACCTCCCAATCTTTTCTTGTTCTATGCAGGCTCTTACCAGTAATCTGATCCACTGTATAATTTCTGCGATCGCCTCTAGAAAGGTGATCTCTCTTTCAACATCTCCATCCAGTTCAGTCCTCACTGCTGAATTCCAAACCCAAATTCTCAACTGCCTTCTGTACAGAATGTATTTTAAAAGAATTTGTTCATCCGCAGACATATACTGAATTGAATGTATTTATAATTATCTTACAACTTGTGCCTCCATCCAAGTTGCCCATGCAACATCACAGTCACCCACTTTGCAAACTTCTTAGGGCTGCCACAACAAATTACTATAAATTGAGTGGCTTAAAACAACAAATTTTAAAAAAAAAATTTATCGCCTCACAGTTCTATAAGCAAGTCCCAAAATGCAGGTGCCTGCAAGTTTGGTCCTTCTGAAAGCCTGAGGGAGAATCTGTTCCACACCCTTCTAGCTTCTGCTGTTTGCCAGCAATCCCTGATGTTCCTTGATTTTTGGATGCATCACCCCAATCTCTGCCTCTGCTATCACATGGTGTTCTCCCTGCCTTCACTTGGCCTTCCTATAAAGATACCGGCCATCAGGGG
The DNA here is from genome assembly GCA_028646535.1 of Procyon lotor. Lineage (NCBI taxonomy): Eukaryota > Metazoa > Chordata > Mammalia > Carnivora > Procyonidae > Procyon > Procyon lotor. Next base: position 122,050,831 of record CM053606.1, on the reverse strand, counting down.
CACCTGGGTGGCTCAGTTGGTTGAGCAGCTGCGTTTGGCTCAGGTCATGAGGGTCCTAGGATAGAGTCCTGCTTTGGGCTCCTTGCTGAGCTTCTTCTTCTCCCACTGCCTCTTCCTACCCAGCTCATGCTCTCTCTCTCTCTTTCTCTCTCTCTCTCTCTCTCTAGCTCTCGCTCTTGCTCTCTATCAAATAAATAAATATAATCTTAAAAAAAAAAAAGATACCAGTCATTAGATTAAAGGCCCACCCAACTGCAGTATGACTTCATCTTAATTACATTTGTGAAGACCTTATTTTCTTTTTTTTTAACTATTAGAATTTATTTTTTTCTGCGTTGAGAACAATGTTTTTGTTTTGTTTTGTTTTGTTTTGTTTTCCCCCAAATCTGTAAAGACCTTATTTTCAAATAAGGTCACAATCTGAGGCTCCAGTTGGAAATGAATTTTGGCAAAACACTATTCAATGTAGTCCACTGTTCAAACTTGAAATTTCACTGTTATGTTAACCTATATATTTTAACTCAGCTCTCTCCTTTCTTCAAATCAGACTTCCTCCACACCACAACTAATTATCATCTTCCTTTTTTCCATTATTTTTTTTAATAGAGCTAATAATGTCCCTCTTCTGCTTAGAATCTTACTCCGCTTCCCCATTGGTCTCAACTAACCTTTCAAACCAAATCATAGGTGATTTTGGATTTTGTGTTAAAATGTTTGAGCCTTTATTATACTCCACAGAGCAGCAACTGATACACTTTTTCTCCAGCTGTATCATTTGACTTGAATATTTTCCCTTTACATTATCAAAGTGCTATTCATCTTTCATTGTGAACTCATCCCTGACTGCCACCATCCATTTTACCTCGTCAAAAGAAGTCATCCCTTTGTATTATACTAAAGCAACAAGTTTAAGCTAGAGAACATGTAAGAACATTGATCACTGACTGTACATGAAAACTTTCCAAGAGTCTTAAAAAACACAGATAGTTTTAAAAGAATCAATTTCAAGATCCACATCTTACTTAGCTATTCTTTCTTAAAACTGACATCCCGAGTACACCCACAGACCACAAGTTTCTCTTTTCTCTCTTCTCTTTCACAATGGCTTTTCTCCTGTTTTGCAGAAGAAAGGCCTACATCTAACCCATTCCAATATCACTATGATGCATTTGCCCTGGAGTGCAAAAGCTCCTGCAACCCAAGAACAATTGTCAAATATTTAATTTTTTTCGGGCCTAAATCTCTAATTGAATTTCTTTTTTTTTTCCAATTGAATTTCAAGAAATGAGAACTACTTTAAAATACTATTTTTTTAAAGATTTTATTTATTTATTTGATGCAGAGAGAGAGATCACAAGTAGGCAGAGAGGCAGGCAGGGAGAGAGGGGGAAGCAGGCTCCCTGCAGAGCAGAGAGCCCAATGTGGGGCTTGATCCCAGGACCCTGACATCATGACCTGAGCCCAAGGCAGAGGCTTTAACCCACTGAGCCACCCAGGCGCCCCTAAAAATACTATTTTTTATCAGCTCTTTTTTTAAATGAGTGTTCTCTATACTCTTATCAAAAAAATTAAAACAGGAACAAATGTCATTCTAACTAACTTTTTATTCTTCCATAGATACATAATTTTAAATTTTAAATTTTTAAAATTTTAAAAGCCTCACTCATCTCAACAAGAGGTTCAGTAAGACTTTCCTTCATTTTTTGTTACCAAAATTTATAAAATGTTTATATATTTATGTAAAATATGACTCATCAAGAAATTATGAGGAATAATTCTAAAATTACAGTCAGTAATATGAACAAGAAGTATCAAATATCACTCAAATGAAGCATAGTTACATAAGGCATATCCATTGCCTCTCTCGTCTACCCCCATTTGTTTTTTTATCTCATGAAAATACATGTTTCTTCTTCATTTGCTTTTTTTCATTCAGTCACAAAATTACATCAAGAAAAAATACATTCATTGCTTCTGCATATATGTAGGTGAGGGAGAAGATGGACAAGGATTACTCTATATGAAAAGCTGCGGGGAAAAGGTGAGATAAATTGACATATTTCATGGCTCAGCTAATTATTATTAGCTCAGCTAATACAAAAAGAAAAATATATAGCTATTGAAATATAGCTATGCATTTGAAATTCAGGCATGATTTCTAATATAATTTTCAGCATTTTAATCATGAGGTAGGTTTGCATAGTAAAAACTAGTGTGATTAAATGGCAATTATATGTCAATTAGGGCTTATCGATGATTCAGGAAAAGAAAAAAAACATGCTTCTTAGGTCTTAAGACTTGAATTAGACATTTTGACAGTTCTAATACCTGACTTTTCAGTTAATGATCCAGCAGCTCTCAACTTCACTGCTCATAGATTTTTTTAGGGCACTGAGGCACATCACATAAGGTGAAACAAAAGGTTGTAAGTAGGGTAACCTGGGTGGCTTAGAGGGTTAAAGTCTCTGCCTTGAGCTCAGGTCATGATCTCAGGGTCCTGGGATGGAGCCCTGCATTGGGCTCTCTGCTCAGCATGGAGCCTGCTTCCCTCTCTCTCTCTGCCTGCCTCTTTGCCTACTTGTGATCTCTCTCTCTGTCAAATAAATTTTTAGAATCTTAAAAAAAAAAAAAAGGTTGTAAGTAGTGGGTTTATTTATTCAATAAGTATTTATTAAAACCTACCTTGTCCTAGGTCTCGTGGAGTAAAAAAAAACACAGTTTCTGACCTTGAGAACTTCAGTCTGTGATGATGTCATCTATATTTATCTCTTCAAACATCCCATATACATTGATGACCACCAAGGTTTTGTCATCAGAACTGGATTTCCAAATGTCTCCTTGGTAGCACAATTAAAAGTCCTATCACATAAGGTCCTACAAATGCTTTGAATTGAATATATACACACAAAAAAATCATTTTTCCACATACCCACTATATATAAACATCTCCTTTCTAAATTACCATTTATATTAATGTCATCTTCATAAATCTAGACTCTAGTGATAGAAACTTAGAAGTTATTCTTGATTCCTTATTTGGATTTATCCAAAAGATCCAGAAAGTTCAAGGTCTTCATTTCTTTTTTTTTTTATTAACATATAATGTATTATTTGACCCAGGGTACATGTCTGTGAATCGTCAGGCTTACACATTTCACAGCACTCACCATAGCACATACCCTCCCCAATGTCCACAACCCAGCCACCCCATCCCTCCCCCCCCACCTCCCAGCCACCCTTAGTTCGTTTCGTGAGTTTAGGAGTCTCCTATGGTTTGTCTCCCTCCCCATCCCTTCCTGTTTCATTTCTTTCCCCCACCCCCGCACAAACAATGCAAGCTGATACAACCACTCTGGAAAACAGTATGGAGGTTCCTCAAAAAGTTGAAAATAGAGCTACCCTATGACCCAGCAATCGTACTGGGTGCGATTGGGTATTTACCCTAATGATACAAACACCGTGATCCCAAGGGGCACGTGCACCCGAATGTTAATAGCAGCAATGTCCACAATAGCTGAACTATGGAAAGACCCTAGATGTCCATCAGTAGATGAATGGATAAAGAAGATGTGGTGTATATATACAATGGAATACTATGCAGCCATCAAAAGAAACGAAATCTGGCCATTTGCAACGACGTGGATGGAACTGAGGGTATTATGCTAAGCGAAATAAGTCAGAGAAAGACAAGTATCACATGATCTCTCTGATATCAAGTTCTTTCATTTCTGCCTCTAAATTATTTCTTTGTCCCTCTTCTTTTCCCTCATCAGCTCTAACTTAACCCATTCAACTCTTTCCTTATTTCCATACATTTACACTGTTCCTCTTCAACTCTGCCCCTATTGCTACATCTCCAAAACTATCTTCTCATATCCCTCATTTGCTCAGTACTCTGCAGTGGCTCCCATTAGCCTACAGGTTAATGTCCAGACTCCTAAAGATATCATACAAAAACATCATAATCTGACTCCACTCATCTTTACAGACCTAACCACCACCACTTCCACCACTGCTGCTCCCTGGCTTGTATTTACACACTCAGTTCTAGTCACATCACAATACTTGTTGAACATGTAATGCTTTTCCATATTTCTGAACATATAATTCTCAATGCCTGGAAGGTCCTTTTTTTATTTCTCTGTCAAAGGCCTTCTAATCATTTCAGGCTTAAGATGCTTTCTTGGTGAAGCCCCTTCTTGATTCCCCAGGCCAAATTCAGTGTAATCATAGCACTTTGTGATATCTTTATTATTTATTATGTACTTATTTACATCCTTGCTTCCCCCATTAAACTATGAGCATACATAGAATTAATATCTAACTCATCTTTTTATTCCAGTACATAAAGTAAACACTCAATAATTGTTTGATGGATGAATAAACTCCTAGGCATGCTAAGAATTTAAGAAGAAATCAGTAAAATTGATGAATAAATAAACTGCTAGGCATGCTAAGATTTTAAGAAGAAATCTGTAAAATGATATATATGACACTTCTTAATCAGAAAAAAACTTTTTCCAGTTTTGAAAACCTAATGTTCCCCTACTTCTATATTTTCAAAGGTATATCAGATTTTCTTCCACTGCATCTCAGTCTTCACCATTCTTGGGAAGGCTTATAAAGCTCTTGGTGTGACACACTTGAGGAATCTCAATGATGAAGCAGGACTTTTGACATTTAAAAGAGCATAAATTATACTGTAATAAGAAGGGAGGAGAGTCACACTAATGGTCTGGGAATATCTATTGGATAGAGAATGGAGATTAGCGGAGAGGGGATCATATTAAGGTCCTCTTTAAATACAACCCACAGATTAACCAGTTCCAATATGAACCCCATGGGTTCCAGTTTAGAAGTGAGTTGGAAAGGTCAGATATGAATGTAAGGAAATAAGAATGGACTAGAACCTATATGGGCCTGTGCAGACACAGTGTCAGACTTCAGAAAGAAGGTAGAGAGTGAGTTAGAAGTCTGAGGAAAACCTGTGAGGGAACTCAGATCCTTATTAAGTACCATTTTGTATATTATACCTCAGACTAATCTGTTTGTATGCTTTCTTAGAAGGGAAGTGCATTAAAGGATACTAGATATACTCATTTTCTATTGCTACATAAGAAATTATTACAAACTTAGTGCCTTAAAATAATGTCTACTTAATAGCTCATACTTCTGTAGATCAACACTCTGGGTGACTCTAGGTACTCTGTTTCAGGTCTCATACAGGTGAAATCAAGGTATTAGCCAAGCCAGGCTGGGCTCTCACCTGAAGCACCAGAGAAGAATCCACTTCCAAGCTCATTCAAATAATTGGCATAATTCAGTTCCTTGTGGTTGTAGGACTGAGGTCCTTGATTTCTTGTTATCAGCTAGCCAGAGATCACTCTCAGCTTCTAGAGACTTCATGCAGTTCTCATCAGGGGGCCCCTTTCTTCTCCAAATCCAAAAATGGAGAATTTCTCTCAAGTGAAATCTCTCTTATGCTTTAAACTTCTGACTTTCTGGGGCACCTGAGTGGCTCAGGCATTAAGCGTCTGCCTTCGGCTCAGGTCATGATCCCAGCGTCCTGGGATCGAGCCCCACATTGGGCTCCCTGCTCGGCAGGAAGCCTGCTTCTCCTGCTACCATTCCCTCTGCTTGTGTTCCCTCTCTCACTATGTTTCTCTCTGTCAAATAAATAAAATCTTAAAAAAAAAAAAAAAGACTTCTGACTTTCTGCTCTGACACCAGCTAGAGAAGCTCTCTGCGCTTAAAGGGCTTATCTGATTACATCAGGCCCAATTGTATAAACTTCTCACCTTAAAGTCCACTGAGCCATATAACACAAACTAATTATGAGAGTAAAATCCACCATATTTATTGTCTCCAGGATTATGCAAGATATGTACACCAAGGGGCTATCTTATAATTCTGCCTACCATGCCAGGTAGTTTCTTTTTTTTCTTCTAATAACACAATTTAATCGCAGAATCCTAGTCATCAAGATCTAATATGGTCAAGAATGAACATTTACTATTTGTGGATTCTAATATTTCACTGGCAAATCTGTATTCCGTCAGTACTATTTCTATCAAACTTAATTTTTGTATTGTTCTATTCAGTTGCAGAAAGGAGTAGTTAATAACATAGGGTCTATAAGGAGGATGAAAAAACTTAATCTCTTCCTTGTATATACCTCTGCATGGATCCATCTCTATCACCATTTTTTTCCTCATTTAGTCCAAAAAGCAAACCACTTGGAGCCCCTGTTATAAATGAGTATGCTGATGCCCAGTTACACAACTTGGTGAAAAGGATGCGTCAAAGAACAATGCTCTACAAGAAAAAGTTGGCAGAAGGAGATATAACCTCACCTGAAGCCAGCCCCCAAACTGGTAAGGATTGCTACCTCAAAGTACTGGAAAGAAAGAAGTTATGAGGGGACATGTATTTTACAAATGTCTTAGTTGGGTTCCCCAAGAGCAGACCCTGAGACAATTACTACTTAGGTGCAAATAGTTTATACTGAGGGTGATCCAGGAAGGTGAGAGCAGACAAGAGATGGAGACAGGAGTTAGGACAATAAAGATATATTAATGAGAGGGCTTCTTCTGTGGGCCTTCAGACTTGATCCAGCTAAAAAACTGCGTGGATCACACTTAAGAATTCTCCTGAGAAACCTCCCCACTGTTTCCCACAGTTGGTTGCATCAATTAACATTCACACCAACATTGCACGAGGATTCCTTTTTCTCCACATTCTTCCCAACACTTGCTATTTCTTGTCTTTTTCATATAGCCATTTTGACTGATGTGAGGTGATATCTCATTGTGGTTTTGATTTGCATTTCCCTGATGCTGAGTGATGTGGAGCATCTTTTCATGTGTCTGTTGACCATCTGTATGTCTTCTTTGGAAAAATTATCTATTCAAGTCTTCTGCCCATTTTTTAATTGGATTTTTTGGTTTTTTGGTGTTGAGTTGTGAAAGTTTTTTATGTATTTTGGAGGAAGAAAACAACTCCTGTTTTCCATTCATTAATGGTTATGGTTGGGGCATGTTGCTAGCTCTCCAGCACTCTATGCAAGCCATCTGAGAAAAAAACGCTGAGGGAGACAGACACAGGGAACCCTCTGCACAGGACCTTTACACACTTTACACACATGGTATATGAGCAAAGCAACAGCAATTTCTGCTATGGCAAGTTTTATTGTAAATATTAATTAAGAATACCCCTGATAAGGGCACCTGGGTGGCTCAATTAATATCGTCTGCCTGCTCAGGTTGTGATCCCAGTGTCTTGAGATCAAGCCCTGCATTGGACTCCCTGCTCAGCAGAGAGTGCTTCTCCCTCTCCCACTCCCCCTGATTGTAGGCATGTGTGTTCTCTCTCTCCCTCTCTGTCAAATAAATAAATAAAATCTTTAAAAATACCCCTGATATACAAAGCACTTACTATAAAAATACAACACTACCTTAATATACAACATAGCAAAGAACATCAACTAATCGTTTGGAAGAGTGGGGCAATTATCAGTCAGTAGAGTATGCAAAGTTGATCTTGGAGTTAATGAGTTTGAGTCCCACCTTGGGTGTAGAGATTACTTTCTTTTTTTTTCTTTGAGAGAGAGAGACAGAGTACACAAAAGCTGGGGGAGAGGCAGAGAGAGAGAGTAAAGCAGGCTCCCCGCTGAGCAGGGAGCCTGACATGCAGGCTCAATCCCAAAACCCTGGGATCATGACCTGAGACAAAGGCAGATGCTTTGAATGAACCACCCAGGCACCCCTAAAGATTACTTTAAATTAATTAATTAATTGAAATATGCTATTTGTAACACCTTTGGGATAATTTACTGGGAAGCTTTAAATCTGCTGTTTATTTCCAAATTTCAGTGTTTTTATTACCTGGATATTGTCATTAAAGTAGCTGTTTTCAATGTCATAACACGCCTTATCTACCAAAATTGAGAAGGGAAGATTCTGAAATGTCCTGACTTCAAAAAATCCAAGTTTTTCTCATTAAGCTAAACTAACCTTTTAAAAATGTGTTCTTTTTTTCCCTATAAAGCAAAGCCCACAGCTATACCATCAACACAAGGAAAAAATGCTAAGCTAAAAGAAGAACATTACTATCACATACTGTGTTTTAAATTCCAGAAGATGCCTCTGACAGAGTACCTAAAACGAATTAGACTTCCAAGAAGCATAGATTCATACACAGGTACCATCAAGGGGTAGACTATCCCAGTAGGAGGGCTGGCTATTACCAAAACCCCTGTAACCCAAAGTCACAGATGGCTTCCATTTCTCCCTAGCCCACATTCTGAATCCATCTAGAAAGCAGAATTTAAACTTTATTAAATATGCAATGGATTGTTTGCCCCTCTCTGGTGAAGGGAAAAGATAAAATATCTCTTTTTTTTTTTTTTTAAGGGCATGCCAGGATAATGTGGAATAAAGTAAATGTATAATCATCAAAATAGGTGATTGATTGATTGATTGATTGATAAAAATAAATAAATAGGGGCGCCTGGGTGGCTCAGTCGTTAAGCGTCTGCCTTAGGCTCAGGTCATGATCCCAGGGTCCTGGGATCGAGCCCCACATCGGGCTCTCTGCTCAGCAGGGAGCCTGCTTCTCCCACTTCCATTCCCCCAGCTTGTGTTCCCTCTCTCGCTGTGTTTCTCTCTGTCAAATAAATAAAATCGTTAAATAAATAAATAAATAAATAAATAAATAAATAAATAAATAAGAGGCAGTCCAGGGTCTATGCTATCTGTAATTACTTTTGAAAAGGAAGCCCCAAAGCATTCAGTGACATGTACACTGACACTCTTGCCCCAAAGCATTCAGTGACATGTACACTGACACTCTTTCCCCAAAAAGTCACAATGAAGGGTTTGTCTTCTTCCATGCCTTCCCATTGTTAATTATTCTAACTGAACAATGCCTTTCCTATGGCCTCCCTTGGGCAGAAGAAAGCAATGTGTGAAAGGACATAGACTGACTTAATGCGCTGATTCTCTGCTCTCTCCAGGTCAGCCATTCTCCTTTAGCAAGATGTGGCTTTTTGTCTACCTGCCCTGGGTGATTCTGCAGCTTAACTACTGATGCACAAAAGGCCTGCTGCTGCAGTTATCCAAACAGGGCATCTCTGACTTCCCTGGGTCTCTTCTTCCTTGACCCATATAGCACAGTTATTTGTGGGGACAGACAGAATGGCCACTTCTCGGCAAGAGAAGAAGGCCTTTCTCCAATGTCAGAAAAGCTGATAAGATCACTCAACAAGCCTTGTAAAGTTCAGTACTTCCCACTGTAGAGTCAGAATCACACCAAATTTTAAAAGACCCTGTTAGAGCAATGCTCAGCTCCAGAGGAAAGGGCTCCAATGTTACCAAACTAAGCAAGAGAATTATTTTAATGCTTGTTACATGTCATTTGGATTTTTCTAGATCGACTCTATCTCCTGTGGCTCTTGCTCGTCTCCATTGCCTATAACTGGAACTGCTGGTTTATACCACTGCGCCTTGTCTTTCCATATCAAACACCGGACAACACACACTATTGGTTTATTACAGACATCATATGTGACATCATCTACCTTTGCGATATGCTATTAATCCAGCCCAGACTCCAGTTTATAAAAGGAGGAGACATAATAGTAAGTAGGACTGGGGAAAAGGAGAAACTGACAAATATCAGATTGAACTACAAAAATAAATTTACAACACTACTTAATGTCTGACTGGCTATCTCTGCCTATATCAGTCTTTAACCACTGGAAACGCCCAGTATAGAAATAATAGAAATAATAATAATAACAATAACAACAATGACAAAGCAACCATTGAGGACTCATCATGTGCAGGGGACCATGCATCTCTCTGTGCTTTAGTTTCCTCATCTTAAAAATAGTAATAACAATAGTACCTTCACAATGTTGATGGAAAGACTAAATGAATTGATGCCTAGAACTGTGTTGAGTGCCTAATGAGTGTATATTAAATGTTAGCTACCATTAGTATTCCAGTTAATTTCTTTACAATGCCTCATTTAATCTTTTCAGTCACCCTATAAGAAAGATATTATTATCAATCTCATATACAGAAGAGGAAACTGAGGCGTGGAGAGTACAAGTGATATGCTCAAGGCACAAAGCTGAACAGCAGCTGAGGCAGGTTTCAAATCCAGACCTTAACTCCCAACACCCATGCTTATTCCAACTACATCATATTGGTTCATGTTGGCTAGTTTTTCAGAATTTGGTAATATGTGAGGATAGAAAGATAAAACCAGCTCTGGAATGTCAAAACTATATACATATTTTACCTAAATAATGTTTAAAAATGTGTAAGTTATGTATGCAAAAACAAGTGTTTTAATAAATATTTCTCTAGTAAGCACACCTCAGATAGTCTGATTAGAGTAAGGCAGGTATTATATCACTCATTATATCACTCAACTTCCTCAGGAGACAACCTGCTGTTGTGAGAAAGCACTAGGCTATAAGATTTCTAGGACACAGACTTTATTTTGTTTGTCATTGCATAGTCAACACTGAACACAGGACCTGTATATAGTACCGAAAACAAGTCCAAGGTCTTAGGCCTTGACACTTCAGGAAAACCTAACTTAAAAAGAAAAGAAAAGCTGTCATGACCCTTTTAATCAGTGTAGATTCACTGCACTGTCCAATATGGTGGCCACTAGAGAGATGTGTCTATTCAAATTTAAATTTTAACTATGATTAAATAACATCAAAAGTTCTTTTCTCAGCCACACTATCAATATTTCCAGTGCGCAATAATCACATTTGGCTAAGGGCTACCGTATCAGAGAGCACAAAATATTTTCACCATTAAAAAATGTGCTATTAGAGAGTGCTATAGCAGTGAGCCGTCAAGTTCTTCACTGAGACAGCCAAACCATAAGTAGGAAGCCACAAACCTTGCGGACAGGTGCATATCACAAGCACATAAAACACACCTGTGGTTTTGTGATTTTTTTTAATTAATATGATACCTGCTGGCCTCTCTTCTATTCACTCTTCCACTTTCCAGGTTTATCACATCCAAATTCTCACCATCAAATGCACTAGCCTACCTCAGAAACTACCATTTTTACCCTTAAGAGAAATTATTTTCTCCTAGATTCATTCTCAATGTTGAGTGAATTTCATAAGCAATCCAGTCAACCTAACAGAGGAATATGTTTTTCACAACCATGCACCCAAATCTCAAAGCCTCTACAACTCAGCCCCTTCCCAAGCTACCTAGAAGAATGCTTCCTTTCCAGCTGATGTCCGCTGTAATATCCTCTTCACAATCTCAGTAGTAACTGCACGGAACAGACCCTTCAGTGGATCTGTCACAGTAGGAAGAGAAGACTGAGTGAATACATGGCTACTTGGGTTCATATATATTTTTGAAGAATAAAGGTGGATTCCTAATCTCCTGAATATTTTCTTTTGAATCTGCAGACAATCTTAAATTATCAAAAAGCTGAAAGGAGTAGTTTTGGTTATTGTTTTCTTTTAGAAAAAAATATTTGCTGAAGAAATCCTCTTATTATTTGAAATCTTTCCTGGAAAGAAATTCTAAAGGCAAGAGCTATAGTTGTAGCAAGAATCTATTCAAAATATTCCTTATGTGGACTTCAGAGTACTAGTCAACTCACCAGCACTATCCCCAGAGCTCACTGGCAACTTGATGAATGATGATGATGGTGTACAAATAAGAAGTAAACAACACACCAAAAAAAGAGCGCTAATTTCAACCTCCATTAGATGCACAAGGGGGGAGAAAATCAATGTTTGACAAATGGAAAATGACAAAATCAGTAAGAGGAGACTTATTTTCAATTTTCTAAGAGGCCTTTACACACAATGGAGTGTTAAAAACAAGAAAAATAACCAATAAAAACACACTCAATGGGCTCTATTTAAAATGCATTATCACAAACTACAAATACAGAGCAGGAACTAATTGCTTTGTTTGTTCAAAAGAAGTTTAATGGTTTCTTTAATTCAGAATAGGTAGTGTTAGCCTTTGAAACTTGATTACATTTTGGTAAGAAGACTATGCAAGTCAAGTACCCAAACTGAACATCTGACTACATTTAGCTATCTATGCTGCTTCTGGTACACTGTGAAATTATTCATTCACTCATTCACTCATCCATTCATTCATTCATTCATTCAACAAACATTTATTAAATATCTACTGTTGCCAGGTATTTCAGGGCTGAAAGATGGAAATATTAATTCCACCAAGGCCTTGGAAAACACACAATTAACAAAAGTGCAAAAGGCCACAATAGAGGAAATTAGGAGGGTTAACAAGTTTTCCACAGTATTTATTTGCAATATCTTTCTTCTGAAAACGGTGCTATACAAATAGAGAACAGAATTTTGTATCAAAGACCAACAAAAGAGTCTCTTATCTGTAATTTCCTTCATAGACAGCAAAAATAGAACTGAAAATGACAATGAGGATTAGAGATACAAGAATCATACCCACAACACTGCTAAACCTCCCATCACAATGATTCATGGAAATGCTCGGTGCCACCTAGTGACAATGTCAATCAGACCTGATGTTGTAGTCAACCATTTTTGGCACTTAGTCTTCTCAGTTACTGTTTAGAAACTGACCTGAAGAAAATTAACCACTCCCTTCTCTGTGCTCTGTACAGCTTATTCATACCTCTTTTATTTATTTTTTAAATAACAATGAGGCTAATTATGATGTAGTAGAAACAAACAGACCAGGGTCAAATTCCATCTCTGAAACTTACTAATAGCATTACTTGAAGAAAATAAATTTAACTTTTCATTAAATACTATCTTTTCATCCATAAAATGGGAATTATAGTACCCACCTCATAAACCTACTGTGAAGATTAAATAAGACAATGTGTACACCTAGGCCACAATCTGGAATCTAGAAGATGTACAGTAAGTTGTTAAATGAATCAAACGAATTAATATCCACACATTTAACTTCCCCAAATGTCTCCTATTTGTATCTTTAGCTCTCTTTCTTACCTGATAATAAGTTTCTTGAGCGGAAGGACAGTATCCAACTCATTTCCCTCTCTATCTTAGGAACTCAGAGTATATTCAAGAAATGTTTGTAGGGGTGAATAAATGGCAATCTTGGTTCAAGGATAGTCTTTCCTTCAATAATTATTTAATCTGCATTGTAGTCGTTTCAGATTATATTATTATTTTTGAAACACATCCATCTGTTCTATATGAAATTATGGCATTCCTATGGATTATTTATCAGAAGAAGTAAATATAATAGTACCTGTGTAGAGCTTCTTCAAAAACCATCTTTTGAAGGAAGATTTAGGTGCAGTCAGCATATCCTTTCTAAAGTAAGCCTCCTCTGAAGAAATGTTGCCTGCATAATGATTAGGCTTAAGAAGAGAAAGAGAGTTAAATAAGGTAACATTGTTTAAATAAGTACCTAATTGTTACCAGTAAACACGCTGGTTGTCATAAAACTGATGATGCCAAATTTATTTAGTGCTCCAAAGGGGAGATATTTTAGAATCAATAAATCTCATTTTCATCTAATCAAAAAGTTTTTGTTTTGTTTACATTTATTCAATCATAGGATCATAGACAAGCCTGAAAGCAAAGGGATAAAAGTGCTAAAAACATTCTTCCAGGGTTGGAGGATAGGGTGGTAATTTTAACTTTATAGCACTTGAAATGTATCTGTCAGTCCCAGATAAGTTTTGAAGGAGCTGACTGATTTTACTCAAGCTTGGTACATGATTCAACTTAAACTTCTGTCTACCTGTAGTTCAGTAAGCCATTGAGTTTAACCGTAAAAATCATTAGATAAGCATGTCTTATATATCTTCTAATATAGTCCTGTAAGATTTAGTATTATATATATATATACATATATATATACACACACATACATATATATATGTATACACACACACACACATATATATATATATATATATATATGTAAATAGCCAAAAAAGGATAGTGGGAGCAGGAATTGTTTAACACTGCTTGGCAGAAGTTTAAAACTTATGGACTTGGATAGTCTGGATGGTAATTATTAGAAGACATAGCTTCGCTTCCAGGAGTCCAAGTTCTAATACTTTAGCCAACTCATTAATAGCATAAAGACAGTTCCTCCCCAGTTATAACCAAAATTTAAGAATGCAAATCCAATATTAGCATTAATTCTTTTAGGTCTGAGTGGTAACAAATGCCTCTTAATCTATCACTTATCACATATTTATTGGGCACCTACTACATGTTAGGTATTGCTTGCATTAGAAACTGGAAAAGCAAGACAAAGACAAAGCAAGACAAAGATATGGGCCTCACCCTCAAGTAATTCAGCATATGAAAGACAGACAAGAGAAAAATGGTGGGTTTGTAATGTGAGTCATGACAGAGGTAAGCCCTAAGGGTTATGGGGCACAGAGAAAACCATGTGAAGGAGAGGACACCTGATCCAAATCTTGATGAATGAATTTCAGTTATCTGCACACCTCCACCCCCACTAAAAAGGAATAAAACATATGTTCTAAGTTCTGAAAACAGCATAGGCAAAGTCATGAAAGTGAGAAACTCTAATGCTGAATAAAGTGGATGTGGGATGCTGTAGGAGGCGAGACAGAGAAAGTAGAGCCTTTGTAGACCATGAAAGGGAGCTTGTATTTTTTTGTAAGTCATGTGGAATCAGAGAATTTCACATAAATGGTGATTGTTAAGTAATCTTAATTTGCGTGATCATCTAGCTGCCCTGATAGAATGGATCAAGGGAAACAAGTCTTAGTCTCCTTTGGCCCATGCCAAAAGGAGAGAATGGACATGAGGAAATTGTACTACATGCTGGCTAATTGAACATAATAATAAAAAATAATAATAATATTGTGGGAAGAAGAATCAGTAGAATTGTTGCTGGACGGATGAGGGAGGCTGAAGGAGATTGAGTGGTCTAGGATCACTGACCAGTATAGATGAAGATGCTCATAGGATTACTCAAGAGGAGAATGGGGGTGGGAAGATAGTTAGGCTAGTGGGGAGTGAAGAGTGATGATGAATTCACATTTGGTGTAAATTAAATTTGAGATAAGCAGAACTGCTAAGTGAAGACAAGAGGCAGTTGCTTGTCCAGGTCAACAGCTCCAGAAGGTGACATTAGGTGGCAGTAGATATTTGAAACCATATAAGCGAATGAAATTTTCTAGGAAGCAAGTATAAAGAAGATAAGAGAGCTGAGTCCTGAGGAATGTTGACATTTAAATGGCTATCCCTAGAATCAAAAAAGAATACCAAAAATTAGAACTGAAGAAGTAAACTAAAAATGGCATTTCTGTAGGGATAGGGTGACTGAGTTATAGACATTGAGGAGGGTATGTGCTATGGTAAGTGCTGTGAAATGTGTAAGCCTGATGATTCACAGACCTGTACCCTGGGGCAAATAATACATTATAT
This sequence comes from Procyon lotor, assembly GCA_028646535.1. Taxonomy (NCBI): domain Eukaryota; kingdom Metazoa; phylum Chordata; class Mammalia; order Carnivora; family Procyonidae; genus Procyon; species Procyon lotor. The sequence goes on along the minus strand of CM053606.1, from coordinate 122,035,377 downwards.
ATTAATAAAAAGCAAACAAGAAAAAATAAATGAAGTTAATGAGTTGATATTAAGGAATGTAAAATACACTTAATAAAGCTGTTAAAAAAGATTTTAAAAAATGGCATTTCGGAGTCTTTAGAAAGAAAAAGTTTCAGGAACAAATATCCCCCAAATGTCAAATGCTTCAAAAAGTTTTATTCATCTTTTTATTCCTTTATTCATCTACTCAATAAGTATTTATTGGGTTCCTAATATATTCTAGCCACTAACTATGTACAGTTACTAAACAAAGTCAACCCTGTCCTGAGATAATCATTTAATGGAATAAACTGATTTTAAATAAATGAGTCAAGAAATATGTGTGATTTCAAAACACAGTAAATGCCATAAAAGAACGCTAAGTACTATGGAGGATTCCTTGGGTATGATCATGAGGACGATGTTGGTGGCTGATTTCACATTGGTAGTCTTAATGGAATAAGACAAATGAGAAAAGGTCAAATTGCCCTAAATTGCCTTGGGTTGAGGAACAAATATGAGGGAAGGACACAGAATGAAGGAATGCAGGTAACTTTCTTAAGAAGCTTGAGTATGACAAACAATAGATCAATGGCAAAAAGAAAACAAACGAAAAGGGAGATTTTATTCTGTTTAAAGAGATGAAAGGATAGAGAATATTTATTGGCTGAAGTTACAAGGAAACAGTTGAGAGAAATAACTATAAATATTTATGAAAGTGAGAAAATAATGAAATTAAGAATAATTAATATAAAATACAAATATAACATTTCAGGTGGATTCAAATGAGTTAAAGAGACACTACAGGAGTTCTACAAAGTTTCAGGTAGGTGACTTACTGTTTCAAAATTGTTCAAATAATCCATTACCATTTTGATTTTAAGTCCCATGTATAAATTTCTTTTTTAAAAAATTTCCTTCCTTTTTGAATCATAGCCTTTGTAACAAAAGTTTATACAGATGAAGTTCTATTAGGCAAAGGCAAGCCTGAAGTTTTTGCTTCTCAATAATTACATGATAAACTTCCATGAATGTGCAAGTGTGAAATTTAACATATGGATCTTTATCAAGCACAAAAAATGTTAGTACTTACATTTAAATTCTGATGAAAATGTCAGTAAAGGAGCATGGAGTATACTTTGTTTTGTCCATACAGAATGCTAACTTCCAATACATGTAGCATGATGATATAAAAGTCTATCAACTTATTCCTTTCTTGTTCATATGAACAAAATAAAAAACAAAAAAGAAGCAATTATTTCAATAGCATGGCAACTTTCTTTCCTCAAATAACAATGTAATTGTGTTTTTTTCACTCAAATATTTGCACCCAAATACTTTATTATCTTTTATTTGTTCCTCCTAACTCTGAGAAACAGACAGAGGTTTGGGAGTTATCCAAAGTTACCCAATATGTGTAGGTAAACTCCAACCTCTTGTTTCAAGAAAAACACTTTTGTGGCCTCAGATTTTGTGTAACAATACAAAGCTAGGGTTAGGTGCCAAATTTTCCCCATTGGTGATCTATGGTGATTAAAATTTCTTTTGTTTTCCTCTCCACCTAATTTTCTTTGTAAAAAATTGCCACATACTTAGACATATTCATAATCTACACTACTTTGATGAAGTCCACAAGAGGATGACTATTCTTCTTAAGTGTCACGAAACTTATTCCAAATTCTTAATCACTTTCTTGAATTTGAATAGTGCAAATTAACTCATATATTTAATTAGGGTTTATAAAATGTAAAATTTTACATTTAACTGTGGTCACACCTTTTGAACTCCCTTAGCACATCCTGCTTCCCTATAGCATTGTATTATAGCTATTTTTGTGTTTCATTATTCCACTGTTAGATTAACTTCTTGTAGACAGAAACATCTTACTTTTATTTCAACCTCTATATGTTTTGCAAAGTGCCTTGTACAGAGTTCAGTATTGGTCAATTCTTACTCAACTCAACTTTCTACAATTCAATGAGAAATAAATCATCTTTAACAAATAACATATTAATGTGTTAATATCAAATATGAGGAATGACTGCATAGAGAATTCCAGTGGGCAGTTGAGCAGTTGGTTAGACAACAGGTAAAAGACCACAATTCTGAAACGTTAGTTCTAATACATTTGTTTTAAAATTTTTAAAAAATATTATTATATTTGAGCCAGAAAACATGGGTACTGCAATAGCTCTAGACAAGTCAACAATTCCATGCTCCTGCTTTCTTGCTTCTAAGACATTATTTTAGTAACTGCTCTGTATACCTCTTAACTTGTTTCAAAGCTCAATATCTGTAAGGTAAAATTAATGAGGTTTGAGAATATGATGTAATTTATAAACCAATACTTTCAGTAAGGAATTTGTTTATAATAGCCAATATGATTAATTCAAACTGAAAGTTTCATTTCTTTTCAATAGCATGAAGCTATTGTGAAATTCTGATATGTAATTAATTATCTCAACTTCTCCTTTTACAGAAAGCTCTTAACTGCTCTTAAATGTCTTAAATACATTAAATGTATTTTAAATGTACTCTATGTTTCAAAACCATGGTTTCAAAACCATGTAAAAATTATCATAATAATTGATAATTCAATTAATAATTGAAAATTAATAATTATCGTACATAAAAAGGAATTTCTTACTGTCATCACCACAATCAAGAGATGATGTTGCCATTTCACAACTACTCAGGTAACAGAAAAACAGAATAATTAAATATATGACAAATTTTAAAAAAATTTAGCTATAATAGTACTTTCAAAACCCTCTCCTCTTGGAGTTACTGATTAATTGTAAATGGGACTGATTCCTTTCCTCTCTCTTACCCTGCACACTGTCTAATATATAGATTTCATAGCAGTTTATTGTTAGCAATATCATCTCAAATGGAGAGCAATAGAAAGAACTGAGGTATCTGGGTGAACCACCAACAATATAACCAGCCCTGAATATGGGAGAATAGGCTGAAACATAAAAATAAACAACTGTGGGGCACCTGGGTGGCTCAGTTAAGCAGTTAAGAGTCTGCCTCCGACTCAGGTCATGATCCTGGGGTCCTGGGATCCAGCTGTATATCTGGCTCCCGATCAGCTGGGAACCTGCTTCTCCCTCTCCCTCTACTTGCCACTCTCCCTGCTTGTGTGTGTTGTCTCTCTCTCTGTGTCAGATCAATAAATAAAATCTTTAAAAATATTTATACAACTGCAATTAATGTGCAGTGGTCTCAAAATCAAGAGCTGACTTGACTTTCAATCTGACCCCCATGTTTAAAACACTATAAAAAATGTATTTTAACATTAGTAGCCATGCCATCTCTGATGTGTGTGTGACACTCAACAAAAATTGCAGAAAATGCAGCACCTAAAGAAAGCTCAAATGCATGAAGATAGAAATGAAATACATTGGAAATAGTCTAAAATAGTTTTTGCATTTTCATGGTGCAAATATACCTTTCAGGGGCACCAGGCATACTACTGAAGGCAATTTTATATTCAACAATAAATAATTCACGGTGCCTGGTCAGCTTATATATACATTGATATAAATCAATCCATGTCCAAAAAAGCACATAAACACAATATGATTGTGAATGTGTTTTTCCAACAGATGGATGTTGCATCAGTAATGCCATTTGATGTTTTCTACCTCTTCTTTGGGTTTAATCCAATATTTAGGACAAATAGGATATTAAAGGTAAGATAACTATATTTAATTTTCTTTTTATAGTAATGGAAATCTTGAAATGATTTAAAATGTCCTAAAAGTATAGTATTTTTAATTTTTCACAAACTATCCATTTTTCTGCCCTCATCAATACTATGAATTTTTTAAAAAGGGAAATCATTGTTTCTGCTGATGGAAGTTGCTCTTGATTGTTTTATTCTATATCTCACAAGAGATATTTTTATAATCTAAGATAGGAATGCCTTTATACTTCTAAATGAAGCTATAATTAGAAAATGAATCTTTCATAATCTTACATAATAACCTTTCATAATTGTATTCTTTCCCATTTGTCCTTTTTCTTTAGATAGTCACTGAATGCCTAGAATACAGGCAGTAAATTGGGAGTTAGATTAGATTACTTCTAAGTTATCTTACTCATCTAAAATTCTATAATTCTAAAAAAACTGTAAACACTTTTACATAACGAAATTATTTACATATTTGGATACAGCACAAATATCCATCAACAGGCAACTACTTAAACAAACTGCAGGACATTTATATTATAGATGACTCTGTAGCACAAGAAATTAATCAATAAAAAGGACCATTTTCTATGAATTTATACAGGAGGATCTTTAAGATAAATTGCTAATTTTTAAAAAAAGCTAATTACAGAATAGCTTATAGAACAATACTAACTTTTGTATAACACAAAGAGAAAAATATTCCATTTCTTTGTATTTACATAAACAGTGGAAAATTACCAAAAATGTTTAATAAAAATGGTTAACTGAGGTGGGGATGGATGACAAGAAGGAAAATCAGAATGAATAGGGGCAGGAGTGGGAGCAACACTTTTAAAGGCATGTATTTCCTATTGTTTTTGAACTATGTGAAGGCATTACCCATTCAAAGATTCTGAGAGAAACATTTTATAATTCCTGGCTTCATCAGGCACTTAAAGAAACCTGAGGAGAGTCAGGAGGTGAAATTTTATGTAAATTTTTTACAGCAGCAACAATAACATATATCCAAAGACAACCTTCATAAGAGGAACATCAAAGATTTTGTAAATTTTTGTGGTTATCTCTCTCACACATTGGGAAGACAACATAACGTAACCTGGGGACACAGTGGAACCTGACAACAGCAAAAATAATAGCAACCAAAAAGAAGCAGCAACTGCTCTTTGTTGGATACATACTTGGGGCTGCATACTTTGTTAAACTTAATATTCATAATTTTATTCATTCAAATAATTTCATTTTAGAGATGAGGAAAATGAGAACAGGGTGGGAAAACGTGTATTTTATCACATATTTTTATCACATACTGACTCCAAATTCTTGACTATAATCAGATTGGTAAATAAACCTCAAGCTGAAGGGGCTTTCCTTCTCGGCCATAGTTTTTTCAAGTTGAAAAGGACTTTACCCTGTATTTTCACATATTTAAGACAACTCTAGAGACTTTGACTTTGGAATGTGGGTCTAGATTAGAGCAGAGCTTAACTTCCCAAGCAGTTTTGCAGGTAGGCCATCCCTCATCAAATTTATAGTCTCACGTTAAAGTTTCCAGAGGTTCTTGCTCAGAGATAACCAACTTTCCAGAAACACTCGGGTTCCTATAGACTTGGGAGTTTATCTGGCATTATAATAAAAACTTAGAAAACACCAACTCTTCACACATCCTCTCTTTATCTCTAAAGTGTCCAAAGACTCTCTATATTCAGTAGCTTTTTTAAATATAAAATATCCTGAAAATCAATGTTGATCTTGTTTTCATAGTCCCATAGTCCAGTCATTTCACATATAAGTGTGTCATTTTTTTACTATTTTTTCAGTGTTCCAAGATTCGTTGTTTATGTACCACAGCCAGTGTTCCATGCAATACGTCCCCTCCTTAACACCCACCACCAGGCTTACTCTTCTCCCCCAACCCCCTCCCTTCCAAAACCCTCAGTTTGTTTCTCAGAGTCCATAGTCTCTCATGCTTTGTTTCCTCCTGTTTACCCCAATTCACTTTTCCTTTCCTTCTCTTAATGTCCTCCATGTTATTCCTTATGTTCCACAAGTAAGTGAAACCATATTATAATTGACTTTCTCTGCCTGACTTATTTCATTCAGCATACTCTCCTCCAATCCCATCCATGCTGATATAAAAGTTAGGTATTCATCCTTTCTGATGGAGGATAATATTCCATTGTACATATGGACTATATTTTTTTATTCATTCGTGTGTTGAAGGGCATCATGGCTCTTTCCACAGTTTGGTGATTGTGGCCATTGCTGCTATGAACATTGGCCCTTCTTTTCACTACATCTCTATCTTTGGGGTAAATACCCAGTAGTGCAATTGCAAGGTCATAGGGTAGCTCTATTTTTAATTTTTTAAGGAATCTCCACACTGTTTTGTCATTTTAATGCACAGTTCTCTAGGAAATTTTTCATTTATCTGTCTCCAAATTATATATGAGAAAACAAATTAAAAATATAAATTTTCTCTACAGTGAACACTTAAGCTACATTTAAAAATAAATACTTTTGTGCAAACTGTTATTAAGAACACAGTAAAGAGGGGTGCCTGGGTGGCTCAGTGGGTTAAAGCCTCTGCCTTCGGCTCAGATCATGATATCAGGGTCCTGGGATCAAGCCCCGCATTGGGCTCTCTGCTCAGCAGGGAGACTGTTTCCCCCTTCTCTCTGCCTGCCTCTCTTTCTACTTGTTATCTCTCTCTCTCTCTGTTAAATAATAAAAATTAAAAAAAAAAAAAAAAACAGTAAAGAGAAGAAAAAAAAAGAACACAGTAAGGAGCAGCTGGGTGGCTCAGTCGGCTAAGTATCCGAATCTTGGTTTTGGCTCAGGTAATGATCTCATGAGTCGTGAGATTGAGCCCCACATCAGGCTCCTTGCTGAGCTAGGATTCTGCTTGAGATTCTTTCCCTCTGCTCTTCCCCGCACTCGTACTTGATCTCTCTCTGTCTCTCTCAAATAAACAAATATTTGGCACCATTCTAAAATGTAGTGGCCAGAGAAAAATACAACTAAACAGACCCTAGTGTGTTTGTCATAGAGACTTATGAATGGAATTATTTTCAGTAAAAAAATTTATTTTACATAGTTTTATTTGAATAGATGTATTTAAAACTAATACACTTTTGGATTTCTTTTGTTTGTTTTCTACCTAGTACACTTCATTTTTTGAATTTAATCATCACCTAGAGTCTATAATGGACAAAGCATACATCTACAGGTAAAGTAAACTCAGTATATTTCTGGGGGTGGCAGAGAAAATAATGGCACAATAGTTTAGCCACTGTTTGAGAAGAATATGATCTCCCTGCCAAAGAAAACAGAACAATCGCAGAATTTGGGCTATATAAAATAAAAGGTTATGTTCCAAAACAGACTTAAATATTCTGAAGTGAGATAAAAGCATGAAAATCATATTAGATTTTAGAAGAATACAGAACTAAAAATAGAATGTATTACCTGTTCCGGTCAGAACAAGTACAGATAAGCTCCTTCACCAGCTGACTTGGCATCTCTCTCATGATAATTCATTCTAATCCTAGTTTCGTTCATTTGCTCTCCTGAACTTCACTTGTACAGAGACTTCTAGTCACTATTGATCGTAGCATAAAATCCCATGAGCTTTTCAGAGATATCCAGTTAAGTCAGTGCAGTGAATTTCATGAGACTCACAGTGGAGAGGTGACCCCTGGGGCATGTCTTTCAGGGGCTTGATTCCTACCATCTGTGAAAAGAGAGCACGTTGTTGTTGTTGTTGTTGTTTTACACTCTGTAAGTCCCAGTCAGGACACTGCAGTTAGAAAACGTGCCATGGCGCCATCATTGTATACTGTACTAATGAGAGTTAACAGTTCACAAATTTAAAGCAAGGAGATTCAGTGGAAACTTTAAGGAAAAGAAAATGTTAAAATAGGCTGTATCCCAGAAACAACATGAGCCCTTACTTTGCATTTATTCTCCTTGGCAGAGTCATTCGAACAACTGGATATTTGCTGTTCACTCTGCACATTAATGCCTGTATCTATTACTGGGCTTCTGACTATGAAGGAATTGGAACTACTAATTGGGTGTATAATGGTGAAGGAAACAAGTAAGTTTTAATTTGAAGGAGATCATTTTATGGATTCTTCCTTAACTTTCTGTTTTAGTGTATGTGTCTTCTTAAGCCAGTGTTTTTGAAATTTTAAGTCATAACCCATTAATGACCAGTAAAAAGTTTTTAGATCAGTTTATTTTTAAATGAAAGAGTAAGTAGAAGAGAACAGAATAGAAAATATCAGTCTGTCATCCCTAGGAGATGTGTATGTGCGTGTGTGTATCCTGGGTTGACCTGAGAAATGCATTTCACGCTCTGGCTTATGGTCAAAAAAGTTTGAAAACCTCTGCTTTAGACAACTGAGTGGTAAGGTAACTTTTAATAACCTCAATACTGATTGTTAGTAATGAACAATGTTAATTATTTGGAGGGCAGGTGCAGTGGCTAATTAGTTTACCACTGAAGGGTTTTATGGGTTTATGAGTCAGCTATAACCACTAACTCAATTAAATACTTACAGAGTAACAAGAATCATAAATTAAACTTGACAATTAGATATTCAAGTATTACAGGAATAAAAGAAATCATTTGAAAAATTTAGGGTAGTAGAATTACAATTCAATAGTAGCAACTGGGTTATTTAATAGTGAGATTTCCTTGGTAGATACAAGGGCCTGGCATAAAATTAACTCTCCTAACTTTCTGTTCCAATGAAATGACATTGAGCATATTATAAGGCAATGTCCTTAATGGAGAAGGGCAGGTCCCAGCATGACTTTGAAGAGCAACTCACAGCAGCCTTGGGAAGGAAAGCAATTATAGGATAGAAAAAAAGAGAGAATACCTCACAAAATTATACCCTACCTAGAGTGAACAGGATGTGTGAGGGATTATAACAAAATTTTTTGAACTTTTAACCAGAACTGATTTTAGAAATTTGAAGTCAGAAGACCCACTGATTAGGAAAACTTATACATATATGTACACACAGAGAGAATATCTATTCCTGGAAAGTTTATAACCAAGTCTATAAGCAATTCCATTTAGAATGTATAGTTTTTTAAGATTTTATTCATTTATTTGTCAGAGAAAGACAGAGGCAAGCAGAGGGAGAAGCAGGCTCCGTGCTGAGCAAGGAGCCCAAAGTGGGACTCAGTCCCAGAACCTTGGGATCATGAAATGAGCTGAAGGCAGACACTTAACAGACTGAGCCACCGGGTGTCCCTAGAATGTGTATTAACTTAAGTATATATTTAGTTTAGTATAAATAGCTAATTGATAAAGAAAACTGGGTAAGGCAGCAACTATATTAAATAATGCCTGAAAGTGAGCGTGTAATCAAACATCATTATGTGCCTCAGTCTGATAACTGTTCTTATCAAATTAGCAAAATAATAGAGTTACATCAAAATGCCTTCTAGAAAAAGTGGAGCTATGTCTCTGTTCACACCTGGATGCCTCTCTGCAGCATTTCTGGAGAATATATCTTGTTCCCACGGCCTCAAACATTGCTAATTATATAAAAAACTCTAAGTATATGTTACATACTCAAGGAAGGCAGGAAGGAAGAGAGCGAGGGAGTAAGGCAAAAAGGAAGGAATGATCAGATCTGTGTTATAATAAGAAAAAAAGAAATCAGCTTCAACCCCTAAGAAACTTAAGCTAATGTTTGCTAATATTTTAGACTTCTAATTCCCACTCTAGTGCAAACCAGATATCCAAAGTGCCACTACTCTAAAGTACAAAATAAATTACTTGTAATTTTTGTCATAAAATTACTTGTTATACACTTCTAAATAAATTACAATAAAGTAATTTTCAATGATTACTGAATTATCTAGAAAGTGAAAATAGTCTCCGAAGTCTAAAAAACAAATGTGTATACTAAAGCTGGAGCAGAGTCATGAGATAACCACTAGGGAACAGAAATAAAGAAGATAACTTCTCACTCACCAGGAGAAATAAAAAACAGAATGGGAAAACTAAAATTAAAGAGAAAATTCAACCAGTCCAGAAAGAAAGAAAGAAGGAAAGAAGGAAGGAAGGAAGGAAGGAAGGAAGGAAGGAAGGAAGGAAGGAAGGAAGGAAGGAAGGAAAGGAAGGAAGGAAGGAAGGAAGGAAGGAAGGAAGGAAGGAAGGAAGGAAGGAAGGAAAGAAAAAGAAAGAAAGAAAGAAAGAAAGAAAGAAAGAAAGAAAGAAAGAAAGAAAGAAAGAAAGAAAGAAAGAAAGAAAAACAAAAAAGGAATTTGTGGGGAGAAATATAGAAATGAAAAAGTAGAAAGGCAAGACAAATTGAAAGCACAAAATGAGATCTAGAAACAATTTAAAATATATTAATAAGCACAATTAATTAATATGGACTAAATTCACCAATTTAAAGAAATTGTCAATTATTAATATTAGTCAAAATAAACTTTAAAACAAAAATTGTAGATAAAAATAAGATCACCATATAATGGTAAAAGTTTCAATTCACCATCAATATATCCCAATTCTAAATGTATATGCACTAATAAAATACTTAAATTAGAGAAAGTCATAAAGCAAAAATTAATAAAAGGAAGAGCAATTGACAAATAACACCATCAAAGTGTAAGATATCAGCATACAACTATTGATTGACCAAACCACCGAAACACTTAGTAGAGATATAAAAGATTTGATAACCCAATTAACAAATTTGATTTTTTTTATGTTTCTCATTTTTATTTAAATTCTATTTAGTTCAAATATAGTGTTTTATTAGTATCAGGAATAGAATTTAGTAATTCATCACTTACATATAACACCTGGTGCTCATGACAAGTGTCCTCCTTAATACTCATCACCCATTTAACCTATCCCCCTGCCAACCTCCCCCCACCCAGTTTGTTCTCTATAGTTGAGTCTCTTTTATGATTTGCCTCCATCTCTCTTTTTCTCCCTATGTTCATCTATTTTCTTTCTTAAATTCCACATATGAATGAAATCATATGGTATATTTCTTTTCTGACTGACTTATTTTACTTAACATAATACACTCTAGCTCTATCCACGTCCCTGCAAATGGCAAGATTTCATTCATTTTCATGGCTGAGTAATATTCATATATATTCATATAATATTCATATATATAATCGTTAAGGTTATTATATATATAACATTTCTTCTCTGTCCATCCGTCAGTGGACATCTAGGTTTTTCCCATAATTTGGCTATTGTTGATAATGCTGCTGTAAACATATAAATATTGGATGCATGTGCCCCTTCAAATCAGTATTTTTGTAAACTTTGGGTAATACCTGTTAATGCAATTGCTAGATTGGAGCGTAGTTCTATATTTAACTTTTTGAGGAACCTCCAAAGCTGTTTTCCAGAGTGACTGCTCCAGTTTGGACTCCTACAACAGTGTAAGAGGGTTACCCTTTCTCTGCAATCTCACCAACATCCATTGTTTTCTATGTTGTTAATTCTAGCCATTCTGACAGGTGTCAGTTGGTATCTCATTGTAGTTTTGATTTGTATTTCCCTGATGATGAGTGATATTGAGCATCTTTTCATGTGTATGTTGGCCATCTGGATGTCTTCTTTGGAAAAACATCTACTCATGTCTTCTGCCCATTTCTTAAATGGGTTATTTGGTTTTTGGGTGTCAAGTTTGATAAGTTCTTTATAGATTTTGTATATTAACCCTTTATCAGACATGTCTTTTGCAAAAATCTTTTCCCATTCCAAAAGTTGCCTTTTAGTTTTTTTGATTGTTTGCAAGAGCTTTTTAAAACAAACTTGATTTAATTGATAAAAATAGCACCTTGTACCCAAGAAGTAGAAGCCACCACTCTTTTTAATCACTCATGGAAAATTACAAAAAGTGGTCATTTTCTTGCCAAAAGGCAAGTTTCAATACATTTCACAGCACTGGTACCATATAGCCCACATTCTCTGATTATAAAGATAAGAATTATTCCATGGCTCTGCTGTGCCCATTGAGACAGAAGGGTTCTCATTAAAAACCTAAGCTCCAATAATCCTATTACCAACTATCAGGGGCTCAGGGTGCTGTTCTTACAAATAAATTACTTTTTTATACATGTTATACATGTTTTATATATACTTAAGCAGCATTTTTATATATTTTTAAGATAATTTTCATTTGACAGTTATTAATATATTTACTTTTCCTCAAAGTTTTAAACACCACCTTCTATTACTATGTCCCTCCTCTTACTTCATATTATTCTTTGACCTCATTAGCCCAAAGCTTTTTTTACTTAACCCTTTTGATGATGTCTGATGACTTATAAAGTGAAAGTTGCTTATGAGGTCACTGGACTTATATACTTTGCCCTCATTAGAATTAGGCAGCAAATTGTGGTTCATAAGTGGACTATTGTGAACGTTTAAAATAAGGGTCTAATTGAATACCATTCCATTAATCCTCACCACAATAACAATATCATTTATTTTAATAGAATAAATTGGAGTCATTTCATTTATATTGGATAGATGGCATCCTTCATTCAACTGCAAAATTTGACAAAGAAAGAGAAAGTTTAGCTCAAAAGAAAACATAGATAGTTAAGGTTGTTTTGTACCCCCAAAATATCCCCAATACACCTTTGTTCTTTGTCTATATATACCACAGTTTACTTATTTATGGGCCTAAATATCCCCTTGTCCACAAATGTCTTAACAAATCCCTAGCCCCAATCACTAACATACAGATCTTCAAATGAAAGAGTATAAAAAAGCAAGCAAAGCTGTCATGGGAATCATGGCTTTAAATAGGGTGATGAGGGAATCAAAACTACTATACATTAATGCTAGGGAAATTTAAGACTTACCTCCCTTCATTCTACATATGAAAATGATGAGACAAGGGTAGATGAAGTTATTTATTCATGATGTCCTATACTTCAGGTCAGACACTGGCAGAAGGAAAGAAAGAAAGAGAGAGAGAGTCAGAGAGAAAGAGAAAGACAAGGGAGGGAGGGAGGAAGGAAGAGAGGTAGGGAGGGAGAAAGGAAGGAAGAGAGAGAAAGCAGAAGAGAGGAATAAAAGAAAGAAGTCTTTTCACTAGACACTATACACCCTTTGGATGTAACAAAACACATCAGAATAGCAATAAGTTCAGTGGACCAGAAAGAAGATGAAAGGCATCTGGCAGCACAACAGGGAGGAGTCTGCAAAGGGATTCCACAGATGTGCTCACAGATGCAGTCTTCCTATGTTCTTATTTCCGTAAGTCTAGGTGTGCATAACCCTTCACTTATTCTTTCATATCATTCAACAAATACTATTAAACTCTTATTATGCTAGGTCCATAAATACCTTTGTGGAACTTACCTTCTAGGGAGACCATTCTCCCTCATATCCTGTACCTCCAGTGATAAATTTATAGAAATGTGGGACTAAGGTGGATAGCAGTAGTTAAGAAGGTTCACTCGCAAAGTACTAAATTAGATACTTTTAAAAGTTACATGTTCCACTGTATATTCACCACAATGGCTAAAAGTTAAAAAGTCTGAAAATATCAAGTGTTAGGGTAAGAACATGAAGCAGCTGGAACCCCCATATATTGTTGGAGAGAATGCAAAATGACAACCATTTTAGGAAAAGATCTGACAGTTTCTTTTACAATTAAACATACAACTTTCATGTTGTATGGAAGCGATAAATCACTAGGTTCTACACCTGAAACTAATGTTACGCTGTCTGTTAACTAACTAGAATTTAAATAAAAATTTGAAAAAAAATATGCCTTACAAACAAAAATTCAAGCCTAAATAGTTACTCAAGAAAAATAAAAATATGTGTCCTTTAAAAACTTATATAAGTACATTCAAGAATGTTTATTCATAACAACCAAAAACTTGAGATAAGCTGCCTAGGTGTTCATACATAAGAGAATAAACAAACTATCCTATATTCATGCAATGGATTCTACTCAGCAATAAAAATCAAAAACTGTTGACACACACAACAACATGAATAAATTTCAAAATCCTTATTCTAAGTGAAAGACATCTTACAGAAAAGTGTACATATGGTATAATTTCATTTATGTGAAATTCTAAAATAGGCACAACTCATCTCTGGTCAAAAACCTTAGAAGAGTGGTTTCCTCTGGGAAAAAGAATGAAGGAGCTTTCTGGAGAGATGGAAATATTCTCTATCCAGATAAGTGTTTGGGTTACACAGATATATACATTTGTCAAAATTCATCAAATAATATACTTAAGATTTGTGCTTGTATTGACTGTATTTTCAAAATTTAAAAATAACTCTATACAAATATTGAACTCTGGTTAATATATTTGTTCTGAAGCACTGTATTTAGAAGAAAGTGCCTTACTGTCTGCAAATTATTTTGAATTTGCATCCAAAAAATAAGATGGAAAAGAAAATAAGATGGATTACTGAATGGAAAATTGGAGGGCTATGTGACAAAGTAGGTAGAGTAAAGTATTCATAGTAGAATCTAGATGTTCACTATAGAGGTGGGGTTCACTGTAAAATTCTTTCAATTATTTTGTTTGAAAATTTTTATAACAAAATGTTGGGGGGAAGTTTCATGTCATGTTTGTTTCACAGAAGAATTTCTATTTTCACACCAAATGTTTTTTTATGGTTTTATGTCAAATTCTGCCTTACTGCTCTAACTTGGACCTGTATGTATACAGCCTGTTAGATACTTCATGTATTAATTCAGCCAGATAGAATCTCTTTGAAAAGATCTGTGTGCCTGGTGTGTCAATATTAGAGGTGGACACACTTGGCTAATTAAGCTAATCCTAGAAAAATCAATAAGATGCCATCTAATTAAATTACAAATCTTACCTTTGGTTGTGCATGTCTGCGTGTATAAGACATGACTGAGAAAAGATCCAAAAATAAACCTCAAAGCATTAGGGCAGAAAACTTCCAATTAACATAGCAGACTATTTTATACACAAAAAAAATAGTTCAAGGCTAACCCTTCAGATTCAAAAAATCAATACCTATGTTTCACATTTGACTGTTATTTTCTAACATACATAAATAAGAAAATGAAAGAAATTCATATTTGTTCCTGCTAACACTGCAGTGACTTTGAAGAGGACAGTAATCCCAACATTTGTAATGGAGTTGGCCATGTAGGAAGAGAATCTAGACCCTGTCCCACTCTTGGGTAGTATTGGGTTCAGTATATTTCCTTAATTTAAAGAGACCCACAGGTCCTAGGCCTGTGACTAAACAAAATCAGTAATAGGAAATTATAAATTGGAATTTGAAAAGTTAAAATGCAACCCATAAAATTAATTCTATACTTCTTCAAGGTGGTTCTCTTTGACATCCAGTTCACTATAATATTAGCAAGTCCAAAGAAATCTGCTAAAAAAAATTACAGAATGGTAATATTTTTATTCCCTTGGCACAGTGGTTTCAAACCTTCCCAAAGACTTAATTATTTTTCTGTTCCTATATTCACTAAGTTAAAAAAAAACTCATGTCCTTCAAAAGGTATTGAATTTCAAAATAAGTGATTTCTTTCTAGATCTGCTTTTGAATATTGACTTTAACTGCAGTTTGGTTCTTTGCAAACCTCCAACTCCATACTGTTTGAAGATCTGAAAACTATAAACTTTTTCACAAAAAGACCACCCTTGTTCAAAGACTAATACACAATTACTTGAAGTGCAAATATTTATGTGACACACCTAGACAAGAAATAAAAGCCAGACTAGGACCAGAATTCTGTAAAAAGTACTGCTTTTCTTTGTCTATCCTAGAAACTAGGATTGCTAGTTGGAACCCACTAAATCCAATGCCTCCCTGCAACAATGTATGTAGATGTTGTGTATATACAGCAAATTTTTCTTTTAGGATTCAGTGGGAATGCCTGATTCAGACCACATTATCAGAGCTACATGAAATATATCAAGTACTATATCTAATCATGCACAAAAATTACAATACATGTACAATGAGGTTGTAACACCAACTTCCATTCCCACCTCACTACAGACTCTATGAAACCCTTAACCAAATGTAGCTGTCAATCTTATATGTTCTGTCTTAATCTTTATCATATTCTTTTCTGCTGCCTTGATTTCTAATTCTCTTCCTATCTGGGTTATAATGATCTCAGTCTCTCCACTTGCAATTGTTCAAGTACAGAACCTTTATCAAGTATATTTCTAAACTTGATTATTATATTAATCAAGTATATTGTTATTATACATGATTTTCTTCAATACTAAATTTCTAGATAAAGTACCTATTACACCCAAGAGAAATTTCTCTTTTAATATTAAGGTCAATATTCCTCTGTCTCTGTTACGGTTATATATTCAATAATTTGACAAGTGTGGGTAAAAAAGAGGAGGAATATATCTGCTGTACTTTCTATCTTTATAAATATCCAATCTTTATAAACCTTTATAAGTCCTATCTTTATATACTTGATCTCACAAATTACTAGTGAGGTAGTTTAAAGATGCCCTCAAATTCTTTGCTGCTCCTCTCATTGTAAGGATTCTATAAAAAGTACTGCTATTCTTTCCCTCAACTCTGTGACAAAAGATTAAGACATTATGGAACTTCTAAGTTATAAGAAACCTTATAGCTATTTTCTGAGCTACTAGCCACCATGGAAGAAGCCTATGTACCCTGAGATTGCCATGCTCTGAGGAAGTTCAAGCTAGTCGTACTGAGAGGCTGCTTGAGAAGAGGATACCCATACAATCCCAGCCATTCTAACCATTCCAGCCAAGGCTCAGACATGTGAGAGAAGAAGATACCTTGGACGTTCCAAACAGACATAATGCGTAAAACAGAGGAACCCAGTCAACAGTTAGAATCAAGGCCGCAGATATTTGGCCTCAATAAGTCTGCCCAACTGTCTCCAGTCATTAAAGTCATCCCAGCTGAGGGTCTATTCTTCATGGAGCATTAATGAGCCATCTCTGCTGGGTTTTACACAAATACTCAACCCACAAATTTATAAGTCCTAATAAAATGTTTTATACCACTAAATTTTGAGGTGATTTGTTTTGTAGCAAGAGATAAGCAGAACAGCTAGTAAACACCCTCCAGGGGGCTAATCATTTAGCCATTTCACAATGTTTATCAAGAAGTTTATGTTAATAATATGGTATTTGTTAATGTTTCCTATAGAAAAAAAATCACAATTAGGAGGAAAGGTGTTATAACTTAGTAGTAATCTATACTCCCAAGTATAGTAGTATTTTAATGTAATAGTAAAAAGCAAAATGTATATATTTTCTTTTCACAGGTATCTGAGGTGTTATTACTGGGCTGTTCGAACTTTAATTACCATCGGCGGCCTTCCAGAACCACAAACATCATTTGAAATTGCTTTTCAACTGTTGAATTTTTTTTCTGGAGTTTTTGTGTTTTCCAGCTTAATTGGTCAGGTAAATGGAGATGTGAATCCCTAGATACATAATGCTACTATTTTTGAAAGTCTAATAAGTCTTTATAATTTTACAATAGAAAAATCAAAATCCAGCTAGTGCTTTCTTTATTTTTACTAACGTTCATCTATTTTAATGAATTGGAGGAAGATGTGAATGAGCCAACATTACCTTTCAATTATTAAACTGTTAAATCTATCAGAAGACCTATCCACAATGAATGTCAAGGTAGACTTGGAGAAAATTAAGTTTCTAAATTGATTTCTTGGAATTTCCTGAAAAACCTTTAAAATCTCCCTTCTTTAATTAAACTTCAAATATTGTCATAAAGTCCCTAGATTAAAATCAACTTCAGAGGTTACTTAAACCAGAGGCTACCAGCTGCCATTTAAATCAATTTAATTAATAAGTTATTGGTTCATAAATGTTTATTATGACATCTCTTTGTCTTTATTCTCAAGGAATCGCAGTCTGGTAAGAAAGCAAAACAATTGCAAATAACTATTGCAAGATAATTGGCATTTGCAAGGCATAGAGCCCAATATCTTTGTGGATTCCCAGATTCACAAGAAATAAAAAACCTGGGCAGCATAGCATTCTTAGAAGGTATACTTCCTTGGGAGGTACTTCACATACCATGTTTGAGAACAAAAAAGTCATGTTGAGATTCGTATCCTGGGTAAAGAGTTAGACAAAATCATAAAATGACTATCACCACTAGATAAATCATTAGTTCTTACCACACTCACTGTGGTATGAATAAGTCTCATGCTTTAACAAAATTTATCAATAAAAACTATTTTTATAACACTTGAGGCTGACCACAAATAGTCAAAACTCAAATCCTACACCCATGAGTATCAGGGTCTGCTATCCGTGGTAAGTACCAAAGGAAAGTTTGAAATCTCTGTATTAGTTCAGAATAGGGAAGCTTCCCAGAAGAAGGTATTTGCAACACCTTAAAAAAATAGATAGGATCCAGTAATTATAGACAGGTAGTCCAATCAATCAGAAACAGTGTGTGAAGGATGGCAATGATAAAACACAAGAGTATTTGAGAAAAGAGTACAGAATGACCAGAGTGAATAATGCTTGTAAATAGGTTAGAGATGTACCTAAGGACAAAATATTTTAAGGGCTTCAAATGTTAAAGATATTGAACTTTATCTTAATGGCAATGGGAAGTCAGCCAATGGGGAATTTTGAACAAAGGAGAGATTCAGGAAGATTAATCAAAATATGATATGAACTGGAGGATGTGATATTGTTTTGTTTTGTTTTGTTTAAGATTTTATTTATCTGACAAAGAGAGACACAGTGAGAGAGGGAACACAAGCAAGGGAAGTAGGAGAGAGAGAAGCAGGCTTGGAGTCTGATGCAGGGCTGGATCCCAGGACCCTGGGATCATGACCTGAGCAGAAGGCAGACGCTTAATGACTGAGCCACCCAGGTGCCCCGTTATACTATTTTTAAAACTAGGTTTTATTCCAGACTGAGGGTTTTTTGGGCAACCTTCTTGGGGGAAGCTCATTATGGGGGTCTGATAAACGATATGAAATAAAGAAATTACATTTTTATTGCAAAAAAAAGTAGGTTTTATTATGGGGTGCCTGGGTAGCTCGGTTGGTTGAGTGTCCAACTTTTGATTTTGGCTGGGGTCATGATCTCAAGGTCCCGATCTTGGGGTCATGAGATCAAGCTCCATATTGGGGCTGAACATTCTCTCTCTTTCTCCCTCTGCCCATCCACACAACTCTCTCTCTCACACTCTTTCCCTCTCTCTCTCTGGCATGCTGGCACAAATAAATAAATCTTTAGAAATAAAGTAGGTTTTATTATTATTTAGGTACAGTGAGGCCAACAAATCAAGAGACAATTGACCTTGAAAAGATAGTTTGTTATACAAAAAGACTCAAAAAGAAGGGTCACAACATGCCAAAGGGCCACATGGGGAAGCACCAGGGAAGAAACAGGTGAAGAAGGGTAAGCAGATTTAGGATTGGCTAGTTTGGATAATTTTAACAGGTTCTGGGGAGTAAGGACTCTCTCTGGTTGGCTGGTCCTTGGCTGTGGGGTGATTAGTTGGATCAAGTAGATAGTAGCCTGGAGTATGAGAGTCCAGTAAAGACTGTTGGGAGTATAGCCTCTGGATTGGTGGCTTTCTTCTATGAAAGGTGCACTCCCAGTGGAGTTGTTTGCTGTCTCTAGGAATTAGCTAACTCTGGGAGAGATAGTACCAGATATCACAGCATCAAAATACAGAAAATTTTAAAATATGGTTAAAAAGATATATAGGAGGGGTGCCTGGATAGCTCAGTCATTGGGTGTCTGCCTTCGGCTTGGGTCGTGGTCCCGAGGTGCTGGGATCGAGCCCCGCATTGGGCTTCCTGCTCAGCGGGAAGCCTGTTTATCCCACTACCATTCCCTCTGCTTGTGTTCCCTCTCTCACTATGTTTCTCTTTGTCAAATAAATAAAATCTTTAAAAAAAAAAAAAGATATATATGATATAGGCAACTCCAGGCTGAACATGGTAACAGAGTGGAGAGAGAGGTTGTAAAGGAAACTCTAGAAAATATTTAGGTTTGGAAAGAACACATAGAAGTCAAAAACTGTAAGTATAAAATATCATCATCTTAATGGCTTAACCATTGCATCAACAATGATTGAAAATGAAAAGCTGGTTTAGAGAGAAATGCAATTAATTTGAACATAAATAATAAAAATCTTAATATTCCATAGTTTCTCATAAAATCTGTGTGAGATAGCTACATCCCCTTCAATGCTGTCTTACTTTTATAGATGAAGCAACTCCAGTTTAAAGAGATTAGAAGCTATCCCTAATACCTACATGTAATTCACAGTTATATTGATACAACCATATAATATTGATAGTAATAGTAAAATTTAACATGTATTTAGCACTTACTATGTCCAAAGTAATGTCTACAAGATTAAAAAATTATATATAGCTCCTGTTAAATTTACTTGCCACTCTGCATATGATCTTTGGGCTGACAGCAGAAGAGTCACTTGGGAAATTCAGATTTCAGACCTCACCCCATAACTAGGGAGTCAGAATCTGCAATTTAACAAGATCTTCAGGTGATTTATATGCACATGAAAGTTTGAGAAGTGTTGCTTTGTACACCACACCACATCTTCCTTTACATTGAATTTGAGGTTCCAACAGGAACAGAAAGAAATATCAAGCCACTGAAAATGTGGTACTAGAGCCTCCCCCACCACCGCAAAAAAGAGTGAGACAGGAGATACAGATTTGTGCCTTAAACTCTCATAGTGAATACAAGATGCTGAGGAAAACAGTTAAAAACAAAAGAGGGACTGGGGCACAATCTCCATTTATTCAGAATTCTCACATAAAACCGCACCAAGTACTACACCTTGGACCTGATCATGACATTTTAACTACAATAATCTGTTCTCTGATACAACTCATAGACACTGACATTTTCTCCCCCTAATCTGGAACACATCATGGAACGCGTGTCTTCTTCACCGATGCTGCCAAAACCCAACACTGCTGAAGGATAACACATAAGCCATTCAGATTACTATCACTATAACTTCTGTGCCCTCAACGTTGATCAATAATGCTCTTAATTATCCTTGGCTCCCAATTTAAAGCTCTATTAAATCTCTGAACCCAACCCCTAATATTCTAATTCCCCTGGCCTTAGGTGACTTGGTAATGTGTTCCATCTGTCAAGAATGGCTTGTAAAAAGGAGATCTAGTAACTGAGGTCATGAAGGGTATTTGGAATAGCCCCAAGGAGTAAGTCAGGGACTGAAACAGATGAATCCAGTTTGACTCTCTGCATAGCTCCTCAGCAGATACTTTTGATAAGAAGAAAAATTTATTAACTAAAAATATAA
This sequence comes from Procyon lotor, assembly GCA_028646535.1. Classification (NCBI taxonomy): domain Eukaryota; kingdom Metazoa; phylum Chordata; class Mammalia; order Carnivora; family Procyonidae; genus Procyon; species Procyon lotor. The sequence continues at coordinate 122,014,342 of CM053606.1, read as the reverse complement.
ACTGAGGAAGGCACCTAAATAAAAGAGCCAGTTGAAGTGGACCTCAAAGAATGAGTAGGTTTTCTATAAGCAGAAAAGGCTCAGCTACTAGAATGAATGAGCAAAGTCTCAAGAATGTAAAAGTGAGACCCTGGTTTTCCTCCGTATTATAAACCCACAGTCAAAGCAAATTTACAACCACTTGCTTCCCTCTATGTGAGAGGAAGAGTCAAGCTATATATCTTTTTTGTGCTGAGACCTTAAAGATCAGCTTTTAACCTAGAGTGGGTTTTTATGGCTGAGTTATAAACATCCAAGAACTAAAACCTGACAGTTCCTTAAGTATTGTCACAGCAGTAGATGATGCTTCAGTAATTTCAGCACATTTCAACTTCTGCTGAATACTGTGCCTTAAGCATGATGAGATTTGATTTTATCTGTCTAAACAACACAAAGGGAAGTACAGAGGTTGCAATTTCGTGATGAATTGACTCTATATAGCCAGCCACACTGGATAATCTATGAAGGATGCTTTCAAAGTGAGACTCACAAAAGTGGACTAGACATTCTGCCAGGTAATTGCACAACTTTTTTTGTACATACCTTGAATAAGCACAAGCTGTATAATTTTTAAAATATCAACTAGCATCTTTGCAGTAATATACAAGTTTGCAAAGAAGATTGTGTGCAGTCACATGCATTATGTGACTGAATCTTCACGAAAACTTCACATGGTAAGACAGGTCTTATTGTTGTCCTTATGGGGTCAGAGGGAGGCTATGATTTGCCCAGTGTTTTATGTAAATGGTTCAAATTCAGATGCAATACCAGTGTGTTAAAAATCAAGTAGTGCATTAGAGTGGAATGTATCTCATAAAAACTCGTAATTCAACGGGGCTTTTAGTAACTCTTGCAGTCCCTCTGCCAGGTGTGAAGTGATCATATTTGTGGTTTTAGATGCAAGATATAATTGGGGCAGCCACAGCCAATCAGAACCACTTCCGAATCAGCATGGATCAGACTATTGCCTACATGAACACTTATTCCATTCCTAAGACTGTGCAGAATCGAGTTCGGACTTGGTATGAATATACATGGGACTCTCAAAGAATGCTAGGTAAGCAAGGCAAATTACCAACTAAATCCCTGTTTGGTATGTCCCTGTAATGCAAGTTCTTTAAGTTAGAAGCAGAAACTAATTGGATTTGAGCAAAAGGTTGGAAAACAACTAAATGATCTTTAGACTATTAAATACCATGAGGTTTTTTTTTCACATATCCAAGTATAACTTAGCAGTTATGCATATCCTGGAAAAGCATCCACAGCTATTCCTGAGGACATGTCAAGTGAGGAAGAGCAGCAAAAGGAGCAGTAACAGGTTCCTTCCTTCTCTCTAACTGTAGATACTGCTCCATCTCCTTGGTTTAGGAGGGAACTAAGGACCAACAGTCCTTGGAAACAAGGAGCTATGTTTCTATAGAAAGGATTTTCATATTTAGAATCAATATTGGAATCAACATAAGGATATATCAATTGTTTTTTATTCTAAATGGTTGTAAGAAAACATCAAAAAAATCAACTCTCAGAAAGTTGTACCATACTAGAGACTAAGTAAGAATGGGCAGGTTTGTTTATGGAACATTTTATCAGCCTGAAGGCCCATCGTTAAATTCACATACAGAAAAATCTTTACTATATTCACATTCTTCATTGAGTTAATAAGAGAATAAATAACAATAATTTGAATTTACTCAGCACATTTCTTTTTAGATTCCATTCCCAGCTGAGCCATCTACCAATTATGCAAAATTGAACAAATCACTTATAACCTCTCTGAACTTCAGTTCTTTTTTTTTTGTTTCTTCTTTCTGCAAAGCAGAAATAAGAACACTTACCCTTAGGGTTTTCACAAGGGTCAAATAAGATAGTGACAGAGCTCAGTAAGTTTTCAAATGCCACATGGTACTCATTATAACTTCCCATCCCCAGGATGTTAGAGCTGGAATCTGCAGAATCAGAAGACAAAAACTAGATCCCTTTTCCATTAGGTTGTTCACTAGCCATTGTCCAATAATCACTAAACTTTACATTTAAAGTTTCAGTAAACACAATGTCCTAAAACTATTCAAAACTATTATGTCATCAATAGTTAAAATACTTCTTTTCTCCATGAAAGTGATAGTGTGATTGTGATATATATGTATGTCCAATAGAAGTAATAAAAGTATAGAATTTGATGCAGCTATTTATAAGAAGAATTGGCACCTTGTTTCCTTAATTTTTAAAATTTTTCTTATACTTTGGTGATTTTTTATTAATTATTCTGCTTGTGGGTTCATGTGTTTGTCTTTGCAAAGATGAGTCTGATCTTCTCTGCACCCTGCCTCTCACCATGCAGTTAGCCCTCACCATGGATGTGAACCTCAGCATCATCAGCAAAGTCGAGTTGTTCAAGGCGAGTGCATTTACAATGAATACAAAAACACTGTATCAATTTCTCCATAAAGTCTAAGCTCTTTCTGTATATGGCATTTATTGTTTTTATTGCCTTATGTTTTAACAAAATCAACAACCTAGAATTTATGTGGAGTTAGTCAATCTGTGGATCTCTCTTTAACAGATGACTTATTCTTTAGAAGTCACTCTCTCCTAATTGGTGTCAGAAAAGAGTTCTCAGGTTCTTCTTGAATTAATTTAAATATAATTAAACTCCACAGCTTTCTGTCTTTGCTACTATGCACGGCATTTCCCATTATGAATGTACTTTGGCAATGCGTGACAAACCCCAAATTAGCTCTGGATTGGCCCGACAATCAGAGAATTGTGCCTCACCATGCCTTCTATTACTAACGTTTTGGATTTAGAGTTTTTAGATGGCCGAATTCAAATTTAGAGGCTTTTTTTAGACAAAAAATGCTTAACAGAAATTTTTTACTTTTTGAATGTTTTTAATTTTACCATCCTCACCTATTCTTAATGCATTGTACTGCATGTAAGTTTTTCTCATTAACATTTAATTCTGCGTGTAGTATTCATTGATTCATCTATTTCATTATCTGTTCATTCGACGAGTATTTATTAAGTTCCTACTATGTTTCAGGCATCATTTTAGGCACTGGGAATACAACAGTTGAAAACAAATGTTTTCACACATAAAGCTTAAATCCCAAAAGAGGGGGATGAAAAATAAATATGAATCATGTTTGGAGGTGATAATGCCATGAAGAAAATTGAACAGGCTAAGGAAGATGAGAATGGTACCATTAAAAAGGCTGCTCTAATGAAATGTAATGGAGTCTTTAAGCAAAAGACTGCAAGAGGCAAGGAAGTGAGCCATGCAGAAATTGGGGAAGGGAAAGGAAAGATGGGCAGAAGGGCAATATCATAGGAGGATAGACAAGATGAAGCCCTGAGTCAGGAACATCCTAAAGAAGCCAGAATAGCTAAAGCAAAGGTGGAGTGATAGGAAGCAAAATAGTCAGAAGACAATAAAAGAAAGGGAGCCTGGGACATTGGGGTGGCTCAGTCAGTTGAACTTCCAACTCTTGATTTCATCTCAGGTCTTACTCACAGGATGGTGGGATTAAGCCCTGTGTCAGGCTCCGCACTTAACATGGAGTCTGCTTGTCCCTCTTCTTCCCCTTCTGTCCCTACTCCTACTCACACACATGCTCACTCTTTCTCTCTCAAATAATTTTTTTAAAAAAGAAAGAAAGAGAGAGAGAGAGAGAGAAAGGAAGGAAGGAAGGAAGGAAGGAAGGAAGGAAGGAAGGAAGGAAGGAAGGAAGGAAGGAAGGAAGAAAGAAAGAAAGAAAGAAAGAAAGAAAGAAAGAAAGAAAGAAAGAAAGAAAGAAAGAAAGAAAGAAAGAAAGAAAGAGAAGGTGGGATACCTGGGTGGCTCAGTCAATTAAGTATCTACCTTTTGGTATCAGCTCAGGTCTTGATCTCAGGGTTGTGAGTTCAAGCACCCTATTGGGCTCCATGCTGGGTGTGGAGCCTACTTAAAGGAAGGAAGGAAAGAAGGGAAGAATGAAAAAAGGGAGGAAGGGAGGGAGGGAAGATGGGAGGAGGGGAGCCAGCCAGGGGGCAAGTTAATGGAGGACCTTGGAGGCTATAGGATAAACCGTGGATTGTACTGTGAGATGCAAAAACCAGTGAAGATCTTGAGCAGAAGATGACTATTTAAGATCAGTTTGAAGGAATCATCCCTCCTATAATGTGGAGAATAGACCGTGGTAGCAAATGTGAACAGTGGGGAGATCAAATAGTGGTTACTGCAACCATCCATAGAAGAGATGATCATGACCAGACCCAGAGTAATAAGAGCAGAGTTGTTAAGACGTGGCCAAATACTGGATATATTTAAAGAACAGGGCCAAAGTTTTTGCTGTTGCTTATATGAAAGGAGAGAGAAAGAGAGAGAAAGGAATCAAAGCTGACTCCGTGGATTTAAGCCTGAGGAACAGGAAAAACAAAGATACCATTTGCAAAATAAGTTTTTAAGTATACAGTGAGGGGGAGAGAAACAGACTGTTTTTGGATATGTTCATTTGAAGTGGGAGTTAGACCTCCAGATGAAATGTCATGTAGGCAGTTTGATGAATAAATCTAAGTTCAGGGGAGATGTCCAAGCTGGAGTAATAAATTTGGGCATATTAACACATTGATGTATTTTAAGCTGTGGGACTGGATGTGATCCTCTAGGATGAAAGTGAAGACAGAAAAGAAGATATAATCCAGACATAAATCTATGTCTTGAAAATACATAATCAACATCATTGGGAGCAAGATGAAGAAGCAGAAACTGTATGGTAAAATGGTTGGGCAGTCAGTCCCCGTGTTAGGTTCACCCCAGGCTCCATAGGATACCAGTGTTAGGTCAGTATCCTAAGACTCTTTTCTTGATATAACCAGATTTTTTTTAAGATTTTATTTCTTTATTCGACAGAGAGATAGCCCAAGTAGTCAGAGCAGCAGGCAGAGGGAGAGGGAGAAGCAGGCTCTCCGCTGAGCAGAGAGCCCGATATGGGGCTCGATCCCAGGACCCTGAGATCATGACCTGAGCCGAAGGCAGAGGCTTTAACCCACTGAGCCACCCAGGCACCTCAAAAAGTTATCTTTTTCTAAAGCTAAATGAAGTAGAAAATAAGTAGGTATGAAATCTTCCTAATTTTATCTTTGCAAAGGCAGTCTTACTAGATTATACAAATTTGTTATTTTTCTTAAGGAGAAAATAGGCTGAATAATGATCCTATACCCCTACCTCATAAATTATACCAAATTAACTCTTGTGTTGCTTCTGAATCAATTACATACATTCGTGGAGTGTTACCTATGCACTCAGGCTGAATGCACAATAGAGAGAACATTTGAAGTGTGTATGCCCAAAGGATGCTTAGGAGTCTACAGGGTGAGAAGGTAGAGGCTCCTTCCCAGGAGCCTTCTTATGACTTATTATTACAAGTGTGGGAAATTATAACCTGTTCACAGGATGAGAAGTTCTTTATGACCAGAGCATAGGGTGAATCTAGAAAGATGAATCTAGAAAGATCAGTTGAAGCCAGGCTATGTAGTGTGGGCCCAATTCTATAAGCAAAGGAAGCTGAAAAGGAGGAAATTCACAGTGTAGATTTCAGTTTTACAAAGACAAGAAATGGAACTACACTGAATAGACCAGAACGTCCAAGGGTAACAAAGCATGACTGTCAACTGTCGAAAACCTCCATATCTTGAATTCTTCTGGAAAATGAATCTTCCGTATCTTTCAAAGGCAGGCAGATAGGAAGAGAGAGAGAAAGAGATACAAAAAAACAGAGAGAGATCTGGCACCAAGATTGGAGGTTGGCAAGCATGTTTTGTGTCTTTCCGATGTTCAGAAGTAAGGGAAATAAAAGGTACTTGAAAATCATTTAACTTACAAAGATTTATTTTAAGATGCCCTAAAGAATATTTTAGGTTTGTAGCTTAGATCTTCAGTCAAAAATTTCACAAGGACTTTTCTCCATTTTGTAAACTTGAGAATGGATACAGATGTAATAGAATTTGTTTGCAATGCAGGACCAGAGAATGATTCTATGCTAAATAGCCTTGCTTCAGTTTTTTTCAAAAGACATATATCTGTTCCTTTAATTTTGTATTATATTTAAATTTTGTTTAAACTGCAACCGCTCTCTCTCTCTCTCTCTAAAAAACAAATATATATATATATATATATATTTTTTTTTTTTTTTTAAAGGAGGGAGAATACCGGGTGACTCAGTTGGTTGAGTGGTTGAGTGTCCAACCCTTGGTTTCTGCTCAGGTCATGATCTCATGGGTCATGGGATCAAGCCTCCAGTTGAGCTCCATGCTCAGCAGGGAAGCTTCTTGAGATTCTCTCCCTCCCTCTACCTCTGCACCCCCCAGCTCATGCACACACACACTCTCTCTCTAAAAAACAAATGAATAAATCTTCATTAAAAATTTAAAAATAAAAAAATTAAAACTGCAAATAGCACACTGTGCTTATATTCTTTTCCTTTTAGCCTTGTGAAATGTGTTTATATATTAGTAGAACAATGACTGTTGTAATTCTTTAGCAAAGTAATATAATGCTGGAGTATCATAAATTATAATATGAACAATGTCCCATGAAAGTTGTCCATACTATACTTGATCCTTCAATCCTAATACCCTAATACTATCACCAAAAACCTTGCTATGCCCAACTCTTACATGGCCTCTGTGTTAGTCAGGATAGTCTGGAGAAATAGAACCAATAAGATATGTATATTTATATATATATATATATATATATATAAAGAGAGAGAGATTTGTTTTAAGAAATTGCTAATGTTATTATCAGGGCTGGCAAGTTCAAAAGCTGCAGGGCAAGCCAGCAGGCTGGCGACCCTAAGAAGAGTTAACGTTGCAGCTCAAATCCAAAGGCAGTGTGGAAACAATTCTGTCTTCCTCAGAGAACTTCTGGGGTTTTTTTTCCCTCTTCAGGCCTTCAGCTGATTTAATAAGGCCCACACATATATTGGAGTATTTCCACACTTTACTCAAAGTCTAATAACTTAAATATTAACTTCCTCTAAAAAATACCTTCACAGTAACGTTTAGACCTATATTTAGCTAAATGTCTAAGAAGGCTGTAGCCTAGCCAAGTTGACACAAAATTAACCATCACAGCCAGATGTCAGAGCTGTATGGAATACAATTAAGTCAAAAATAAGAAATCAAGCTATTGCTAATGCCAAATTTGAAAATTAATAATGCTTCTTCTCAAAAATAATAATAGCTGCTGTTTATTATTATTCTCACTATGTACTACACTGTATTATCTGCACCAATACCTTCTCTCAATTTTCACAGCAAACCTCTAACGAAAGTTTTATTAGTATCCCATTTTATACAAAGTGCAAACTGCTTATTTGACAGAGGCCATAGATTGCAAAGCAGTGGGACACGGTTTGGGCACAAGTTTTTCTTATTCCACAGTCTATGAATTTAACCATTCTAGAATGCTATTTTTCAATTCCCCACCAGCCATATCGGGATAAATGATAAGATGTTGAGGAACCAGAAAAGTTCTCCTAGGGTCAAAACACAATGCTAGCTCAAGGCCATCCTTTAGCAATTTTCACAGAGTTAGTATTAGCAAATCAGTTTCATACTCAGAAACCTAAATTCACACACACTTTGCTACTCTTATTAAGAAAAACCCTCAATCTCATGTGGTTCTTTTCTCTCAGTCAAAGCAAGTAGAATTAGAGCCACAGGATTTTACTAAAACTTTGTTTCAATCAATTGTGGTTAATTAGTAAGATGTGCTTCTTCTACACGGAGTTATCAGAGCTTCCAAAGAGCTTTGAGATGAATAGTTATAGTATAATTTTTTTTTAATTTTTCACAAAAATGGCTCTCTTCCTTGCAGATTGCATGTTGTCACAGCCCAAGCTCAAATATTAAGCATATAAGGAACAATTCATTTCTATAAGGCTGGGAAATTTTCTCTACTTTCTGATGATCTATTATTTTGATTTCAATTTTTAAATATCATTTATCAAATCCAGTGCTAGGGAAATCACATTTGCCTCTAATCACTAAATTGCAGAAATAGGAGAGATTTTAATAAAAGTTCTATTGCGCCACCTAGTGGCCAGAATTTAAATCTCATCTGTTAGAAACAAAAAGAGCTTAACAGTAGGAAATCAGGGATCCAGATATACCACAAGGAGAATGTAGGCACCACCAGACTGTCAAGGAAAGCGCAGTGTTTCTCACTGTTTGCTGCTCTAGTAAAAATGCAGAACAGATCCAAAACAGGATACCTCACTGTGACCTATGACTCATTGTGATTATGTGGCAAGTGAAGCCTGAAAAGGTTTTGACTTCAGTGGTAGGAAAGATGCAGGGTCGGGGTGACAAACTATGTGAGTGACAGACTGAGTCAGGAATAGAATGGAAATGACATAATTATTTCTTCTAGTCAGACACGATCCCCCAGTAGTATCACCCTAATCAGATATGCCATCACATATTTTCTCTGAAGGGTTTCAAATCAGAGCATTACAGTAAGACGTACTACATTTCATTTTTTTATTAACTTTAATTTCACCCTGGTGGTATTAGTAATAAGATATTGTTGCTAGATTTTTTGAAGTATTTTGAACAATGAGCTTATGACCCAGATGAACTCCATTCAACTACACACCCTGAACAGTTACTCTGTCTAAACCGTGAGGCACTCCAGATGCGGCACCCACAGAGGCCCTGCTCTCCAGGGCCTCCCAATAAGGCAGGGAAATTCTAAATAATAAGTCCTCGGTTGTGTGATGATTATGTGACTCAAAACATATAAAGAGTTTACATCAACACCTGCCACATAGTAAATTCTATTATTACTACTACCATATTAATAACTGGAAAATAAAACTGGTTCAATCACACAGGAGTTTCTACACTGATAAAATCAGGCCTTCCATGTCGCCCTTCCCGAACCTGTTTTCAAGATGGATTAGAGTCAGCCACAGAGTTGTGACTTCCCACTTTGACTATGTGATACTGAAGCTCACAGAAAAATAGAATTATTGTCAGTTCTCAAGGAAATCTTGACGGAAATGACTTTTACTAGTGTTTGCAAATATTGAGCGTAGGGTTGGGTCTAACATCACTTAGAACTCAATAAGTTATTGCATATAACTTGCAAATTATTTATCACATTTGACTTTGCTGCTCCCAATAGCTACCAATCAATAGCATGACTGGCATAATCAATGGTATGGGCAACTAGATTCAGAATTCTCTGTTCTACACATATTACCCATCACGTGCTTAATAGGAATGGAGTTTTAGATGGGATAAAGCATTTCCTTTTATAATAAATAAGGGTAAGTTGGGATAATCCCTGAAGACTATTTTTTGTACTTGAGGGACACCTGAAATCACAGTGAATTATAAATTATTGATAATATCTTAAGTTCTGTTTCAAAAAAGTTAAGCAGGAATAAAATATAGAAATGGAGAAATCCTACAAGACTGAGAAAGTAGTCATTCCAAAAATAAATTTTACCTGCTTTTCAGTTGTGCTCAGAGCTTGGCCTTATTAAAAGAACTTTCTAAGTATATGAACCACTATCTAATTTGTATGCTATGTGTTGAATTAAATAAAAATAGAGGGGTGCGTGGATGGCTCAGATGGCTGCGCTTCTGACTGTTGGTTTCGGCTCAAGTCATGATCTCATGGGTTGTGGATTGAAGGCCCACCCAAGCCTCCTATCCAGGGTCCACGATCAGGGAGGAGTCTGCTTGGGATTCTCTCTGCCGCCCCCCAGCTCTCATGCACTCTCTTTCTCTCTAAAATAAATAAATAAATCGCTAAAAATAATAATAAAATAAAAATAAAATTTTTCTAATTCTGTTCAAATCACCAGAATCTTTATTCAAATCTGTAATATACATTTATATAGCGCTGAATTTCCCATTGTTGGAAACAGAATAATATCTAACAACTTCATTTTATACATCACCCCATATTTACTTAGTGCCTAGGAAGCCCCAAACACTGGTGAGACATTGGGGGTATAGAAGTGAATAATACACAGATCTTGCCCTCAGTTGTTCCAAATGTAGATTTAAAAGACAACAACAACACACACTCTCTGGTGATTCCCTTTCTCTGACATCTATTGCATGTGTGATCTTAGGGAAGTAGTCAATAGACTTCCTGAGCTTCCATTCCCTCATCTAAAAACCAAGAGTGATAATATATTAATTAATGCCAGGCATCACAAGAAGGTTGAAAGAATAAAACAGGTAAAGATAAGAAAATAGTAAGATTTAATATAAACGTTATTAATATAATGTTAATGTTGATACTTATGCAGGTACTCTCATCTTATTTTGTTTTTTAAGATTTTATTTATTTGACAGCGAGAAACACAGCGAGAGAGGGAACACAAGCAGAGGGAATGGTAGTAGGAGAAGCAGGCCTCCTGCCGAGCAGGGAGCCTGATGTGGGGCTCAATCCCAGGACCCTGGGATCATGACCGAAGCCGAAGGCAGATGCTTAACGACTGAGCCACCCAGGCGCCCCTCTCACCTTATTTTTAAAAAGGGCATTTATGAAACAATGACTGAGCTCTGTCCTTCTATAAATCAGAAAATTTCCTAATGGCCTCTATAAAAGTAATGGAGCTGCATTACAAAGAAAAAACACTAGCCCTGGGATGTAATTCTTTTTAATCACACAATAGTGGAACAAAGTGTACTCAAGAAAATAATCATTTCCGAGGGGTAGGGGATGGAGATAATTGTTGTCAGACACAAACTATAACAACTTCATAATGCAAATGGCATTCATTAAGCCTAAGCCTGGATGAGAAGGACCTAGTTCTAGATCACAGCTGCCCCCAGGCCAATGGCACCTGTCCATAAAACAATTAGGGGACAGAATCACTTAATTGGTAAAACGTAAACTCTAAGTCTTTATTACATATAGCTGCTATGTTCCATTTACATAAGTCGATACATATTCTATGCAAATGTGTTAATAAAAATTCCTATTTATAACAGTTCAGATGTTTTTCTCTGAGGAAATCCAAGCTATAACCTAAAAGTTATTCATGTAGGCACTTGCACATTTCTACTGAGGAAAGCAATAATTGTTTGCTTATCTATTTTAGAGCTCCTCTCCTACTTTGGTCTAGCACTTTCATGGATTGGGTTTCCTTTATTGGTGCTTTCTGCCAGTGAGCTAACCTGAAGGTAGAAAAGATGAAATGTGTTCTTCCTCAAATGGCATTCTGTTCCTACAAACGATCTTAAGATATGTATTTTACTTCATTTTCATTAAAATTAATAAAAGTAAAAAAAATTAAAAATTAAAAAATTAAATTAAATTAATAAAAGTCAAGCTGACATCCCATCAGTTCTCTCCAGTTCTATTCTCCCATCTTCTCCGAAAGGGGCCACTAAGATGATTTCAAGGGTATCCTTCTAGTCCTCATTTTTATCATTTTACTTTTTAGCTATACAGACATCAATGACTATTTTGTGTAGTGTTTTCATAGCTGGAGTCATATTGATTATATTCTACATTTTGCTTTTGTGTGCAGCTCAATTTTTTATCGAGTTCAATCATATCTATATACAAATAAAGGTCTGATTTATTTATTGCAACCACTCTATAGTATTCCAACCTACAAATATTCAACATTTATATCTGTCCACAGATTGACATTATGTTGTTTCTAATTTTTTCAGTACTAAAAAAAATACTGCCACACACATCTCTGTGTATTTATAGAACAAGAATTATGTTCATAGGGAAACATTTAAAATCATTAATAACTCTTATGAGTACAATTTAATACAGTTGGGAATTTTCATCAAAGTTCATTGCAATAAGAATTGTTCGAGGAATGAAAACTTTATTTTGGCCTACAAATTATGATTGGGATTGTAAAAATCAATGCCAAAAAAATCAAATTGCACAAATCTAAGTGGGTTTTTTTTATCTTCTGTTTGTGATCATTTACAGTGTTATTCTTCTCCATGGACATGAATGATTGAGAGTTCGCTTCATCACAATATTTCAAACATGTTTATGCTTAAGAACTTCCAATTGTATTTCTAGTGAATTTTCTCTAAAACATCAAGAACATGAATTTTCTTTAATGAGGGAGATCCTAAGATTAAATCAAAGTTTGTCTGTTTTTTTTCTAAGAGTTCTAAGTGATCAGAACACCAATTTCCAAAATGAAATTTCTCCAAACCAATTACAGCTTTAAGAGAAATCAGGCACTGGAATATTAGCCATCAGAAAGAAGGAACATTTACCATTACATCAGCATGGGTGGAACTGGAGAGTATTATGCTGAGCAAAATTAGTCAGTCAGAGAAAGACAATTATCATATGGTTTCACTCATATGTGAAATATAAGAAACAGGGCAGAGGACCATAGGGGAAGGGAGGGAAAACTGAATGGGAAGTCATCAGAGAAGGAGAAAAACCGTGAGAGACTCTTAACTATTGGAAACAAACTGAGGGTTGCTGCATAGAAGGTGGGGTGGGGGGATGGGGTAATTGGGTGACACGCATTAAGGAGGGCACATGATGTGATAAGCAGTGGGTGTTATACACAACTAATAAATTATTGAACACCACATTCTGAAACTAATCATGTACTATACGTTGGCTAATTGAATTGAAATTAAAAAAAAGAAAAGAAATCAGGGACATGATGGGCCGCCTGGGTGGCTCAGTCAGATAAGCATTCCACTCTTGATTTTGGCTAGGATCATGATCTCAAGATCATGAGACTGAGCCACACATCAGGCTCTGCCATCAGCCCAGGAGTCTGCTTGTTCACGCCCGCATTCTCTCTCTCTCCCCCTCTCTCTAAAATAAATAAGATCAAAAAAATAAAAAGAAATTAGGCACATGAGCCATATAGTTATAGAACTTTTACTAAAAACAAAATAACCACAATTTTTAGAAAGAAATTAATATTTGTTACTTGCTTTAGCAAATATGATAACCTATGAGACACAGTAGGAATAAAACAAATATAAATAAAAATTATATATCTTGCACAAAACAAATACATAACAAGGAAAGAAAAGGTAAATTTTCCTTTACCTAAAAGGATCTTTCTGTGTTTTCACAAATACAAATCATAGTCATCTTCAACAGACTCAAATTGTGTTACACACATGAGCAAATTCTTGGTGCTTCCCCTCTCTCCTGTCCCCACTCCCAGGAAGTAGTAACTGCCCCACCTCTTAAAAGTTTTATGGATATCTAACTGGAATGTCTTATGACATGATTCACTTCTACCATCAATTACAGCTTTTCTGTTTACTGAAAATATCATCCCAACTAGTTTACTCTCTTTCATCTTTCATAGCTCCAAGGGCATGTACAAAGGCTTGCTCATAACAGCTTTTCATCAATATTTGTTGGGCAGTATTAAGAAGGTATTCCTGTCAGCCTTGGCCTTTTTTTTTTTTTTTCTATCCTGGATAACCAAAAGCTATTATTTTCTCACATAAATTTTTAAAATTCTGACTTCAAGTTCATTTGAATGCTCCTTACCAATGGCTACACGAAGATACTTCAATCATAAATTATTAACTTTCTTTATCAGTCAAGCAACCCTGAAGTCTAAATTTCAGATGGATCTAGGTCAAGTGTTTGCTACTGAAATCATTACAGAAAACTGGTGATTGCTGAAAGAATGATTATCCAATCCACAAATTGGGAGCACGCCCTTTGGGTCTCCTCCTCCTTCTTCTGCTCCTGACTATGATTCGTTCCCCACAAAATAATAATTCCCCTAAGGGATGGGAAGGACCAACCATAAAAGGAAAGCAGCTACATATTAGCAGTTCTGAGAGAAAAAAAATTAAAATATTTGGTGAAAGCAAAAGTTTCCAAACCACTACGTAAAGTAATATTTTTGAAGCATCTATCAAATTTTCTTTAGCCTATCATATAGATAAATTATAATTCTTTGGGCACAACACAAATATAAACACATATTCTAACAAATCAAATGTGTCCCTTATATATTAAAATGGATATGAACATCATTCACTCAATAGATATTGCTTCTATATCCATTATGTACAGGTACTCTGCCTTTAAGAAGATAAATAAGTTAGTAAAGAAAGACATACAGCTTGGAAAGTTAAATAATAATATCAAACAATTATATGAAAGATGTTATAAAAAAGAAAAATATTCATATTTTTATTTTGATCTAGATCCTTAATTAGCCTTAATCTAAGGCTAATCTAGCTAATCTAGATCCTAGATTAGCCTTAATACTAATAATTATTATCACTATATATTATCATAATCATTAATAGCGATCATTAATTAAACATTATATTAAGTTTTACATGAGTAAAATTTTACCATTATGAAATGTACTCTTTTAACTCCCACTTAACAGATTAGAAAAGGTTCTGTAGTAATAAATAGTGGAGATAGGATTAAAACCCAAATCTGTCTGACCAGGATCTAATGTCTTGCATTCACACTATAGGTTTATTTGGGTTTTTTTCTAAGTTTTGGGTCAAAACAAGTCCATATCCATTGGCAATTAATATTTTAGTGTTCACAGAGACAACTTTTATTACTATTTATTTTCCTATCATTTTAAAATTATTTGGAATTTGTCTTTGTAGCTGTGTCTGTAAGAATTATTTTTCTCTTTGTTATTTTTTTTCTTTAGGGTTGTGATACACAGATGATTTATGACATGTTGCTGAGATTAAAATCCATTGTTTATTTACCTGGTGACTTTGTCTGCAAAAAGGTGAGTGCATGCTATCTTTTGAATGCACAACTAGTAAATAAATACATTTAAGTTCAGATATAGGTCAAGAGCATAGTTTAAACAGAATTTCCAGGGTGAATTCCATAGTATAGAAATAATTATGACATACAGTTTTATAAAAGAATAATCTACTCGGAGTTCAAAAATGGAACAAGACAATATGGATTTCATTACTTATAGGATATAAGTGTGGGAAGTCTGAAAAGTTGCTTTGTATAAATGAAATCATCAATTATCACACTCCATTAATGCCAAATATTTAAAATGGAGAAAAAAGTTATAGAAGTGAAAGGTGGTTCTGCCCTTTTTATGTCTTCAGCAAGCTATCAGTTACCTCCAGTTAGCTCACCCAATTAGTAGAAAATTAATGCCACATTCTTTCCAATTTTACTGTAATTTTTATGACTATAAAAATAATACATGCTCATTATTTTTAAAATGAAAAACACATAAAAGCATAAAGACAAAAATTCCACCACCCAGAAATAACCACTAGTCATATATTGCAACCTATCTTTTATCCTGATTGATGGATAGATAAAGGTTGTTTTATAAAATTGACATATTGTATTTATGTTTCATCACATAACTATATATAATTACATTATATTTACTATTCAGTTATCTTTTACAACTTCTTTTTAAAGCTGCATAATATTATAATCTATAAATATATTATAATCAATTTTCAAATATTTGCTATTATAAATAACTCTACAATGAACATTTTTGCAAATCTCTGATTTCCAACTTAAGGGAGGAGAGAAGGAATGCTGACTTTGGGTTTTATATCTTGGGAAACTAAATGTGTAGCAAAGTCAATAATCAGAATAAAAAGAGACGCCTGAGTGACTCAGTCAGTTAAGCATCTGCCTTCAGCTCAGGTCATGATCCCAGGATCCTGGGATAGAGTCCAACATTGGGGGGGGTCCTTGCTCAGTGGGGAGCCTGCTTCTCCCTCTGCCTGCTGCTCCCTCTGCTTGGTTCTCTCTCTCTCTCGCTCTCTGACAAATACATAAAATCTAAATAAAAATAAAAGTAAAAAATAAAAAAAATAATGATCAGAATAAAAAGTAGAGGAAGATGAGCAATTTAGAGAAATGAGAAATGATCCAAAACTATGGGGAGTTCACAAGCAAGTAAGGGTAAGAAGCACTTATATCATTCCAAAATAATGTGTTATGTGCTATGGTAGACATGAGCCCAAACTGTTAAAGGACACAGAGTAAAGACACTTGTCCCACTGGGGTATTAGCAAGACTTCCTGGAGGAGATGCTATTCAAGCCAAGTCTTAAAGAATGAATTTACATGGGACCACCTGGGTAGCTCAGTCGGTTAAGTGTCCAATTCTTGATCTCAGCTCAGGTCTTGATCTCCGGTTCGTGGGTTCAAGCCCCATATTGAGCTGGGCATGGGACTACTTTAAAAAAAGAAAAAGAGGGGTGCCTGGGTGGCTCAGTGGGTTAAAGCCTCTGCCTTCAGCTCAGGTCATGATCTCAGGGTCCTGGGATCGAGCCCCACGTCAGGTTCTCTGCTCTGCAGGGAGCCTGCTTCCTTCCCCCTCTCTCTCTGCCTGCCTCTCTGCCTACTTGTGATCTCTCTCTGTCAAATAAATAAAATCTTAAAAAAAATTTTTTTAAAAAGAAAAAGAGCCCAAAAAATGAATTTATATGATCCAAGAAAAAGAAGAAATCAGAATTCCAGATAGAGGAAAGAATTAGCATGAGCTAAGGCAGAGAGAAACTCTCTACAGAGGAAGTTCAGAAAACTACAATAAGTCAAAAATCAGAACATTCTAGTATTATTTATTTTAAAAAGTCAATATTTTTGAGTATTATGGCCAGTCACTGTACTGAGTACTGGGTATAATCATCAGTGAGCAAAAGAAGATGGTTCTTATCTTCCAAGAGCTTACAGTGTAGTGCAGGGGTATTCAATTCACAGTGTACATCAGAATCACCTGAAATTAGAAGTCTGGACTGTATCTCCAGCAATTCAGTGGGTTAGGGTGGATCTCACATACCAATATTTTTAAAAGCTCCCAGATGACTCTAAAATGCAGCCAAAGTTGAGAATCACTGGCCTGATGGAAGAGACAAACAATAAACAAATGAAGTTGAATAAATACCTAACTCCAAAATGTGCTAACTTTTATAAAAATAGAATTTGCTAAGGAAGCGTGTGTTGGCACTTATTTAGATCTGGGGGTTAAGAAAAGGGGAGGTTGTCAGGTTGTCAGCCATGACCCTTATAAAATACAAAGAGAAATATTTCTTCAGTAATAAGGTAGAGAGGAGAGCATTTTAGATCAACACTTGGAGCCATGAGGTAGGAGAGAGCTTGGCATATTTACTGAACAGAAGCAAGTGATCAACTGGGATAATGGTCTAAAACAAAGTTAAGAGTATAAGATATTTCAGGGCATCTGGGTAGAGATACCTGGTGCACAAGAAAGAAATCAGTTTAGTTTGTGAGAGAAGATAGAACTAAAGGTATCTGGGGAATCAACATATGGAAACCAACTTCATTAAAAACTTAAGAAAGGTAAAAGAGGAGGGCCAAGGCCTGTAACTTTGGAAAATACCATTATTTATGGAGGAGGTCAAGGAAGAAGAATCAGAGAAGGAGCTATCAGAGGTAGAGGAGGAAAGATGGAGGAGAGATTTTGACATAATAGAAACCAAGAATATGCAATCTCACACAAATTAGTCTAAGTTAAAAGTAGGCAGGTTGGTGATATGAAATCATTTTCACTGAAATGGGAAATACAAACCACAGCTCATTTTAAAGATCCTTTAGGGCAGTGGTACATTTGGAATGACATGGCCTTAATGCACCAAAATGGCCTTTCAATTTGTTCCAATAACAGTAGGGACTGGAAATTGAGATAACTCATAGAAACTTTAGCACCCATGCCCTTAAGCAGTGCAAATTTGCTTAACTAAGTGTGAAATGCAGAGTAGATCCAGCCTTCTCATTTCAAATTCCTTCATCGCATACATCCAGCACTCAATAATAAAAACAGACCAGTGGACACAAGTGAAGGAAGGAAAGGAATAAGTAGGAGAAATACCAGAAATGAGAACATATGAGACTACATTGCTTTGCTTTTGTTTTTAAGAGAGGAAGATTTAAATCATAGTAGATAATGACAGAAATGAAAAGTTGTTAAATTCAGCTTTGTTTTTGCTTATCATTTCCACAAATCACTATAGGAAACAGGAAGGAAAAAACCTCATATTCTATTGGTATTCGTCTTAATAATTGAAGAAATGTCAGGGCTCGGGATGAAGTTTGTTGACCTGCCTAATCTTCAAGACGACTCCCAAATATACTGAGTGGGTAGTTGAACCATTTCAAAGAAAACTTGGGAATTTTCCCAGAATTAATTGCAAGAATTAATTTGAGTGTCAGAATGCCCCTTCTGAAGAATATATCCTTCTAAGCAGGAACCCTGAAAATTTGAAATGCTCTCTCACTCAGGGTTACCTCACTCTACATGAAGCTCTTGCATTTCCACACTTTCTCCAAATTAGTACATTAACCAACCACAAAAGCTTGGTTTGATCTTATTTTGCACATGCTGTCAGAACCTTGTTCTCTGAGGAATGTCTACTTCATTTGAATGCTAATTAAACTTGAAGGAAAGGCTTAAATTAGCCTAGAAATATGCAAGAAATTGTGGAAGTTTTGGTTTGCTGATTATGCCAGATCTCCTTGGAAAATTATTGAAATGATCATTAAAAAATAATTAAAATTGCTGAACTATATTTAAGTGCCCATTATGTACTTCTACCTCCAGTCAGTTGTAATAACGGCCTTTGAAAAATCATTCCAGTTCCTTGAGAATTACTTCATGCAAAGAATAAGGAATATAGCCTTATAGTAATCAATCATTACTTCCTGGAGTATCTCTTGGTCAACTAATATTCAGACACTTTTCCTTTTTTTAAATAATTCATAGTTATTTTATTGGTTTTTAAGAGATTGGTGTTGATACTGGATTTATCATTAGGTATGCTCTATCTGTATATATTCTATAGAGTTAGGTGACATATGTGCTGCTAGTTCTAACACTATCATCTGCCAACCTTGTAAATTTGCTCAAGACACTTATCTTTTCAAGCCTCTACTACCAATTTTTAAATATCTTTGACCTCACTGGGCTTTTTGTAAAATTAAATGAGTTAAGATCCCTGAAAATGTTTTGCAATTATACAGTAGCATGTTCTGATAGAACAAATGCAAGTATTAAAATAAGGAGCAATGTAAATATCAGATATTATGATGATTTTTAAAAGTACATGCAAATGTAAGATGTTATTAACATTGATATTATGGAAATAATTGTAATAATATCCATCTGTCTTGGAATTTCTACCTTGTTCTATATTTGAGAAAAAATACATGCTTAATATTCTGCACAATGAGAAATTTAAAAATATTTGCATTGCAGTTAGGAGATGCGCATTCTAGGCTTCCTTTTTCCATCTAATTACAGTCATGGAGCTTTGGCTAGTCAACCGTGCTGATCTGTGCCTTTCTTTTTCTTTCTGTAAAATGGAAATAATAGTGCTTATTTTACTTTCCTCATAAAGGTAATGGTAAGATAAAATGAGAAATTCATTGTCACAGATGTTAACTAAGAGGTAGAATCTCAAAACTTTAAATATAACCTAACAATTATAACATGACAAGAATTAATGTTCAGGAAAGGGAAACAATTGGGGGCCTGGGTGGCTCAGTTGGTTGAGCATCTCTCTTGATTTTGCCTCAAGTCATGATCCAATGGGTCATGAGATCAAGTCCTGTGTGGGGCTCTGCACTCAACAGGGTGTCTGCTTGAGAGTCTATCCCTCTGCCCCTCCCCCAACTTGTGCTCACACTCTCTATCTCTTTAAAATAAGTAAATCTTTTTTAAAAGTGAGGGAACATTGTTTAATCCTAAGTTAATTTCAATGTATTCTAATCTTTTGAAAATGTGGCTAACAGGAATATTTAGTGAATTCAAATAACCCAGTCCCCTCCTAAACTGAGTAAGTAAATTCACTGTGTTTGTGCTATTATTTTATACCTCAGGGTGATCAAGACCCAATTCACTAAGACTTATAGGTGTTGTTATCCAAATAGTTTGCCTGGTATTATGCAAACCAGCTTATTTTGAATTTAACAGGTTTTCTTGACCCAACTGCAATTTAGGTCTCTTATAAGTATTTATTCTTTTTGGATCTTGGAGTGAGAAGAGATATTCAGAGGGGCCCACAACAACCCATTAGTCTGGAAATTTGCATGATTCAACAAAAAAGTTATAATCATGGCTTAAGATTTATTATAGTAAAGCATACAGTGTAGGAACAGGAAGAAGTAGCTATACAGAGGCAAAGACTAGAAAAATCAGGTGCAGGCTTCTTAGGTCCTACTTCTGAGAGTATCATAAGGATACATTTTTCTCTCCAGCTGTAGACCTAAAGACAAAGACAGAATGTCCCCACCTAGGGAAGCCCATCAGAGTCTTGAGGTCAAAAGTTGCTAAATTGTGCTGGTCACATAACTACATGACCAGCCATGATTCAGACTCCAAACCAGACACCTAATACACATCATAAATCTTTGTGTTTACATTAAACAGTGTTGACAGCCTGGTACATCCTGCTACACTGCCCCAGGCATACAGAATAACACAATTAACCAGTGACTCTGAACATTCCAGGAGTTTAGTTCTCAGGGCTTGAACAAGCATCATTGCCCTGGCTCCGAGAGTCCCCAGAGATACACAAAACTGAGTAAAACAACCTGATGCATTAACACTTTTTTTTCAATATGGAACAAGAATAATAGCAAAGGTCTCTTGTGCTCCATTTACTAAATTCAGACCTCAGTGTTATAGGCAGAAGGGTGGAGTTGACCTTTGAATGGCTGTAGCCCATGCTTTTTTGATACACCAAGCATCTTCTTCTAAGCATAGCTCTGGCCACCAAAGCCTGGGTGACTATGCTTACAGCTTGTTATTTCCTTTACCTGTACCTGTCCCTGAAACAGTGTGCTGACTGAAACATCTTTACCTATCCAGTGATGGCGTACAGTGCTTACCTGTCCAGAGGTGGCATACAATGCTTACATGTTGGGAAGTATCCAGTGGTGGCATATAGTGCTTACATATTGGGAAGTATCACTTTCATAATAACTTCCTTCCATTGTGTCCAACCAATATCCATAACTACCTCAAGTCTTAAGATAATTACTTTTACATTGATATTTCTTGCTTTTTTATTTATATTTATTCCTCTGGAACAGTTTATATTTCCTAATTTGAAGCATAATTGCCAAGAGTTAAGTGATTACCATTTCCTCTTTATATTTGGTATACAGGGAGAAATTGGCAAGGAAATGTATATCATCAAGCAAGGTGAAGTCCAAGTTCTTGGAGGCTCTGATGGTGCTCAAGTTCTGGTTACTTTGAAAGCTGGAGCAGTGTTTGGAGAAATCAGGTATCTAAAAGATACATAATAAGTATTAAAGTCTATTATTTGTCATAAAAGAAAAATCTTAGGTCATAAAATAATTAAGGTTCCTGCTCAAATTTGACAAAGGTTTGATTGTTCTGATAGCATAAGTAAAATAAGGATTTTCACATTTCTATATATCCCTCCTTCCTCCAAAGACCTAGTCCATTCAGTTCTTTAGTGCCAGGATCTAGTCAGTGCCCGGCATAAGGTAAATACTAAGTATATATTGAATATGTATATATGTGAATAAATCAATGATGAAAGAAGAGGTTGGGAGAGTTGATTGTTGGAAAACTTGAATTTCAGGCTAACAAAGCAGTTTTAAAAAGGCCAAAGAGGTGAGCAACAACCAGATTTTACAGGTCTTTTAAGCCATGGTACAGATTTTGTATTTTATTCTAAATACAAATGGATGCCAGTGGAGGATTTTAGGCAAAAGTAATACAATTTGAATTATGACTTGAAACAACCACTCCAACAGCTATCTGGAGAAGAGACAGTACAAGAGCAACAATAAAATAGAAGAAACCAATTAAAAGTCAGTTGTAATTGTTCAAGTGAAGGATGATGGAGCCTTCAACTAGGATGCTGGCTCTAAAGAGGAAGAGAATGGTGTACTGTCAGGCAGTTATTGCTGATAAGAAATTATCTTCAGGGTTCCAGAGATATGGATAATTTCAGATGACTTCATATTAGTATAAGAGAGATTTCCTTAGAATGTTGAAGCATGTTATTTCTCTGTTGATAATGTGGCCTCCTCTTTTTTATTTTTTTCTCCTTGCTTAAAAGAGAATGGACACTCCTGTGAGGGTCCTGCTTTGGGGCAGTGATGGAAACACTTCTCAGAATGCTCAAGATTTTAGTTCTTTGCCTATTTTCTATTACTTCCTTCCTAAGAGTCCTTGCAAAAGTGATTTAATATTTTAGTGACTTAATAACCACTGTAATCTTCAAGGTCATAAAACATGCAACAGTCTAATCTGAAACATTACAGAAATTAATTAGCTGACCTCTTCCAAGGGTTGAGTACTCCCTGAAGAATAAAGCCTTATAAATACAAGTATGTTAATTGCTGATACTATCATCACAGGAGGAAATACTCTAGGAATAGAATCCAGGTGCTGTGAGCTGCAATTGAAAAGAATCTTAGATTCTTGACAGTAACTTCTCAAGTAAATCTATTACCCTGGTTTCTAAGGCCAAATTGAAACCAATAGACCAAGCAGGGTCCATACCTGCTCAATAGTCTGGTTGATTCAAGCAAAAGGGAGCTTTTTGCCTTGATTCTCTTCTTGGCTATAGTTGAGGAGAAACAGTATGCATCTGGCTCTTCTAAGTTACCCACAGGCTTCGTAGGCCCACAGCTCATATGCCCCTGGAGCTCTAGTTATTTAGTCCAGTGATAGAAGCATGACTGCCAAACATCTAGATACTGGAAAGATCTGGTGATCATGTTTATTACTCAAAAATTCTGTCACCTTTGTTAAAATGAGCTATCTCCAGCACTATCATATAGCTTTTAAAGAAGGTTCTTTCTTCTGAGTAAAAAAAAAAAAGAAAAGAAAGCAAAGAATTGAGGGCTTTCAAGGACCTTATATAGTAATATAAAAGAGCATAACTCTGACTAAAATATAGATTTACAGCCTGTCATGGAGAAAACCCAGACCACACTTCCAATTATCTGAAGAGTATAGACACCCCATTTTTAATAGAGAAACCTAGGGTCTGCTGAATGATGGTCTTGTAGTAGTTCTGACTCCTTTGTTTTCCTTGCACATACACTAAGTGCCAAGTCTTATTCACCAAATATATTTAACCACTTTCTATCCTTCTACTTCTCACCATTCTTGAAACAAACTTGAACTTCTACCATTTGTATTGCTATTGTGATTTTTTAAATTTTATTTTATTTTATTTTTCCAGTATTCCAAGATTCATTGTTCATACACCACACCTAGTGCTCCATGCAATATGTGCCCTCCTCAATACCCACGACCAGGCTCACCCAAATCCCTACCCTCTCCCCTCCAAAACCCTCAGTTTGTTTCTCAGAGTCCCACAGTCTCTCATGTTTTGTCTCCCCCTCTGATTTCTCCCAATTCAGCCTCCCTTTCCTTCTCCCAATGTCATCCATCTTTTTCCTTAGGCTCCACACATAAGTGAAACCATATGATAATTGACTGTCTCTGCTTGACTTATTTCACTCAGCATAATCTCTTTCAATGCTTTCCATGTTGATAAAAAAGTTGGGTATTCATCCCAATGGCCAAACTGTGGAAAGAGCCAAGATGCCCTTCAACAGACGAATGGATAAAGAAGATATGGTCTCTATATACAATGGAATATTATGCCTCCTTCAGAAAGGATGCTATTGTGATTTCAATAGAATTCCCTACTAGTTTTGTATCCCTTTGGAATGTCCTCCCCCTGGAAAATATCTACTCACTCTTTAGGACTCAATTCATGAGTCACCTTTCTGAAGCCACTTCTAATCATCCCAAAACAACTAGATGCTCCCGGTTCTCTGCTTCCATACTATTTTATTCATGACTTTATTATAGTAGTTACTACTGATTTAAACTTAATTTTTTCAGATGGATCTTCCCAACAGATGAAGCTATTAAAATATAAGAACTAGAACTTTCCATCTTTATGTCACCAGCAGCTATGTAAATATAATACAGTAGGCCAATGACACCGCCAAGGTGGCAACATGAGTTCTTCCTCACTTTGCTTCTCCTCACAAGCACAATTAATAATTATTAGAAAACAAGACACTATTGAGAGAATCCTAGAATACCACCTGCACCACAGAGACCAAAAGACTGCATTAGAAAGGTAAAAGAAGTGACTACACAGTGACCATATTGCCCCTCCCCAAGGCCAGCATAGCACCACACAGAGAGGTCTCCCCTGAGCCTGCAGTTTCTCCAGTGTAAAGAGAGAACACAAAGGGGACAACCATCTCCCCAAGCATTGGGATAGCCCATACCCTGATCTTTCACCACAGGGATTACAGAAGAATCTGAGTCTCAACTACTGGGAATCTGACTGCAATGGAGAAGAGAGGAGAGGCTTGCAATAGCCAACAAGTGGATCTTGACAAACTAAGTTCATATGTGCCATGCCCAAGTAGTAATCCCAACCAGCAGCTTTGCAGAACCAAACCAGCAATGCGCTCTGACCAGGAAACTCAGCAATGTGTGGAACTGTCTGATTCAGATCTTCAAATGAGGAGGTTTGCAGACCCTAGGGCCCCATCTGCCTTCATCCAGGCAAGGAGCCAAAACAGTCCCACCCATTATGGAAAGTCTTTTGGCCCCATCTGACCAGAAGAGCTAGTGACAACTGCTGGAATCAGTATGGCCCAGTGGTACTCAAGCCAAGAGGCAGGCAGGCAGAGCTAAATGCTCCCAGAAAAGCCAGTACTGAGTATTGAGCATTCCCATGATATGCACAGCCAAAGGGATCAATTCATAATCAAGGCTAAAAGAGGCTTTTCAACTATAGAACCTATTTGGGAAATTTACAATAGCCTAGAGCAGTCCCTTTCTCTCCCACGCAGGCAAGGGAGCTAAGACATAGCCCGACCTGCTGTGAGTGCCTTCTGGCCCCATATGACCAGTAAGGGCTGGAGACAACTCCTGGAAACTATGCTGGCCCAGTGGCACTGAAGACACTAAATCGAGGGAGGCAGGCAGCAAGGCCAGTGGCCCTGTTCACTTAGGGAACTTGGAGTGCAGGTTGGCTTGAGCTAGCAACCAATGAACTTTACCTGCTTTAAAGCTGCTTTTCCTACTGTGCCCAGGTAGGGAATCTAATTTATATCTCTGCTCATCACTGACTACAACCTTTAGCCTATCCAATTAAGGAACCTAACTAGAGTACACAGGAAGCTACATAGCCCATCAACTGCCCTACGTACAGTGGCACTTGAACAGAGAGTACAGCCCACAACTTCCCCCATCTAAAGAGAAAAATCAGTGGCCTCACCTGACCAAGGAATTCAGTATGCACTCTAGCCTGATTCGGGTCCCCAAAAAACAAGCTGGGTTCAATCCTGCTGCCCTACTACATCAGGAAAGCTCATTTATAGCTCCATCTACTACAGAATACTGTACCCAGTCTAGACCATCTAGTAATCCTGACCAGAGAATCCAGGCAACCATGGAGCCTGTCCTCCAGCCTCACTTAGATAGGAAACCAAGCCAGCAGTCCTATCCAGCTGTTCTTAGCCAATGGCACAATCCTCCATGTCCATCCTTAGAATTTGAACAGTTGCATCACATAGAAATTGACTGTAATAGCAGACCACACCTGCCCAAGGACAACCAGTAGACACTTCAACTTCACAAACTGAAGACTAGTGAAGAACTGTCTCTGTCAAAGCAAACCTGTAAAGTCCAGAATTGGAACCCAGTTATTCAAATGTGTAGATAATAATGTAAACAGTCAAGGATCATGAAAAACCAGGCAAATATGACAACACCAAAGGAAATTAATAAAGCTCCAATAACTGACCCTAAAGAAATAGAGATCTATGAACTGTCAGACAAAGAGTTCAAAATAATATTTCTAGGAAAGTTTTGGGAACGAAACAAGGAAACATGGACAGTCAACTGGACAAAATTAGGAAAACAATGCACAAACAAAATAAGAAGTTCCACCAAAGATGTGTAGGGTTGTGTCATCAAGAGTTCTTGAGACCCCTGGACCTTCTACGTCTCTCCCTGGTCTCATTGCACTAAATTTATGCCCCTTTCTCAACTCGACCCCAGTTGGTTACATCAGATAAGGAGAAGTAATAGTCATCTCTGCATATCAAAAACTAGAACATTTCAGGATGCCTCAGTGGCTCAGTTGGTTAAATGCCTGCCTTCAGCTGAGGCCACGATTCCAGGGTCCTGGGATGGAGTCCTGCATTGGGCTCCTTGCTCAGCAGGGAGCCTGCTTCTCTCTCTGCCTGATGCTCTCCCTACTTGTGCTATGTTCATATTAAACAAAATAGACTCTAAGTTAAAAATGGTAAAAAGAGACAAAGAAGGTCATAATATAATGATAAAGGGTTAATATATCAAGACATCATTGTGTCCCATAATTCCTTTTTCACTCTCTCTCTCTCTCCCTCCCTCCCTCTGACAGGCAAATAAATAAAAATCTTAAAAAGATAAAACCCTAGAACCTTTCTAAATGCCCACCAAGAAGATATTAAATACCCTAAATTGTGTTGCAGCTTTTAAATGGAATACTATGGAGCCCTCAAAAATAATGCTATGGTTGGGGTACCTGGCTGGCTCAGTTGGTGGAGTGTGTGACTCTGGGTCTCAAGGTTGTGAGTTTGAGTTCCACACTGGGTATAGAGATTACTTAAAAATACAATCTTAAAAAAAGTTCATCCAAAAAAATAGAATAATCAAATATATGTGTGTGTGTGTGTATGCGTGTGTGTGTGTGTGTGTGTGTGTATGTATATATATATATATGTGCAAGAGTTGAAAAGCACAATAATTGAACTGAAGAATTCAATAGGTAGTTTCAAAAATAAATTCAACCACACAGAAGAATCAGTGATCTGTAGGATTGGACTTTGGAAATTACCTAGAGGAGCAAAAAGAAAAAAGAATGAAAAAAGTGAAAAAGGAATTATGGGACACAATGATGTCTTGATACATTAACCCTTTATCATTATATTATGACCTTCTTTGTCTCCTTTTACCATTTTTAACTTAGAGTCTATTTTGTTTAATATGAACATAGCTACACTAGAAAAAGATATCTGCAATCCCATGTTCATAGCATCATTATTTACAATAGTCTAGACATAGAAATAACCTAAGTATCTACTGGTGGATAAATGGATAAAGAAGCTGTATTCAGAGGCACCTGGATGGCTCAGTCAGTTAAGCATCTGCCTTCAGCTTTTCAGATCCCAGAGTCCTGGGATCAAGCCCCATATCCCTACTCAGCGGGGAGCCTGCTTCTCCCTCTTCCTCTGTTACTCTCCCTGCTTGTGCTCTCTTTCTCTCAAATAAATAAATAAAACATTTTTTAAAAAAAGTTGTATTCATATATATATGAATACATATATATACATATATGAATATTATTCAGCCATAAGAAATCCTGCTATTTGCAACAATATGGATGGACTCTGAAGGCATTATGCTAGGTGAAATAGATCAGATAGAGAAAGAAAAATATTATATGATTTCAGTTATATGTAGAATCTTTAAGAAAAAAAAAAAGAAAGGAAAAAAATATTCATTAAAAAAGTTTGTGGTTACCAGAGACAGAAGGTGGGGGAAGGGGAATTGGAAGATGCTGGTCAAAAGGTGCAAACTTCTAGTTAAGATTTTATTTATTTATTTGTTTGTTTGTTTATTTGACAGAAAGATAAAGAGAGAGCACAAGTAGGCAGAGCGTTAGGCAGAGCCGTAGGCAGAGGGAGAGGGATATGCAGGCTCCCCACAGAGCAGGGAGCCCAATGTGGGACTCGATCCCAGGACCCTGGGATTATGACCTGAACCAAAGACAGATGGTTAACTGACTGAGCCACCCAGGCACCCCCAAACTTCCAGTTATAAGTTAAATAGGTACTAGGGTTGTAAATTACAACAGGATTACTATAGCTAACACTGCTGTATGATAGATAAGAAAGTTAAAAGTTAACCAAGAGCTCCCATTACAAGAAAACTTTTTTCCTTTTTTCCTTTTTTCTTTCTTTTTTATTGTACTTATATGAGCAGATGAATGTTAGTTAAACCTACTGTAGTAACCATTTTATGATATATGTAAATCAACTCATCATGAAGTATGCCTTAAGGTTATACAGTGATTCATGTCAATTGTTTCTCAATAAAACTAGAATAAAAAAACTGTACAATAAGTATTGATTTTCATTGTTATCCCGCCACCTTTCAAAAATAATTTGTAGTTGTATTCAGTAATTTGTAGTTAATTATTTCATTGTGATTTATAAAAACAACTGAAATTTATAGCCAGGACCCCTTACAGCATAATGTGAAGTGCCTCAAAGAAAGCCATGCATGACATGGTAAACAAGAATGGCCAACAAGAAACAACTGCCTCCCTGAAGAGCCTTACAAACAGATGAGTAGGAAACGACATTCCAATTCCAGGTGATGAAATGTATGGACCAAAGATGGAGTATACACAGGATGTTAAGGAGTACAAGGCTTCAAAATGACCAGCGTATCCCTTGGATTTGGCAATTACTTGAGCTTATTTGGGAACTGAAAGAAGATATTTCAGTACACCTCAAATGGCACATGGAGACAATAATGTGTGCACAAAGGTCAATCCTGGTAGTCCCTACTGTAGGATATGTAAAGGATTATTCACATAATGCCTACTATGCCTACATGGTGGCCCCCACAAAGATATATCCATGCCCTAACCCCTGGAACCCATGAATGTAACCACACTTGGAAAAAAAACAATAACAAATACCAAAAAAGGCTCTTTACAGATATAATTAAGGATCTCAAGACAAGATCATTCTTAATTACCCAGATGAGCCCTATATCGAATGACAAGTATCTTCACATGAGACAGAAGAGAAAAAGACACACAGACACAGGAGGAAGAGGGAAAAGCCATCTGGAGACTGAGGCAGAAATTGGAATTATGTAGCTACAGCCAGGGAATACCTGGAGCCACCAAAAGCTGAAAGAGGCAAGAAAAGCTTCCTTCCTAGATTCTTTGGAGGGAGCCCAGCCTTGCCAGCTCCTTGATTTTGGATTTCAACCTCCGTAATTGTGAGAGAATGCATTTCTATTGTTGTAAGTTACTGGTTTTGTGGCAATTTGTTAAAGCAACTCTAGGAAACAAATACCAAACTCCTTAAATTGTTAACTTTAAAATTTTTACTGGGGAAAAAGAAAGGCATGCTTAACACCTCCCTCTACTCACCCTACATGGCCAATGCACCTCTGAGACCTATCAGTCTCACCTCCTTGATAAATCTCCAATCATTTGCATCTTACTATCTCCAGTGCTCTTGCTTTGGTCCAAGCCACCTCCACTTCTCACTGGACAACTGCAATAGCCTACTCTAATTTCCCACTCCAATATCTACATTTTTTGCAGTCCAGTCTCCACTCTGCAGCCTGAAGGATCTTTTGGAAACACAGATATGATTGTGTCCCCCCACTTCTGCTAAAACAATTTAATGCTTTTATACTGTTTTTAGGAATAAGAACAAAGTTCTTATACTGGCATACAAGGCTCTACAGAGGCTAGCCACTGCTCCCCTCTCTACTTCACATTACATCCCACTCCCATGCTCTCTTTAATTCAGATTTCAGTTCCCTGAATATGCCACGTGCCATATGGCCATGGGGAGTTTTTCACACATGCTGTTTACCTCTGTCTGGACACTTTCTCATCTCCTTTACTTAATCTCAGCTTCTTTCAGAACTTCCTATATTCTCCACTGTAAGGACCTCCCAGTTCTCTTTACTATATGCTCTGGGCAGACTATATTCCTTTCTTAGAAGTTATCCTTGTAATTATGCCCTCTTTGCTGCATTTATTTCTCTGATGTCTTTCTTCCTCACTAAATTGTGGGCACCAGGACTATTGTGTATGTGTTCCAGTTGTGCTCTGCATCAAGATGACCAGTGAGGGACCATATTCCATTCCTGAGTTATGATCTCTGCTGTCGTGCTCTTCTTCATGCACAGTTATGCTTTACTTTGCAAATGGGAGCATTTTTCTGGCCCAACTTTGCACCCACAGGACTACAGGTGCCCAGAGAAACTAAGTTTTTCTATTTTTCACAAAGGCATAGGTTTTCAGGGACAATAGCAGACACCACATTTAGTTTCCCAGCCCTTAGGGCAGTGCCTGGCCCACATAGTGGCTAATAAATAGTTATTCAATAAATAAGTGAATGTAATTATCTTTCTATCTTTGTAAATGTACACATTCATTTTTGTCATAAATATGCATATTCAGCCTTGTGCCCTTTTAGTCAGTTTTTATTATTAAACACAGCACTGCTCTGTTTATCTTTATAAAATTACTTTGCTTTTATGTCTTTGAGGTTTATTCCCAAATAACTAGGTCAAAAGGTAGAAACATTTCTATAACTCTTGTAATATATAGTTAGATTATTTTCCAGAAAAATTGAATCAGTTTACAATACAACATGCAATATATAGCTATTCTTCCCTAATATCACTGGCTTTACTTTATTATTCTCATTGGTTTTGCATTTTAATAGGTTGTTTTAATTTGCACTTCTCTAAATAGTGCCTAGAAAATAATATGTCTGCAATAAATATTTTCTAAATGAATTAATTTTCTTTGCACCTATTTTTATAAATGTGATCATTTATTTACCTTCTGTTTTTCTTTCTTTTTCATCATCCTTTTTTCATCATATATAGCAGGTTATTGAGTAGAACTTAGACATTGATGTATTCCTACATATTTTAGATAGTGTGGTTTTCATTTAAAATATTAAAATTCTCATCAGTTTTATTGGTCAAATCACCCATTCTGAGAATGCCTTTTTTATATTTACCTTGTATCATAGTGAAAAGCCTAAAATTTTGAAAAATAATTTTAAACCTCTTTTCCCCCTCTATACCATGTTTGCCTATTTCTCCTGAACTCTCAGTTTTTAAAATAAGAGTACCAAAGAATACTTCTAGTTCTCCATTTAATTCCATATTCTTACACTTCATCAGAATAATTCAATTATCCCTTACTGTGCCCCCCACCCGGTGGCCCCACACTCTCATATCCCCAAGCTGACCTCAACCCCTTTTCCTAAAGACAGAAAAAGTAGCTTCAGTAGAAACATGAGCAGGGGTAAGATATCTTGATTAATATTGAGAAAGAAAATTCTTCTTTTTTATTTTTTCCTATCTCTAACCTGTAAACACTACCTGTGTTAAAAATATGTATTTGTATCTTCACTACATCCTTTTGCAAACCATCTCTTTGGTTGTGTAGCACCTTTTTGCTTAGAGCAAAAAGCAAACCTCATCTAAGTTTCACAGTATTCCTGCAAACAACTATATTATCAGTACCATTGTTAAAATATGCATCCAAATATCCTAAGGACACCTCCTAAAGTAACTTTGTCCAGTGTCTCTAATTCTATGAAAATCTAGGGTCCTTACCACAGCAGGGAGGGAGTCAAGATTCTGACAGTCAGACTTTGGCATAGCTTATCATGCCAGCCTGACTGGCTTTCCTCCCTTATTTTTTCTAATGTTCACGGGCAAGTAAATATGTGTCGTTAAAATAATACCAATGACTTAACTGGCAGCACTAGAGTTCAGGTGTCTTTTGATTAGTCAGCTCTGGTCTTACATTTGAATTTCAACAATGAAACCCATAGTATTTGTTTTTTAGTAAGTCGCTTCACTGATTCTGGACCTCAGTTATTAAGTCAGTAGGTTTAGGTAAGAACTTACATCACCAGATAGACATGGTCATTAATATATGTCATAGTTAGCTATTTTGATTCCAAAGAAACTCTTAATAAGCTAGTATATAGTTTGTTTGATATGGTATTTTCTAACCAGAGTATCAATTACAGAGTATTCTCTTGAGCACTTAAAAGTAAATAGATAAACAGAGCATGGAATAAAATATACCTGTTATTCTTTTTTTCCTCTTCACATCCTTAGAATTTTTACCTAGATTCTTCATTGTTCGTCCACTCCACTCCCTCTGAGGCCAATTCAACTCTATTTTCAAGACCTGCCAGGGAAAAAGGGCTTTGTGTTTTGTATCTGTGAAATCTAAACTCTCTAACTCTGATGAAAGTCCACATACACAGCTTTTTCTCAAACTATTAAAAAAAAAACAACCCACCAAATTCTAGGTTAACGTGTATTCGCCTTGCAGTAGTTTTATGAATATCAAAGTACCTTCAAAGAGCAAGTAGCTTGGGCAGAGATGACACTAGACCATCCTCTAATATTTGCTCACCTACAAAAGTTTTGTTAGAATTTATTTTTAGTGAAGTGGTAAAAATTTTCAAGCAACGAAGTGTTTTCCAGTAACGCTGAAAAGGATAAAAGAGTATCTCAGGAAAAAGCTACACAGGCGATCTAACCTCTTGCCCTCTAAATACCATCCACTTGGAAATTTGCTTAATGAGAACAGACATTTAAAGTTTTAATCTCTCACTCAGCATTGGATGTGATACTCTTTCCACTGGCAGTATTCAGAGACAGTTTTATTTCTATTCTAGGAAATCATTCTTCTACATGGAAAAAAAATGCTGTTAAAGTAGAAATATCTTTATTTTATTTTAGGAAACATTCTCATTTTTTACATTTAAAGCATTTATCATTTGGGTTGTTTTTTTTTTTAAAGATTTATTAATTTATTTTAGAGATAAAGAGTATGAGCAGGGGGAGAGGCAGAGAGAGAATTCCAAGCAGATGTCCTGCTAGCACAAAGCCTGATGCAGGGCTCGATCTCATGACCCTAAGATCATGACCTGAGCTGAAATCAAGAATCAGATGCTTAACCAACTGAGCCACCCAGGTGACCTGCATCTGCCATTTTGAACTGCATTTACCTGTTTAAGAAATCTGTATGGGTTTGCATCCTAGTTCCACAATTTATGAGCTGTGTGACCTGAGGAAGTTACTCAGCTGAGACTTCACTTCTTCATCAGTCAAAATGGATTAATAATAATATATAACTATCTCATGTGATTGGAAAGCATTATATGTACATAAAAAAGAACTTACGGGGTGTTTGGGCAGCTCAGTCAGTTGAGTGTCAGACTTTGGGTTCAGCTCAGGTCATGATCTCAGGGTTGTGCAGTTGAGCCCCACCTCAGGCTCTGCACTCAGCATGGAGTCTACTTGAGTTTCTCTCTCCCTCTTCCTCTGCTCCTCCCCCACTCACACTCTCTCACTCTTTTTCTCCAAAATAAATGAATAAATATAATCTTCCAAAAAAACTTAGAAAAAATATCTAACTCATAGTCAGCACTCAAAAATATTAGTTAGTAATATTACTATATTTGCTAGTTCTACAATCCTCACCCACACTTATCCCACTCCTAGATTATAAGCAGTTTATGGGCAGATGTTAAGCATCTTTATAGCCCCAGAACTTAGCATTGCATCTAGCTCATTATGGAATATGGTATTTCTACACACTCCTAATTTATCTCTAATTTCTTTTTTTTCTTTTCAGTTTATACAGTGAATTCCTCACATTCTCCGACATGATAGGCCTCTAAGGCATAATGTTCGGTACAATATCACACTCATATAGAAACAGTATTTATCAAAAGTCCAGCTGAGAAAGGCAATGTTTAAGAGGGATTATTTTTTCTCTGTATATTCTAGGTACACCAAAGAGAGAGCAAGTTAGCTGGAAAGCATCATACTGATGCCCTTCCTCACCTATATAATTATTCTTACTGAAGTGGACCTTGGAGTGACACACAGCCTTTAATGAGGACAATATCACAGTTTTAGCAAACTTATTTTTGTATCTATCATAAAAATGGGAGGATGATATTCACCATTTACATGAGATCTTTCTACTAAGCCCTTCAAGAGACACTTTTTCTTTCTTAAAGTTAAGAATTCATCCATTTTTGAGATATAAAAGACTAAGAGTCAAATATGAAGCCCTCTTATAGCAAAGTTTGCATTTTTATATGAATCCCATTTTTGTCTCCATTCTTGTTTTTCTTTTGCTCTTCCATTCAATTTATGCCCAATTTATACCCTTATGCATTCTCCTTCTGCACTCTGCTTATCTGTGTGAATGCTTTCTGGATATGCTAGTTCTGCTAAAAAGGGCTGTGCAGACTGTGCACTGCACAAGTCCAGGGAGCTCCAGTCACATAGTCTATGTATGCAGTGCACAATTTATGATGCCGTATGTGGCAACTCTTTTAGCTGTCTGTGATTTATATATATCACATACATCTGTATACATATATGTATATTATATATGCATAATGTGTATATATGTATGTACACACATATATACACACATATATGATCTCCATGTCACTATTTATTCCTGACATTTACAAAGTTTTACACATATAGGTCCTCTCATCCTGAATATACCTCTTCTCTCTGACATTCACACAACTGATTTCACTCACTTACATACACATTAGTTCTATGTATAGTACCACTAGTTCTATGATGGTTAATTTTGTGTCAACTTGACTGGGCTAACAGATGCCCAGATAGCTGCTAAAACATTATTTCTGGGTGTGTCTGTGAGGATGTTTAGGAAAAAAATTAGTATTTGAACAGAGTGAAGAAGATCACCCTCACCAGTGCAGGTGGGATCATCCAGTCCATTGAGGTACTGAAAAGGTGAAAAAGAAGCTAATTGGCTCTCTCTGCTTGAGCTGACAGATCTTTCTTCCTCTGCCTTTGGCCATCAGACATCAACACTCTTGGTTCTTGGACTTTCAGACCCAAACCTAGATTTACACTTTAGGCTTCCCCCAAACTCCCCTCAGTCCAACACCACCAGCTTTCCTGGGTCTCTAGCTTGCAGATGGCAGATTGTAGGACTTCTCAGTCTCCATAACAATTCCCATAAAATATATAAATATATATATATATATATATATATATATATATATATATATATATAAAATATATATATATATTTGTTTATTTTTCTGTTTTTCTGGAGAACCTCAAGTAATACAAAGTTATATTTATTATTACTTACTAGTTATATACCACAAATTAGGGTTTAAAATTTCTCATACAGGAATTTTACCTAATAGCACCTTCTTCATAATTAAATACCAGGAGTCTATAAACACCTATTTCTCCCTAAAGATAATCAGATACTTATAGTAGATAGTAAAAGATGGCCTTGTTTCCTAAAAGAGTGATTAAGTAACCTGCTTAGAAATGCACATAATAAATGATAGAGTTATCTGGTTCCAAAGTCTATATTCTTTCCACAAAACCATACTAAGCTTTAATAATTCTTCCTTTGCCCTACTTTAACTCACTGCACTGAATACATGGTAAGTGCTTAATAAATACTTACATGATTGGAGTGAAAATCAAAAAGATTAAGTTATTAAGTTATCATCTAAGGTCACAGCACACAGAGGTGGATCTAGAATTAGAATCCATTCCTTTCTTTTCCTGGGCCATTGCTCTTTTCGCTATTTTTTGACCTGCAGACACTTATCATTAACTTCAACTATTTATCCTCTAGTACGTGCTTTCAGAAACTATATGGGGTCGGGAATATTTAGGGATCTTACTAAGCTATTTAATGCATGAAATTTTCCATTGGTGGAATGCTGGAGAAGCATTTTGTGGACAGAAGAAAAAAAAAGGAGGCTATTTTAAACGTTGCTGAGAGAATTTGGGCAAAATCCATCTGGCAAACAGACTATTTCTTCTGTTCAAAAACTCATCAAGCACTCTAAACGTGTAACCTGTAGGCAAGTTTAATTAAAGCTTGAGAAATCTCAAAATAACCTGACATTTAAATATGTTATTTCCATTCTGCTCTCATTGTCTGACACACACAGAGACATTCTTAGGCCCAAATTAAGCTTCCCAGTGCCATCTAGCCCTGCCTAACTACTGTATTACCAGGCAATAGGAATGTAAATGAAGTAGGCTTATTCTATCATTGTCCTTCAAATACCAACATCCATTTCATAGAGAGAGACAGATAGGAAGTTGGATGGATTGGATGGATGGATAGATAGATAGGCAGACAGATAAGATAAAATTCATTCTTCTTCCTTAAAAAAAAAAAGTGAAAGCAAAGCTTGTCTTGGGAAGAACCTCAGGAAAGGACTAAAGAATAAGCTTGGGGTTGGTGCTTCGGTGGCTCAGCAGCCTAAGTGTCCAACTCTTGATTTGGGCTCAGGTCATGATCTCAGGGTTGTGAGACTGAGACCTGTGTTGTGCTCCCAGCTGGGTGTGGAGCCTGCTTGAGATTCTCCCTCTCCTTCTGTCTCTCTGCCCCTTTCTCCTGGAAGGAAGGAAAAGAAGGAAGGTTGTTTTTGCCATGGAACAAGAAATTTAAATGTGAAGTCACCGAACAAAATAAGTAGACATTAACATGGTAAACATTTATGAATTCCAAATATCTACTTTCTGTGTTAAAGGAGTAATTCCATTTTTAAGTGGCCTAGATAGTCCTGGGCCTAAGTCCAATGAAAAGTGTTGAAAAGAGGCCCTGTTTGATTCCTTAAGGTTGCCCAACATTAGAATTTTTTCCTCCTTTTTTCTGCCTTCTCTGGTTTCAACTGAGCATTCAACTCTCCTCTTTTAGCATGTCAATTATACTTCTTTTAAAGACATTTTAGTGGTAGCCCTAGATTTTGCGATATACATTTTAAACTAATCTAAGTCTACCTTCACAGAATGCAACTACAGAGCAAGAACCTTACACAGTATTCCCAATTCTTTCCTAGCAGCCCTTAAAACATTGATGTCATTCATTTCATTTATCCATTTGCTATAATCACCCAAAGCATTGCTACTTTATAATTCAAAGTTATTTTTAGATTAAGAATAAGAAAAATAAAGATTTTAGTTTTATTTTACCTCCATTCCTTCTCCAGTGTCCTTCCCCTTTTTATGTAGACCTGAGTTTCTAACCTACATTATTTTCTTTCTTCCTGCAGAACTTCTTTCAACATTTTTGCAGAGTAGATAAACTAATGTTGAATTCCCTCTGCTTTCATTTTTCTAAGAAAATCTTTGTTCTTTCTCACCTTGAAAAGGTAATTTCACTGTACATAGAATTCTTGGTTGCTGATTTTGTTTCTTGGTTTTGTTTTTACTACTTTTATTTTTATTGAAATACATAATTGGCATTAATATTGTGTAAATTTTAAGTGTACAATATATTGGTTTTAAAAATTCATATATATTGGGACACCTGGGTGGCTCAGTGGGTTAAAGCCTCTGCCTTCAGCTCAGGCCATGATCTCAGGGTTCTGGGATCGGGCCTTGCATTGGTGCTCTTTACTCAGCAGGGAGCCTGCTTCCTCCTCTCTCTCTGTCTGCCTCTCTGCTTACTTGTGATCTCTCTCTGTCAAATAAATAAATAAAATCTTTAAAAAAGAAAAAGGAATTTTTATATATTGCAATATGATTACCACTACTGCATTAGCTAACTTCTATCATGTCTAATTATAATTTCTTCTTTATGGTAAGAACAATTATGATATAATCTGTTAGGGACTTCAAGACTATTTCACTCCCCTCTTTTCTTACTTGGATGGCTTCTCATGAAAAGTCTGTTGATTATTATCCTTGTTCCTCTTGTAAGTGTTTTGTGCCTATCTAAACCTATCAATAACCAATGTTGTGGTTGGACTGGCCCTTGTGGTGGTTTTTATTAAGATTGTAAGATCACGGGCACCTGGACGTCTCAGTTGGTTAAGTTTCTGCCTTCAGCTCAGGTCATGATCTCAGGGTCCTAGGATTGAGCCTTGCCACAAGCTCCCTGCAGCCTGCTTCTCCCTCTCCCTCTGCCACTCCCCCTGCTTGTACTCTTCTCATTCTCTCTCACTTCAAATAAATAAAATCTTAAAAAAAAAAAAGGTTGTAAGCTGCCCTTCAGCAACAACCATCAAGAAACCTTGAAAAGATACAGATTTATTACTTACAAGACCTAAAAAATTACACAGTCCATCCACCTGGCGCCATATAGTGAGGTCACAGAGAGAGAAAGAGTGCACAGGCCTGGGGTTCTGCTTCTACTGGGGTTGAGAATGGGGGCCTATGGTTCTGTGGGCTCACTATTGGTGAATCTAAAACATAAGAGCAGAAATTTAAAGTATGGGAACTGAAAAAAATAAGCTAGCTCGATGGTCAATTTTCAGTTGAGATCTCTAAAACAAAGGAGCCTCAGTGGGGGAAGGCAGACTGGCTCTTTATATAATTGGGGGGCTGACAATGTGTTTAGCTAAGATCAGCATCTTTGAAGTGAATGCCTCTTTGAAATGACAATCAAGCTTAGGTCAGGCACTTGGATTTCAAAAAAAGGAATAAAACACAACTGTCAGGTGTAGGCATTTATTGTGTGTGTTAGTCTTCCAGTTTTCTGGATCTATGGTTTAATGTCTGTCATTAATTTTGAAAACTCTTTGGCCATGATTACTTCAAGTATTTTTTCTAGTATTAAAGAATGGTATATGCTATGTATATATTTTATGCATATGTACACACAAAAGATACATACTTATTTATACTTTTTGAAATTGTCCTACAGTTTTTGATGTTTGGGAACAGGTCGTTGGGGTTTTTTTCATTCTTTTTTTCTCTTTGGGAACTTTCTACTAATCTGTCTTCAAGCTCATCTATTTTCTTGGCCATATGCAGACCACTGATGAGTCCAGCAAAGTCACTCTTCATTTCTGTTACAATGTTTTCTATTTCTATTCTTTCCTTTTGAATTGTCTTAGAATTTCTCTCTCTTGCATTTCCCATCCAAACATTCTTATATGTTGTCTACTTTTTCCATTATATCCCTTAACACATTAATCATAGTCATTTAAATTCTCTGTCTGAGAATTCCAATATCTGTGTCATATCCCAGTGTAGTTCTAATGTTCTCTTTGTCTCAGTAGGCTGTGTTTTTCTTGTTTTTTAATGTACTTTATAGTTTTTTGTTGATTATAAATGATATGATTGGTAATAGGAACATGATATGATTGGTAATAGGAACTGAGGAGATAGGTCTTTAGCATGTTATGTTAATCCGGCTAAGAGTTAGACTGTGTTTAATGTTTGCTGCAGCTCTAGGTGCCAAAACTTCCAAATTTCTCTAAAATGCCCTGTTTCTATGTCCCCTTTTGACTTTGGCCTTCCCTAAGTACACTTCCTCAGAGAAAGTCTGCATCCTGCAGCTACAATCCACTGTTATTATACAAGAGCCCCATTGGTCAGTTTTCTGTGGAACAAAGAGGATGGGGAAGATGAAAAGTGAAGCTAGAGGAGCAAATAGAGGATATTCAGTCTAAAGAGACCCTCAGCTTCTGGAATCTAGGGTGGAGAATCTCATGGGGCACTGAAGGCTACAAGTCCATTTAAGACAGGAGTTCAAGACAAAACATGTTGAAAACCATTGCCACTTCCATCACCACCACATCTAACTTCCTCCACACAATCACTTGAACTCTCACCTTCACCTTTCCAAAGCAGTATAAATGGTTAAAATATTTGATATCTATTTTTTTTAAATCTTGGTAGAAGAAGACTGAAACTGGTGGTAAAGATTCACTTTTCTCCTCTTTTAGCCTTCTAGCAGCAAGAGGAGGAAATCGCCGAACTGCCAATGTGGTAGCCCATGGGTTTGCCAATCTTTTAACTCTGGACAAAAAGACCCTCCAACAAATTCTGATGCATTATCCAGATTCTGAAAAGCTCCTCATGAAGAAAGCCAGGTATGATCTTTAAAACCCCATTAGAGTTTGGACAATGATCAACTTTCTCCATGAGATGCATTTAACAAACAACTGTTTATGCAACTATCTATTGAAAACTTCACAGATTAGGAGAAATCTTAGTGTCTCTGGTAGGTTTTTCCAGAATTCTTACAGCGCTATTTAAAGTAGCCTTTCTCTTCTATCCACAGTGTGCTTCTAAAGAAGAAGGCTACAGCCGCAGAGGCAACTCCTCCAAGAAAAGGACTTGCCTTTCTCTTCCCACCAAAACAAGAGACACCTAAAATGTTTAAAGCTCTCCTGGGAGGTACAGGAAAAGCAGGACTTACAAGACTACTCAAATTGAAGAGAGAGCAAACCATTCAGGTAATAAGACAGGGTGGATGGAGGGCTGTAACAGACCATTTGCACTAAGTATATCCAGACAAGCTCCTACTTTAATTTAATTTCAGACACTAGGATAGTTTGGATGCATCTAATGTGAATAATTACTACTTTATTTATAGCAGTTATTATAATCTAAACTATATCCTTACATATCATTACATTTAATCCTCATGTCTTATTATAGATACTAGTAATATGTATATATAAATACATTCAACTCTCATTATTTGTATATTCTGTATATTTGCATATCTACCTACTCACAAAAATTTCTTTATAAACCTAAAATCAGTGCTCAACATGGTCATTTGCAAACATATGTACGTGCAGAGTGGTGAAAAATTTAAGTTGCCCAACGCACATGTTCCCAGCTGAAGTTAAACAGGAAGATACTCTACCTTCTTCTTTTAGTTCTCACACTGTAAACAAGTGACCTTTTCATGGTCTATGTAAGTGCTATGTTTTTCTTATTTTTGTACTGCATAGAGCTGAAGTACTATCTAGTGTTCGTAAGCACAAAAATGCTCTGATGTGCCTTACAGAGAAAAGACATGTGTTAGGTAAGCTTCATTCAAGCATGAATTACAGTGCTGTTGGCCTTGAATTCAATATAATAAATCAACAATACATATTGAATAAATGTGTCTCTAAGCAGAAATACACATAAAACAAGGTTATGTATTGATTTGTTGACAAAAATTTGGCCAGAGGCTCATAGGAGCCAAATCCTGCATTATCCCTAGGAGCAATGGTTCAGTATTTGCTAATTCTGTTTGTGGCAGCTTTATAGAACAAAACTACCAAAAATAATGAGAATCGATTGCATATGTATAAGCACACATATACATCTATAAATGTATAACATATTTTACCAATGAGCCAGTTAATATTTTCACAAATAATCACTTATATATCACAAATGTTAATAGCCAAAAATAACTTCATAGATTTCATCCAAGCCCTTCTTGTTATAGATAAAGAAACTGAGCTCCAGATCAACTTATTTGGATAAGATCACAAAAAGTGACAGAGCAAAAACTATTACTCAGGTACTCAGACTTCTAGGCCTACACTGAGCTGCCTCTCAATTCTTAGAAATTAAATGGTATTGTTTATTCTCTCTTGATTTTCTTATTTCTTTGATTTTTGTAATAAGCCTATGAGGGCAGATACTGAAAAAGAGCAAGGATTCAGGTTTCTGAATCTAGTCATGTTATCTATAAAACTGTAAGAAATGGGAAGCTTGGATCTTTCAGAAGATCATTAAGCAAATATTATAAATCAGTCACACTCAAGAGACTAAAACTTACCTCTTCCTTTTCACACACAAAGGCTATGGTGAAAATTAGGAATAAAGGATAAACCAAATGCCTCATTTAATCAGCACAGAAGTAATAATTTATGTAAAAGACTTATGGGGTACAGAAATATAAGTCATTGTGTTAAATAAGTTTCTCAACTTTACATGTATGCATTCATACCTTGTACAAACCTTTCTTAAACTGACCTGAAGCATCGTCAGTAAAGAGCATAGTATGTTTTTTGCTATGAAATTTCTATGGATGATACTAAGCATAATAGTTTCTAAAACCATAGAGATCAAGTACCCATGGGACAAGCAGAAAAGACTGCATGAGGAAAGAGAGATAAGTTTCTCCCTGAGGTTCTCTCATGAGCTTATGCAGCAGGAAAAACCATACTTTCTGTAGTATTTTTATGGCATTTGGTTCACACTTTTTTTTTTTTTAAAGATTTTATTTATTTGATAGAGAGAAACACAGCGAGAGAGGGAACACAAGCAGAGGGAATGGTAGCGGGAGAAGCAGGCTTCCTGCCGAGCAGAGAGCCCGATGCGGGGCTCGATCCCAGGACGCTGGGATCTGACCTGGGCCGAAGGCAGACGCTTAACGACTGAGCCACCCAGGCGCCCCTGGTTCACACTTTTTTATTAGGAAATAAATATTTAAAATTTCATCTTCATAAAATAAATAAGTACATGTTTTTAAAGCAAATAATCCTAAGCACTAAGTCTAATAATGGGAAGAGAATTTCTTGTCAGGGACAAAAATGCAATCCAGAATTACTCTGTTAAGTCAAATGTGACAGCTCAGCCTCATTCTTCAGCACATCAGAAAGCTGTCAAAAAAAAAAAAAAAAGCTGTCAAATGCAAGGAAGACATGATTCTCACATTAACTTAATTCAGACAGCCTTTGTCTTGGTAGTGATGCTTAGCCATTGTATATCAATCAAAAGATTCCAGTGTCCTTTATTATGATCTCAAAACCAATTCTTGTAACTGCTTTTTCCAGAAAACAAGTGAAAATTCCGAAGAAGGAGAGGGCAAAGGAAGAGAATATGAAAATAAAGGAAGAGAGCCATCAGAGAAAACACAGGACAGCTCTGAATGTAGAGCAAATTCTATTACAGCACAGGAACCCCAGTCGATTACAAGGGCAGCTTTACCCAGAGGAACTACTCGTCAATCCCTCATCATCAGCATGGCTCCTTCTGCAGAGGCCGGGGAAGAGGTTCTGACGATTGAAGTCAAAGAAAAGGCTAAGCAATAAATGTTTGATTATCTTTAGATATAATCTAGCTAATGCCCAAAGAGATTGTACCCAGGATTGTAGCTTAAATTAATGAAGGAAAAAGACCTTGCCAGGACCCTTGAGAAACCACAGACAAATCCCTAGCTTAGTTTCTAGGACTTATCGGAGAGTAAGATCTTACACAGTAGTGAGAAGATTATTTCAAAACTATCCCTATTCTCTCTTGTCATTAGCTTTGTGCAATTGGTATTTCTCCTAATTTTATGTAGTAGGGTTTTTCCTTCCATTCTCTCTTGATGTTTCTTCCTTCCATTTTGATTAGTTCACTTACCTTTCAATTTGTATGTGTGTGTTTGTGTGTGTGTGTGTGTGTGTGTGTGTAAGTCTTGTATGGCACTGTTAGTCTTGGTTAAATGTCCTATGTATATGAATATTACTTCTCACTTGTAGGGAATTATGAGATTTTAGTAAAATGTCGAAAGTAAATACCAGGTAATTTCCATTCAGACAACGGTGATGAGTCACTCAAATAGCAAATCAACTCAGCAGCAGCGACTGAAGGGAAATAGAGATAATGGAGTTTATGGATGTGAAATCTGACTTAGACAAAAGTCCCCTAAAGAGCAATATTGGTCAATGGTACCAATAAACCCATGGTGGCGGGGGGAGGGGGGGCAGGTAACATATTATAGCAACATGTTGGAAAAATCATTCCCTTTGCTAAAGAAACAAACTACCATTTTCCTGCATACCAACTTGTAAAGCAACAATCTAC
Source organism: Procyon lotor (assembly GCA_028646535.1). Taxonomy (NCBI): domain Eukaryota; kingdom Metazoa; phylum Chordata; class Mammalia; order Carnivora; family Procyonidae; genus Procyon; species Procyon lotor. Next base: position 121,970,892 of record CM053606.1, on the reverse strand, counting down.
CTAACCCATCTGGCTCCAGACTCAGACTGGGGGAATCCCGTGGTCCCCATCTTCAGATAGGCTAAAGTAACATTTCTGAGTCTTCCTCAAGCATTTGCTTCAAATGGTGCCAGACCTGAGCTTACTGTTTTCAGCTTTAGTAAAAAGTGATGAGGTTAGGAAGGCAGACTGTACACATGTCAGATTGACATATCCCTACAATTTGCAGAACCTACATGTACAGCTGTTTACAAAATCTCCGAGTTAATTAAGTGCACTTTAGGAAGTTGTCCTCATGAATCAGCTAACATTAGCATAATTACTAAAGTCTCATGCTGTGAGGAGACTTAAAAAGCCAGGCTGATGTCGGAAGTAATAATACATACAGAATTCCATTCTAATAAATGCCATTAGTGTATAACATTAAGTTCTGTATAATAAGGCTATTCCCAAGTCCCAGAAGATGGTCATTGTAATAGCACTTTGCTGAGAGGGTTTTAACAAATCATATTAGCAAAAAGCCTACAACATAGATGCATTCCGCAAACCATGTATAAATTGATCACTATAATAAAATGTATCATTTGGTTGAGTCACCTTTTTTTTTTCTTTTTTGGGTTTTTTTTTTTAAGATTTTATTTATTTATTTGACAGAGAGAGAGTGAGAGAGGGAACACAGCGGAGGGAGTGGGAGAGGGAGAAGCAGCCTTCCCACTGAGCAAGGAACCAGATGCAGTGCTCTATCCCAGAACCTTGAGATCTTGACCTGAGCCAAAGGCCAATGCTTAACAACTGAGCCACCCAGACGCCCCTGAGTCATCATTTTTTAATATAATGTTGGCGTATCATAAAAACATGGCAAGTTTTACAAAAGGTTAGTTGGTGTTTTTCAGGAGTTGAGGGAATGGAGAGAAATTCTTAAACAAGGAGTCCTTGTTTGACTAATGAGAATTTGTGTGTAAAATGAATGATTAGAAAAGACAGAAAGAAAATGTAGAAATAGGGCCTGAAAAAAGTCTAATAATAGGGGAAAAGTAACAGAAAAAATCCTGAACATATGAATAATTTGTTCTCCCCCTATATCCTATAAAGGAATTTAAATATAACACCTCTACAATTTATGTTCTTCCCTTGTTGCTTATTTTCCCTCCCAAACTATTCCTATTTTAGAAAATTCCATCTCCATTTTCTCAGTAGTCAGAATGCCCTTCCATTGTTTATTTAGTATCACTAAATCTTTTTTCTTTCTTAAATATTTCTAATTATCCTTTCTTTTCCAGTTCTAACACTACACCTCAGTACATATTTTCTGTGCAATTCAAATAAACTTCACTTTTTACTTGCAATCTCTAATAATCATTGATCTACCTTCTCAATCTTTTTGTCAAGAGAAAAATCCGATCTTTCTAAAATACTGCTGTCAGTCCATTCAGGCAGTTATAACAAAATACCATAGACTGGGTAGCTTATAAACAACAGAAATTTGTTTCTCACAGTTCTGGAGGCTCGGAAGTCCAGGATCATGACCCAACATGGTAAAGTGAGTGCGCTCCTACTGGTTAATAGCAGGCTCCTTCTCACTGTGTCCTCACATGGTGGAAAGGGAAGGGATGCCTCTGAATCCTCTTTTACAAAGACATTAATCCCATTCGTGATGGCAGAGCACCTATCAGAGGCCCCACCTCCTAATACTTTCATCTTTGTGGTTGGAATTTCAATATATGTGTTGGGGGATAGAAGGGAAAACCACATTGAAATCATAGCAACCCCTTTTGACCACGTTACTTCTCTATGGAAGGAATTACTAGTCCCTCCTACTAATTAAGTCTTATTTATCAAAATTTAATTACCACTACCACCAAATAACCTTCACCGACTCTGGCCTTCCTGCTTTTTCTGGACTACCACCTACATTTCTTCCTCTGGCATTTGTCCATGTTGCCAGCCACAGAATAGAATGTTGTTCTCTCCTCCATCACTTACCTCTTCCTTATACTTCCAAATCTCTCCCAGTTGCCTCTAAAAACAACCCAAGATGGTTCTAGTCTCAAGGGATTATCTTTTACATTCTCAGGAAGTACCATATAGTATAGCACTCTATTGTTCTCTAATTTCTGCTTAACTATAAATTATTTCTGCTTAACTTGTAACATGGCAAAGACTAGCTCTTATGCTTTATTTGTATAAAGACATAAAATCTTGGTTTTTTAAAGGGAGAGAGAATGTGGATGGGCAAATCATGGAAGTAAAATAAATACGCAGTCAACATAGACAAGATATTTGACTTCACTTGTGCTCAAAGAAATATAAATCAGAGCAAAAATGGAATATCATTTTATACCCATCAAATTGGATATTTGAAAGCAGATAATAATACCAAGTGCTGACAAGTGTATAAATTGGAGCTACTATTCTGATAGTACTTAGCAAAATTCTGGCAGTACACCTTGGAACTCAGCAGTACTACTTGAGAAAATGTATCCCAGAAAGTTCTCAAAGCAGTTCCATAAGAGAAAATTCAAAAAGAAATGCATTGTTTGTAATACAAAGAGACTGGAGGCAACTCTGGTCTACACTGGGAAATAGATAAAATAAATATAGTGGGTGGGTGTGTTAAGATGAAACTCTATCCAGCCATTAGAAGCAATGAATGAGACTTACACATAAAAGGTTTTATTTATTTATTTTACAGAGATCACAAGTAGGAAGAGAGGCAGGCAGAGAGAGAGGGGGAAGCAGGCTCGATGTGGGGCTCGATCCCAGGACCCTGAGATCATGACCTGAGCCGAAAGCAGAGGCTTTAACCCACTGAGCCACCCAGGTGCCCCTAAAAAAATTTTTTTAAAAACCACTAGTTTTTGGTTTTTTTTTTTAAAGAAAAAAGAATGAGATCTTCAGTAATATCATGCATGTGTATTTTTATAAAGCCTGTCTGATAAAAATTGTCAGGGATAATTCCATAGCCCAACAAAGCCATGTTTACAAACTTGCTGTAATAAGGGAGACTGTTCATCAGAGGAAACATGGGTGTCCAACCAAACATAGGGAAGGACAGGATTATTATAGGATGTTGGGGGAAAGTAGACGTTAGGTAGAGTTTAAGTGAAGTAATATTTCTAGGGCTCAAATTAAAGCATAACTGTATGTAAAGTGGTTAACATCAGGCCTGGGCCAACAAGCAGACTAGGGGTCCTGTTTCTTTGGAAACTACTCAATTAAAATAAATACAGACTGTTGTTTCCAGAAAACTCTTACCTGAAGTTACATACCTGGCTGCTTCTCTACATTGGAATTACTCAGATCTTTTAGGGAAAAGTAGAATGTTTCAGTCTTATTGATAAGATTTCAAACACCAAAGGTTCTGACAGTCTTTGATTTTAGAACATGAAGGTTCTCAACACCATGTCCTGTTGTTGATTAATAAAAGCAGTGTTTACAGGATCCCATTTAAAACATACACAAAACACTATATGTCTTTCAAAAGTATATACATGTCTAAGGAACCATGTTAAATGCATTAAACATACTAACTGTTGAGGAGGATAGAATGAAAGTAGCAATAGAAATGGTGTGAAATAAAAAGAAATAAATGGTGTGAGAAAAAATTAAAAACCAAGAGCATCAACGAAGAAGTGTAGTGAACAGTGAAAAAAGCATGATTAACTGAGTCCTATGCACTTTAGTTTCAGTATTGTGTCTACTAACAGGCCAGTAGAGAAATGAGAACCTCATCAACACCAGGATCTTTCCTTTAGGCTTGGTTACTCCTGAGCCATACAGGTAGCCACTGTAGACACATCTACTACTTCATCTGCTTAGCTAGTGCCTTGACCTACCAATGAGATTTTTCTCCTGCAAGTAAGCAGGTCTCCACTGACCACTGCAGAGACTACTTTCAGAAGAGAGAGAGACACCGGAGATGCTCATGCACAAAGAAAAGGCCATGTGAAGATACAATGAGAAGACAGCCATCTACAAGCCAAGAGAGGCCTCAGGAGAAACCAACCCTTCAGGCATCTTTGATCTTGGACTTCTAGGTTCCAGAACTGTGAGAAAATACATTTCTGTTGCTAACTGCCCATTTTCTGGTATTCTGTTATGGCAGCCCTAGCAGACTAATATAGTACACATAGTTTCATGAACTATGATGGGAAAAGCTGTTTGAGAAGTAGAAAAGGACAGCGAGGAATGTCAGGGTGGCTCAGTTGGTACAGCCTGTTACCCTTGATCTCAGGGTTGTGAGTTCAAGCACCTTATGGTAGTTAAATTTATTATTGTTTGGGCTAGCTTTAGTACAAATTGGTCATTTAATATGAAATCTTCTCCCATATTGGGTGTAAAGATTATTTAAAAATAAAATAAAATAAAATAATAAAATAAATAAAATAAAATAAAATAAAATAAAATAAAATAAAATAAAATAAAAATCCTGGGGCACCTGGGTAGCTTAGTGCGTTAAACCTCTGCCTTCAGCTCAGGTCATGGTCTCAGGGTCCTGGGATTGAACCCCGATTGGGCTCTCTGCTCGGCGGGGAGCCTGCTTCCCCCTCTCTCTCTGCATCCTCTCTGCTTACTTGTGATCTCTTTCTCTCTGTCAGATAAATAAATAAAATCTTTAAAAAAATAAAATAAAATTCTTAGGGCACTTTGGTTAAGCGTTCAACTCTTGATGTCAGCTCCACATCAGGCTCTGGGCTGGTGTCGAGCCTGCTTAAGATTCTCTCTCTGTCAAAAAAAAAAAAAAAGATTCTCTCTCTCTCCCTCTGCCCATCCCCCAGCACTCATGCTCTCTTTCTCTCTAAAATAATAATAATAATTATTATTATTATAATAAAATATTTTTTAAAAAATAAAAAGTGAAACGGAGATGGGGAGTACATTGTGGGGTATTCAGGAGGCAGTGATAAGACAGGTCAGTGGAGGTATAAAATAACAGGTACATGGGGAACAACTGTGAGGGAAAACACTGAGTTCCAGTCTTCAATTTTATCAGCTAATTTTTTAGGTACATCACAAACAAGGAGAAAAAGGAACTTTGTGCACTGTTGGTAGAAGTGCAAATTGCTACAGCCACGGTGGAAACAGTATGGAGGCCCCTCAAAAAGGTAAAATTAGAACTACCTTATGAAAATATTTTATTTATTTATTTGACAGATTGAGAGAGAGATTACAAGTAGACAGAGAGGCAGACAGAGAGAGGGGGGAGCAGGCTCCCCGCTGAGCAGAGAGCCCAATGCGGGGCTTGATCCCAACACTCTGAGATCATGACCTGAGCTGAGGCAGAAGCCCCAACCCACTGAGCCACCCAGGCGCCCCAGAACTACCTTATGATGTAGCAATCACATTACTAGGTATTTACCCCAAAAATACAAAAATGCTAATTTGAAGGGATATGTACACACCTATGTTTATTGTAGCATTATTTACAATAGCCAAATTATGGAAGGAGCTCAAGTGTCCATTGAGTGAAGAATGGATAAAGAAGATGGGTGTGTGTGTGTGTGTGTGTGTGTGTGTGTGTGTGTGTGTATAATATTACTCAGCCATAAACAAGAATGAAATACTGCCATTTGCAAAAACATGAATGGAGCTAGAGAGCATAATGCTAAACAATATAAGTCAGAGAAACACAAATAACATGTGATTTCACTCAAAGAAACAACAAATGAGCAAAGGAAAACAAAAGAGAGAGACCAAAAAAAGATTCTTTTTTTTTTTTTAAAGATTTTTATTTATTTTATTTGTCAGAGAGAGAGAGAGAGAGAGACAGAGCACAAGCAGGGGGAGCACCAGGCAGAGAGAGAAGCAGGCAGAGGGAGAAGCAGGCTCCTCGCTGAGGAAGGAGCCCCATGTGACTTGATCCAGGACCCTGGGATCAAGACCTGTGCCAAAGGCAGATGCCGCCCAGACAGACATCCCACAGATTCTTTTTTTTTTTTTTTTAAGATTTTATTTAATCTAATCATTGTTAATAATTTTTTAAGATTTTTTTTATTTATTTGAGAGAGAGACACACAAACACACACACATAGAATAGTGACAGAGAGCACAAGTGAAAACAAGCTGGGAGGAGAGGGAGAAGTACAGCAGGGAGTCCAATGTGGGGGCTCAATCCCAGGACCCTGAGATCATGACCTGAGCTGAGAGCAGATGCTTCACTGACTGAGCCACCCAGGTGCCCTAATAATTTCCTTAATGTATTGTTGGATTTGGTTTGCTAATATTTTGCTGAGAATTTTTGCATGTATATCCATCAGAAATATTGGCCTGTAGTTCTCTTTTTTTATAGTGTCTGTATCTGACTTGGGTATCAGAGGAATGCAGGCATCATAGAATAAATTTGGAAATTTTTCCTCCTCTTCTATTTTTTGTAATAGTTTGAGAAGAATAGTGATAACTATTAACTCTTCATTAAAGGTTCAGTAGAAGTTGCCTGTGAAGCCATCTGGTCCTGGACTTCTGTTTGTTGGGAGATTTTTATTACTGATTCAATTTTATTGCTGGTAATCAGCCTGTTCAAACTCTGTTTCTTTCTGCTTCAGTTTTGGTAGAAACGTTCCTTTATGTTTCTAGGAATTTATCCATTTCTTCTAGATTGTCCAATTTGTTGTCATATTATTTTTCATAATATTCTCATAATTACTTGTACTTCTGTGGTGTTTGTTGGTTGTTATTTGTTCTGTTTCATTAGTGATTTTGAGTCTTCTCTCTTTCTCTCTCCCTGTCTGTTTTGTTGTTGTTGTTGTTGTTGTTGTTCTGTTTTGTTTTGTTTTTTCTTTTGTTTTGATTTGTTTGTTTGTTTATGCTGAGTCTGGCTCCAGGCTTATTAATTTTGTTGATGTTTTCAAGGAACCAGCTCCTAGTTACATTGATCTGTTCTACTGGGTTTTTTTAATTTCTATGTAATTTATTTATGCTCTAATCATTATTATTTCCTTCCTTTGGCTGGTTTGGGGCTTGGTTTGTTGGTTGTTTTTTCATTTGTTTGTTTGTGTTTCTATCTCCTTTAGGTGTAAAGGTTAGGTTATTTACTTGAGATTTTTCTTGCTTCTTGAGGTAGGCCTTTATTGCTATCAACTTTTCTCTTAGAAACACTTTTGCTACATCCAAAAGATTTTATGGCTTTGTTTTCATTTGTTTCCACATTTTTTTAATCTCTTCTTTGATTTCTTTGTTGACCCACTCATTATTTAGTAGCATGTTATTTATGTATTTACTTCATGTATTTACTCTCTCCAGATTTTTTTTCTTGTGGTTGATTTCTACTTTCATAACATTGTGGTGAGAAAAGATCGATGATATGACTTCAGTCTTTTTTAGTTTATTGAGACTTGTTTTGTGACCTAATATGTGATCTATTCAGGATAATTCCATGTATGCTTGAAAAGAATATGTATTCTGCTGTTTTAGGATGGAATGTTCTGAATATATCTGTTAAATCCATCTATCCAATATGACATTCAAAGCTACTGTTTTTCTTGTTGATTTTGTTAGGATTTCTCCATTAATGTAAGTGGAGCATTAAAATCCCCTACTATTATTGCATTACTATTGATTCGTTCCTTTATGTTGATGATTAACTGTTTTATGTATTTGGATGCTCCCATGTTGGGTGCATAACTATTACAATTGTTATCTCTTCTTGTTGAATTGTCCCCTCTATTATTATATCTTGTCGGGGGTTTTTTTGTCTATTATTACAGTCTTTGTTTTAAAGTCTGTTTTGTCCAATGTTAGTATTGCTACCCTGGCTTTCTTTTGACATCCATTTGCATGATAAATATTTTTCCATCCCCTCTCTCTCAATCTATATGTGTCTTTAGGTCTGAAATGAGTTTCTTGTAGGCAGCATATAGATGAGTCTTGGTTTTTTTAATCCCCTCTGTCACCCTATGTCTTTTGATTGGAGTATTTAAGCCATTTACATCCAAAGTAATTACTGCTAGATATGTAATTATTGCCATTTGTTACTTACTTGTGTTTGTTTTTGTAGTTTTTCTCTGATCATTTCTTCTCTGGCTGTCTTTCATGGTTTGCTGGCTTTCTATAATGATATAATTGGATTCCTTTCTCTATATTCTTTGCATATCAGTTACTGGCTTTTGATTTGTGGTTACCATTATGTTTGTATGTAACATCTTCTGCATATAGCAGTCTATATGAAGTTGATGAAGTTTGAACACTTTCTTTACTCCTTTCCCCCTCACATTTTAGGTATATAGTGTCATATTTTACACTCTTTTATTCTGTGAATGCCTTGACTGATATAATTATTTTTACTGCTTTTGTAATTCCTACTTTTCATACTCTCACAGTATTTCCTTTCCACTGAAAGAGTCTGCTTTAATATTTCTTGTAGGACTGGTTTGGTGGTCATGAATTCCTTCAGTGTTTGTCTGAGAAACCCTTTACCTCTTCTGTGCTCTGAATGATAGCCTTGCAGGATAGAATAGTCTTGGCTACAGAATTTTCCCTTTCAGTACTTTGAATGTATCATGCCACTCCCTTCTGGACTGTAAAATTTCTGCTGAAAAATCCTCTGATAGCTTTATGGGGTTTCCCTTGTATTGTAACTGTCTCCTTTGCTCTTGCTATCTTTTGATATTTTAATTATTATGTCTTAGTTTGGACTTCCTTAAGTTGATTTTGTGGGGACATCTCTGTTCCTCTTAGATCTGGATAGCTGTTTCCTTTCTCAGAATAGGGAACTTCTCAATTATTATTTCTTCAAATAAAATTTCTGCCACCTCTTCTCTCTCTTCTTCTGGAATCCCTATAACGCAAAAGGTATTATGCTTCACAGAGTCACCAAGTCCCTAAGCCTATTCTCAATTTGCATAATTTTTTTCTCACTTGCTCAGCTTGGTTACTTTCCATTACTCTGTCTTCCAGGTCATTAATTCATTCCTTTGCCTCCTCTAGCCTGCTATTTATTCCTTCAAATATATTTTTTAATTTCACAATTACATTCTTCATCTCTGATTGGTTCTTTTCTATCTCTTTGTTAAGAGTCTCACTGATGCCCCCCACTCTTTTCTCAACTCCAGTGAGAATCTTTATGATCATTACTTTCATAATTGGGCATATTATTTATATCTGTTTCACTTGGGTCTCTTGCTGTGATTTTGTCCTATTCTTTCATTTGAGGCATCTTCCTTTGTCTCTTCATTTTGTTCAACTCTCGGTGTCCATTTCTGTGTGTTAGGAAAGTCAGCTATGTCTCCTGCTCTTGAAGGTAAGAGTCTTATGAAGAAGAGGTCCTGTAATGCCCTGAAGTATAGTGTCCCCTGTTCCCTGTGGCCTGGCACTTCAGAGAATGTCTCCTATGTGTATTGCCTATGCCATGCTCTTGCATACTGGCCACCTTTTCTTCTAATCCAGTTGTCTACAGAGGTTCTCTTTGCCTGTTGTGGGCTGTGTTTGGTCCTGACTAGAGTGGGGCACATTTTAACAAGGTGCGCACTCATCTACTTAGAAAATGAAGCCTGCTGCCACCACTACCTGAACCAAGACTCCACAAAATGCTTGGGTCATAGAAGTGATATTGGCAGGGTTTCTGTCAGTCTTCTGGGGGAATAGACCAGCAACATCAGGAATGTGAGGCAAGCGTGATTTGGAAGGGCAGGTGCACCAAAGCACAGGAATGGGGCTTCATGTAAGTCAAGATAGGTAGTAACTTTCAGACTGTGCTGGTTCCCACAGGTGGCTATGTGTTTATGTTGGGAGATGAGGAATTGTGCCTGCCAGCAACTTTGTTCCTAGAAGAGTCTCCCTGTGATTCCTGCCTCTGCAGGCCATGCTCTGAGACGAGTAGATAACTCCTTCCTGTATGCCCCAGATATGTTTCAAATTACTGTTTCTATGTTGTATCTTTGTGGACTGTTTTTTATACTGTCTCTTTAAGGGCAGGGACTTCACTTCCTAACACCCTCTGGGCTCTCCCAGAGCTGAGCCCACAGATTTTTTTTAAAATTCCAGGCTCTAAGTCCTGCTTGTTGTAAGAACTCATGAAATTTGGCCCCTCTCACTTAAAAAGCCAAGTATTATGGACATTTGTCTTCCCTGTGTGGGTTCCCTAGTGTGATAGCCTTTTTTACCCCCTTCTTTGTGCCACCAGCTCCTTCCTAACCATGGTGGTCATGGTCCCCTTGGGTCCAAAACCATGTCTCAGCTCTTCCTACCTTCTGTGATGTGGCTTTCTGCGAGGCTTTGGGTCATTTGGGGAGTTATTTACGCTGATGTGAGTATTATCTAGTTGTTTTTGTGGGACAGATAAGGTTAGGGGCCTCCTATGCTGTCATCTTCCCAGTCTCCTGGAACTTCGGGTCTTATTCTTCTATATTCTTTTCACTCGTTTCAGCTGACAATTTATAAATTTCCAGGAAGTGCTTATTCGAGTTTTCTTTTTCTTATCCAGATCCCTTCAAGATGGCAGAGTTTATCCTTCAATATCCTATACTCAATTTCAAGTCACAGTAAGTCTCACTGCTATTGACAAAACTCTATTGGTACAGAATACCCCTCAGCCTCATCCCTGATCTCCCCCAAGGGCATGCTGTCTCCTGTGCACTATCTGTATTTGTGATACAGCCCCATTTCTACTTATCATTGACATGCTTCCTTCCATGACCTCTCTCATCTCCTTTTTTTTTAAAAAAAAAGCTTTTATTTATTTATTTGACAGAGGAGAGAGATCACAAGAAGGCAGAGAGGCAGGCAGAGAGAGAGGGGGAAGCAGGCTCCCCGCTGAGCAGAGAGCCAGATGTGGGGCTCGATCCCAGGACCCTGAGATCATGACCTGAGCTGAAGGCAGAGGCTTTAACCCACTGAGCCACCCAGGCGCCCCTCCTCCTTATCTCCTTGCCTAAACAGTATGCTTTCCAGCAAATGCAAACTAAATCTAGCATTAGCTTAAACCAAACATCACTAAGAATGCAAAATGGTTGCCCTGCTACTATTTTCTGAACACACACTAGGGCATTTGAATGTGCCCCAATAAAAATGCTAAGGTTCCTCTATGCTAAGGTTTCAAATAGGCTCAAAATAATAACTAATATATAGCGTTGACTGTGTCCAGCTCTTGTTCTAAATGTGGTACCACTACTAAATCATTTAATCTTCTTAACCATCCTACAAAATCGTTATTATTTTTATCATTTTCACCATTTTCCAGACTAGAAAAATGAGACGTAGTAATCATTAACTTGCCCTGGGTCACCAAGACTGCAAAGATTTCCTAAGTTAGGCTACTAGAAAGGACTCACCATGTTCCACAGAGCCTATTCATACTCACATACTCATATTCATACTCACACTCATCCTCATTGTTTTTATTTAAAGGCAATGGACATAACACAGCAAGAGAAAGAGCCCAGGCAAGCACTGAGGGTTCTGATTGGCATCTCATGAACAAGCTCCCAGCCTTCTTAGTCACATAAGGATTTGATCACATTCTGTTTCAGGATTGAACCATCAAAATCTATGCAAGGAATCCAGATTACAAGAGAGCTCAAAACTTTATTTCCCAGTGGAGGTCATAAATCCCTCTAGCAGGCTGACTAATAAATTAAACAGTAGAAAAGCTTAAGCAAAGTGCAATTCTGGGGGTCACCAGAGGAGTTTAGCCCTTGAAATACCACATCATATATCCCATCACCCTTATCTTAACACAAAGTCAAAACCCAGACATCTAGGGATCCCCAGAGATAAAGACTGAGCTTTTCCCTAACACTTTTTCTTTTTTCCCCTACACCTGCTAACCTACATATCTCTCTTCTCTGGATCCCTGATAGAGCCGTGTTCATTAGTCATTTGAGTAGTCAACAAGTAGTCTGGTGACTAACTGGCTAATTGATGGTGCACAGATATATGAAAATTCTTCCTCAACTCCCACCTGGGTCTGACCTCAGTAATCAATTGCCAAAGGTATGGTGCAGAATGGACTGGTTCAAAGGGATTTATATTGAAAAGATCCCCAGAAAAGGAAGAAGAAAGCAAGAAGTCACTCAGCAGAAGTTCTACACTTTATAAACATTATATTGTTAAAGAAGTAAAGCAACATCTCTTTATACAAATAAATTTTTTTTTGTGTGAGCCAGAGTGTTTATTCAACAAGCAATTTCCTCTGACTCCCTGAAGGCATTTTCAAGTATTATTTGCTTAAAATTGATTACAAAAATTATGTCTTCTGGGGTGCCTGGGTGACTCAGTGGGTTAAAGCCTCTGCCTTCGGCTCAGGTCATGATCTCAGGGTCCTGGGATCGAGCCCCGCATCAGGCTCTCTGCTCAGCAGGGAGCTTGCTTCCCCCTCTCTCTCTGCCTGTCTCTCTGCCTACTTGTGATCTCTCTCTCTGTCAAATAAATAAATAAAATCTTTAAAAAAATTATTTCTTCTATTACTTCCATCTGTAGCCCTCAAAATTCTGCACAACCTATAAGCTGTCCGGTAGTCTTAAAAAATACCCAGCTCTGCTTTACATTGTTAGACTGTATCAACGTGCTTTTGCTAAACTAAAACTAGGTGACTTTAAATAATAATCATGATTCTGTAGGTTGCCCATTTGGGCTGTGTTCAGCAGGTGGTTCTTCTGTTCTTAGCTGGGCTAGTCCATGTTCTGTAGTCAACTGCTGAATTGGCTGGGGCTGCTGGTCTAGAAGTCTCAGATGGGTTGGATTGTGTCATCCATATAGTCTCCTATCCTGGGCTTGGAGGCTGCACAGAGTTCCAAGAGAGAGAAGACAGAAATGAGCACGGTTGTTGAGGTCTAGGCTTAGAATTCTATTAGCCAACTCATAAGACCAGCCTAGATGCAAGAGCCAGAGAAATAAAATCTACCTCTTGATGGGAGGATTGCAAAGTCACATTGCCAAAGTAGTGGGTACAGAGAGGGGAAAGACTGTGGCCATTTTTGCAATTACCCAGACAAGATATTACCAGATAAAATACAGGACATCCAGTCAGTGAGTATTGTTTTAGTACAGGCATGTCCTATCCCATATGTAGGACCTATTTAAACCAAAAAATTATTTATTATGTATCTGAAATTCAAATTTAATTTGATGCTATTTTTGTTTGCTAAATTTGGTAATCCTACACATAGACCTTGTCAAAAATAAACAAAATCTTTCTTTATCTAAAAGAACTTTGGGGTGCCTGGCTGGCTCAGACAGTAGAGCATGTGACTTTCAGTCTCAGGGTTGTGAATTTGAGCTCCATGTTGGGCATGGAGTCTTCTTAAAAGTGAGAGAGAGAAGAGAGAGAGGGAACTTTGAACTGGAAATTATTGTTAAAGTGTACAACTGTATCAAATGTTGTATTAGAGTGAGCCAAAAACTCTAAGTATACCCACAGAAAAGGAGTAATTTGCACCCCTCCCCATATTCTAGGAACCATCTTTGGTGACACACTGCTCATAAAGGACCCTAAAATAATATATAACAAACTGTTTCATTTCAATTATGCATTAGATGATAAATTGCTACATAGAACAGCAACAAGAAAGAATCTGTACTTTCTGTAATTTGGGCCTATTCTGTATTTATAATAATTCTTTTACCTTCCTATGAGGAATTTTTTAAATCTCTGGAAGATATTAATCATTATGCTATTCTGGAATTTATTATATCTAATCAAAGCAAAGGTACTTGAAATTCACGTTTTAAGTACCTTACCAATACACTGTAGTAAAATTTGATGTTTTCCTCCATGAGTTTTTATGACTGGCTGTATTTTCCTACTATAACTTTTGTGACTAGAAATGACAGTGCAAAGGTCAAATAAATGTGCATCGTTAAGCAATACAACCTGACATTTCTAGACAATAACTCCCTCAGATGAAGAAAGGGAAGCCTACCTGAAAGGTCATAGCCCCTCTTACTGTCTCTTTGTAGCCCTAGTCATGTCTGCCTACTGCACTCAATGATTCTGATTCAAATTTACGAGGACCCTCTCTGCTGGAAACTCAAGGTAAAATGAAATTCAGCACACGGTGCATGCTCAGGGTTATTAACCAGGCTTGTGATGTGATTTCTTGCATCTAGCTTTAAATAAATCAAGCCCTTATTCATGCCAGAATCTTAGACTTGAAAGGGAATTTAGAGATTACTACAGCAAGACCCCATTATACAAAACACAAAACAAAATCCTGTGCCCGAGATCATACCACAGTATGGCAGAACGCAAGGACAAAGATACCACATTGTTTTTCAAACATGAAGATCATGGCCTAACTTGATAAAAGTAATATCCACTTGAAGAAGGTGTTTTTCAGATAAACAAGTATACTTCTCAAAATTTCATGGGGCAAAATGATAGTAAAGTCTGTCATTTAAGGACCATATTTATATTCTAAATCTGAGAGGAAAGTTTCAGACTTAGCTTGCAGTTCAGAAAGGGACCAACCACAGATTTCACTAAAATAGGAATGTGAAAAATTAAGAGTTGGAAATTTGACATCCCATTTGTTAAAGTGGGTAAAGAGATTTGGTTATGAAATAGAAAAGTTATTACAAACACATATTCTTCTCCCTGTACCAACAATATTTGCAATCCACACTGCTTTCTGACTTCAAGCCATAGACAATGTCAGTTTCTTTGTCTGCAGGTTCGTCTGCTTTTTCTGCATTAGAAAATCCCAAGTAAACTTCAAATCTCAGATGAAATACTGAGCCACCTGTGAACCCTTCCAAGATCTCCCCAGTGTTCTGACTGCCCCCCACGATGAGATGAAAATCTCCCCACTCTAAACATTTTCACATATAAACTAATTTCTATCTTTGCATATGCTCTAACACACACCTTATTCATTCATTCTTTTTTCCACGTCTATTGGGAGCACCTACTAAATGCCAAGTTCTCCTCCAGGCTCACGATGCAGCAATGAACAAAATAACAACAACAACAACAAAAAACAACAACAACCCACAAAAACTACTGATTTCTTGGAACTGACATGATAGTGGGTGAAGAGGACAAGAAAAAAAATAACTAAAAACCTAAGCAGGGAAGAGGGATAGATAGTACAGGGGAAAGAGGTACAATTTTAAAGGAAGTGATCAGCAAACGCCTTTACTTACTTGAATGAAGACCTGAAGGAGGTGAGGGAACAAGCTCACAAGTGACCAGGGAGTTCTTCAGGAAGGGGCAACAGCATGTGCAAAAGGCCTCAGCCAGGGATATGCCAGGCATATTCACATAAGAGCAGGAAAGCCCATATGCTCGGAATGGAATGTCCAAGGCAAAGATCAGTAGAAAAGAAGTCTAGAGGGGAGTCCTGGTGGCTCAGTCAGTTAAAAGTCTGCCTTCAGCTCAGGTCATGATCCCAGGATCCTGGGATTCAGTCCCACATCAGGCTCCCTGCTCAGCAGGGCGCCTGCTTCTCCCTCTCTCTCTGCCTGCCACTCTACCTACTTGGGTTCTTTCTTTCTCTCAAAAATAAATAAAATCTTAAAAAAAAAAAAAAAAAGCCCAGAAAAGGAGCAGGAGCTTTTTAAAAGTTGATAGGATTAGTAACTTGAAGGTAGTGATGGAAAATGATTTGTTGAAGTTGCGGTACTAGAGGGAGTGAGCTGTAAAGTGGGTGGTGATTAGAAAATGGGATACTTGAGGGGCACCTGGGTGGCTCAGTGGGTTAAAGCCTCTGCCTGCGGCTCAGGTCATGATCTTGGAGTCCTGGGATCCAGCCCTCATCAGGCTCTCTGCTCAGCAGGGAGCCTGCTTCCCCCTCTCTGTCTGCCTGCCTCTCTGCCTACTTGTGATCTCTCTCTCTGTCAAATAAATAAATAAAATCTTAAAAAAAAAAAAAGAAAAAAAATGGGATACTTGAGATTAGGAAAGGGTTTGTTATGGGTAATAATACAGTCTAGGGTATGACTGTAAGAGTGAGGACTGAGGTAAAGTAGAGAACAAGATTATTACAAATGAATACAAAGTGATCTAAATTAATGATAAGAGATTCAAAGCTGGAGGTTTGAAAGAGGAGGGAGGGGTTATCTAAGGCAGGAGGGAGGACCAAGGAGGACACTTAACCTTGCTTCCAAGCCCAACAGATCAGGAAGAGAAAATAACTACTTGAGAGGACTGCAGAGGAAGTAAGGTTCTTCAAGAGAGATAGGTTTTAATTAGAATAAAAACAGGAAGGGATTGTTCAGAAAACTGATGGAGAAAGGGATTAGGCTAATGAATGACCCAGTTCCTAGGGGCAGAGTGGAAGGGTTTGAGCAGTTGCAGGGCAGTGGGCTGTGGTTAGAATATCGATTGTATAGAGGAAACAGAGATGGGTTAGAGCGAGGAAGTTTATTATCTGAGCTTCTTGTGAGGACTGGCAGGATCAGTCCTAGCAGTCACGGGACAGCAGTAGAGAGAAACAAGTGCTGGGAGGAGGGGAGGGAGGAGCCTCTGGCCAGCCAGGAGTCTCCTCTGTAGTCTTGACTACGGATGCCTAAAGGCATAAGAAGAAACAGTCTTACTTTGAGCACAAGTGGTCGCCTCACCTTGCTTATTCTTTTTTCATTTTAGCATCATATACTGTCTCCTTTTCCATATTAGATCATAAGCTCTTTGAAGTGACTAAGAAATTTTACTCATTTTGATGTTGCTTGTTGATTGCCAGTACTAAGCTACTCAATAAATATATGCTCAAAAACAAGTGATACTTCTTACTGGATGGAAGGACAGGTTGAAAAAGACAAATTATTTCCTACTCAGTCGTCTCTCCGAGAACTCTCTAGAGAGTCCCAATTCCTGATATTCTTCTGACTCTAGTCCTAGAAGACCAGGTGCTGTTACAAAACCTGTGGTGCTCACTCTGCTTATGAAAAGGCCAAAGATATCATGGCCTCCCTTTCCCTGCTATAAGAAGTAAAAATTCTGCTTATAAAGGCATTTTTGTCTCATTGATCATTTTTTTAAAGATGTCTATTTATTTGATAAATAAAGCAAGGGGAGCAGCAGGCAGAAGCAGGCTCCCTGTTGAGCAGAGAGCCCAACACGGGACTTAATCCCAGGAGCCTGGGATCATGACATGAGCTGAAGGCAGATGCTTAACCAGTTGAGCCATCCAGCCATCCCTCACTGATCACTGCTTCAGGAAGAGAGAATCAAAAGCCAAGCCGGCGTAAAATTCTCCAAGGACACTACAAACTGTTGTGGGTTTTCAGGTGAATGTAGCCAATGCTCACATGGCCATGCTTGGTGACAAATGACAGGAGTCAGGGTCTTGTTAGAAGAAAGGATCTGGCAATCCTGGACATCTGCATCACCATGAGGTATAAGCCAGCCTTTGAACCACTAAGGACTTGATAAGATATGGGCCTAAGGGATGATTTGATGTGGAGTCAGAGTTGTGACAGGAAAAGCAGAGAATTGAGAAACTGACCTAGAATCAGACACTTTACAAGTGTGTGACCAAACAGCCGAGTCTCTACCATAAGTGACTACCACTAAGTCCCTCATCAGGGCCTCACCAAGGTAAAGCCACTGTGGCCAGGCCCAAGTTTGGCAACAGGCATCCATCTGTCTGACCTAAAATGCAAGGCTCTCCAGTTTGTCAAGCCCATAAACCTGATTATATCATTCTTTTGTTTAAGTTGATTCAGTGGAATCCCATTACCTTTAGCCTAAGCCTGAACTCTCTTGCATGCCCCAGAGGTCCTGAAGGTTGTAAATTCTACCAATCACTCCACTTCATCTCTCTCCTCTTCACTTTTCCTCCCACACTTCATATTCCAGCAACTTTAAGTTCTTTCCATTCCTAAAACATTCAGGTCTATACTTGCTGTTGACCTAACGCCTTCTAAATGCTTTTAACCCTCTTCACCCAGCTAACTTTAAGGTCTTAGCTTACATGGCACGTGCTCAGGGAAGTGCTCTTTGCCCACTAGATGGGTCAAGTCTCCTGCTACAATATTTTACATCATGCACCCATCTCATGTCTCTGTAATTACTCATTTAGTGTTTTCTTTCCCCTCAGTCCATTATTTCTATGAAGGCAACAGCTGTGGCCACTTAAGTTACCATTGTATCCCCAAGGCCTTGGCCAATGACTGCAATATCACAAATGCAATTTAAAAAGCAAACAAACAAAAAAAGTGGGTATCCTGTCCTGCTTAACACAACTGATTAAATTTGAGTGCCATATTTTTCAGGCTACTCAGCTATAAGCTGAGAACCCTTCCCTTACTGCACCCAGAAATCTATCTTGAGGGATGCCTGGATGGCTCAGTTGGTTAAGCATCTGCCTTAGGCACACGCAGGTCATGATCCCAGGGTCCTTGAATGGAGTCCCACATGGGGCACCTTGCTCAGCGGGGAGCTGCTTCTCCCTCTGCCTACTCCTCACCATGCTTGTGCTCTCTCTCTCTCTCTCTCTGATAAATAAATAAATAAATAAATAAATAAATAAATAAATAAATAAATAAATAAAATCTTGTGAAAAAAGAAATGTATCTTGAATGCATTCAGTATATTTTAAATGACTACATCCCATAAAATAATTTTAAAAAACCCAAACTATTCAATTCAATAAAATATGAATTCAGGCCACCTAAAATACTATATTCACTTTATTTCTAATTCTTCTACTGGTTTTGATAACATTAAGAGAAAGAGTAAATGAAAACAAGGCACTACTGTGTCACATGAAGAAATAACTTTATCCAACAGGAATTCAAGTGGAAAATATATTTAACATCAATTCATATATTAGTAACTTATACACTTATTATTAAGTATGACATCATTAAAGCACAAAATAGTCTCTTGCA
Source organism: Procyon lotor (assembly GCA_028646535.1). Classification (NCBI taxonomy): domain Eukaryota; kingdom Metazoa; phylum Chordata; class Mammalia; order Carnivora; family Procyonidae; genus Procyon; species Procyon lotor. The sequence continues at coordinate 121,952,151 of CM053606.1, read as the reverse complement.
ATCCCAACCAAACTTCTGGCTTCCCTTATGTGTCACTCCCATGACTACCAACTGCACGCATAAAGAGACTAGGGAAAATTTATTGAAGATGGTTTTGCAGGAAATTTATAAAATGAAAAAGGCAAAGTATGTCAAATAAAGCATAAACATCAATGGGGCCCAGAATTTACTCTGGAAAGGCTGCTTAAGGCACTACCAAAAAAACAGCTATAAATCCCTGATCTGACTTTGAAATTTTATGATCTTAAAAATTTCAATTTGAAGCACAAAGTGATATGACCATACTAACTGGTATATTATTTTCTCAGTAAAGGCATATTTGAAAAATATCAGGTCTATCCAGGACACCGTTATCCCATATGTGTTTGTAATATAGTTGATTATATAAGGTGTGAAAATCAACTTGGTTATTTTTTTTAATGCATTTTAAGAACTAATGACACTTGAATGAATGGTGGCACAATAGGGAAAAGGACTATTTTTATATAAAACAATATTAAATCAGCATGTGATGAGGTGAACTGGTGAGATTATAAGAATTTTACAAAATGGTAATTTAGAAATTCTAAATGCTTTTATTCAAAACCGCAAAAAAGGCATCAATTATTCTCATTTGCTAGAATCACAGTTCTTATGAATAATAGCATCTACTGATGAACCTGATCAAGAATGAATAAAAATTTTTAATTGGAATGAAAAATAAAAATTGGAATGATTCTGGTTAAAACCAGAATGCAAAATTATGAAGACCAAATCGATTTGACAGTGGTGACAGAACTACTGTTATTTGACTAATGAAAACAACAAATGCTCCTGACCAGTGGTTTCCAAGTGCCTTGTGCCGGTGACTCAGGTGCGGCCAGGAGCTGGTTAAGGAAGATGAGGGGGAGGCCCCAGGAGTAGGGCTCTGGACCCTGCTCTGGACCTAGAGAAACTCTGCTTTTCTATTTTACCATACAGTGTGTGTGTGTGTGTGTGTGTGTGTGTGTGTGTGTGTGTGTGTGTGTATTTTTTTTTTTAAGGCTTCAATTTGTTAAAAAAAAAAAATCCTGAAAACCACAGCAATATATATATATGCTGTTTCCAAGCACACAGAGAATTGAAATCAGGACATATGAGACAAAAAGGCTCCAAACCCCTGGAAGAATGATCAGTTTTCTTCTGACTTAACTAATGTTAAAATGACTTGTCAACTGAGATATGCCATAGGGTAACAGACTACTCGTTAGGTACCTTCAGGTCAACAGCACATATACAGAGGCAAGCTAGCCTAGTGGGAAAGTGGGAACTGCTCACATGAGCTAGGCAACAACCGAAGAAGCAGGTCTCCTCTTTGGCCTGACCTTGGCAATAAGCTGTTTCTGAGAAGCCAAAGTTCTTCATGGCTGAGAGCTCATCTCCTTTAGACATTTCAGAGAACAAGCTGTACGACCTGTGGTGCAAGTTTTCAATAAGACTGAAAGGCATGTCAGCAAGGCACTGGTGCATCCACTTAAGGACAAAGGATAAACACACAACTTTTAACATTAGTCAGAGATGATTGGCCAACCTATGGATATGCATAGTACTTGGCACATAGGTCCTTTAATGAAATGTTACTGAATCTATTCTGAAAATGTCATGTTTGCTAAGTAATATGTTCTAAAGGGTAAAAATCGGGAAAAAAATTCTACTCTAAAAAGAAAAAAAAAGGATATGAAGTCCACTCTATCCTAACACAGCAGTGGGGAAATTTTTTTAAGTTATAACAGGTTTTTAGGCTTAATACATACCATTGGGCTTAGGAAATAGCATAATTAAAAAGCAAAATTTGATTTTGATTAATACATAACCACTATCATGAGCTTAAAAATCAGACTAAAAATGTTACTAAAAAAAAGGAGAAAATGTCTAAATGAATCTGCACAAATGTACAAATTAACGTGTGAAAGCTTAGCAAGGAAAATATAAAAATTGTCTTTTTTTAATAAGTATTTCATTAGTTAAAAGGAAGTGGAATTCTGAATTTCTCCTTATATATTTGGTCCTCATAGCTTTCCTGGACAAAGCAGTCCTAACCATTTTAATAAACTCCAATTAAAATACTCTAATAATGTTTAATCTAGGACAACCTATCAACTATGCAGATATAAAATTCTGAATGTCACATACAGTAAATGAAAAGGTCAAGTCTGACCACGTTTACAGTATTCCAAAATGAAAATAAAAAAATCCAGGAAGGCACACAAAAATGGCTTACTTACATGAGGTTCCTCTTACTTGTTGATTGTACATTTTAAGAACTGGATATATGCCTTCCTTTCTCATCCAGCATTTTTTAAGAATTCCTAAGTGAATGCATACCGTTTTGTAAACTACACTGTCCAAACTGCAGCAAAATTCAGGCAAAAGTGAATGTAGTTTTATCCCATGGAGAAGCACTGAATACGGTTATAGGAACAAATTCAATATCACCTAATTTAAGAAGTTCTTGTCATCAGGTATGGTTATGTTGGTTTGTAAAACATATATTGCCTAGAACAAAGTATGGCAACCTATAAATCACAACCCAGCAATTTTTCATTATACTGATAAACATTCGGAAACAGTATTTTCACCATATGAAAGTAAACAACCACAACCACCACCAAATCAACTTTTCTCACACGAGTTTCTAATCCCCACAGCTTCATTGCAAGTTACTAGCAATCACTGCATTGATTGAGCGAAGAGCAAGTTAGCACTTTCCTCCAAAAATAAAAAAATAAAAAGAATGCTTTTTACATCATAAACGCTGGCAATGAAAAGCATGTAAAATAACAGATTCATGATTCAGGGTGCGAGAGGAATCCACTGTTCCACACAGCACAAAAGAATTCTGCTCAGGCAGCCAAAGCCCCTTTCATTTCTTAGCTGGGTTCTTGGGAGGAAGGAGTTTATATGTGTTGAAGTAGCCCACCACCTGCTGGGGGATCTCTGCCAAGACACACTGAGCCAGCGCTTCTTTTGGAGCCTTATGAAAAAACAAAATCAGAGTGACTTTATTAGTAACTAAATTTTTACTGGCATTTTGATTAGCAGACTAGGAATACCTCACCTGTCAGTAAAAAGCAGTAATTCCCAATTCCTAGGCTTAAATCCCGTCTTAGGAACAGTCTGTGAAACACAGAATAAGCTAAGTAACCAATGTTACTTAGGAGTGCTTTATCACCCAGTAATATTTATCAAGTCCTTTTTTGGTGCCAGCATTTTGGCCTTTGATATTTACTTTTTTCTCTAACTTTTAAAGGTGGGTTTTTTATTCACTTGGTATTAATTTTTTTAACTTTTTATTTTGAAATAATTAGATTCATAGGAAGTTACAAAAATAATATTCACCCAGTTTCTTCCAATGGTAGTATCTTTTCTAACTATTGTAGGGTATCAAAACCAAAAAACTGACAGGGATACAGTTCACAGGCCTTATTCAGATTTTACCAGTTTTATTTTACATGCACTTATTTGCATGTATGAATGTAGTATTCTACGTAATTTTTTCACTTGGGTAGATCTGTATAATCATCACCACAATCAAGATACAGAACTGTTTCATCATCACAAGGATCCCTAACGTTAACACTTTAATCACCTTCCCCCCCATTCATACATTGGCTGCTGGGAATGTAAAAAAGCATAACCATTCTGGAAAAGTTCAACAGTTTCTTTAATAATTAAACATGCAATAATCGTACGACCCAGAAACTGCACTTCTGGGTATAATAGAGAAATAAAAATTTATGCTCACACAAAAACCTGTACATGAATGTTTACAGCAGCTTTGCATATAACAGACAGAAACTGAAAACAATTAAAGATGTTCTTCAATGGATGAATGGTTAACACCTACACTGTGGAATATTCTTCAGCAATAAAAAGGAACACATGCAGCAAAAACCCTGCAGAAAATCATGCTGAGTGGGAAAAAAAAACCACCAATCCTAACATTTCTATAACATTTTTAAAATGATAAAATTATGGAAGTGGAGAACAGATTAGTGGTTGCCAGGGGTTACAAGGGTGGATGTGCAAGGGAAGTGGGTGTGGCCATAAAAGGGCAACTTGAGGAGTCCTGAGATGATGGACCTTGATTCTTTATCAATGTCTATACCCTAGTCATGGATTCTGTGCTGTAGTTTACAAGATGTTACCACTGGAGTAAACTGGGTAAAACAAAGTCCTGAGAGATTTTCATCAGATTAACTTGCAGTCTGGCAAATTTATCATATACTTGTATAGAGTTTTTCTGTTGTTACATACATAGGCAAAGATAAAACATATGTTAAAACATTCACAGCAACACCACTTATAACAATTTATCATAGAGACTGCAAGAGGCATGCAGGTATGCAACTTGAAGCAAAAATGCAAAATCTAATCAGGGCTCTCAGACCAAAAATCCATACATCCTCTAACCCCAGACACCTACTCCACTACTTGGTTACGGACTGGTGAAGGTCTGTGTTCAAACTCCTTACTGTGTATGAAGAATAAGGAAGAGTGGTACTCACGTTCTGGAACTGTCTGAAAGGCACAAACTGGACGATATCTCGGATGGCTACCTCGCCTGATGGGGAGCGGAGACTTCCACCATCACCATCTAGAAACTCCATGGCACTGAAGTCAGCACCTCCTACTCCAACAATGATGATGGACATAGGCAGCTTGGCAGCATTAACTATAGCTTGTCTGGTCTCATCAAGGTCTGTTATCACACCATCAGTAATGATTAAGAGCACATAATATTGCTGCCAAGAAAGAAAATTATATCCACTGAGCAGACTGAGATCCCAAACAATAAAAGCAATGGTTAAAAACGTCTCCGGCTTGATGAGTCATTCAGTCTCTTTCTTGCTCATTTTCCTTGCCAGTCTCTACCCAGGATACATCTACAAAAATTTCTAAGATTCTCTAATGACAAGGAAATTTACTGATACAAAAATTGCAGGTTTATTAAAAGTGCAACAGACCACAAAATAGGGTTACCATAAATATAAAGAAGACATCTAAATGTCAAAGATTAAACTTTTAGAGAGCACAGGAATAAATACTTTAACATAAGTATTAAATATGTTAAAGTACTCATCAAGGGAGTCAGTGGCAACTCTGTTTCTAAAAGGTCAAATATGGAGGTAGAATTGTTTATCAAACTAAAGTGCACTTTTTAAAAAATGGATATGGTCTGGGGTGGGGAATCTTTCTCTCAATTCTGCCATTTCTGATAAACATTTTTAGAGATGATAAAATGTTACATAAAATTGTAACTCCATCTTTTGGGTCATTTAAGTCTAGAATGGAAATAAGTTTTATAATAAAGCTAACACAGGCTGAGTGTTTACTCTAGTACAGAGTATGAATGTACCTTTATATGAATTATCTTAGTTCACATTGCAGCAATCATATGAGGTAGTTATCTCTGCCCTACTTTTGGGTATGAAAAGTTATGAGGCTAAGAGAGATCTGATATCAAGGTCCAACAGATAATGGTTATCTAATCCAAACCCTTTAACTACAGCTAGTAATTTTTCATCAGCAACTGAAACTGTAAATTTTCTCAACCTTAATTTGTTAAGTCTACCTTTGAAAAGGTATATGTTAATCACTTATTTTTAGTAAAACCTATTTATGAAAATTAATTCAAATGGCAGGGAAAGATTCATGAGTATAAGGGTTATTTTTTTGTTGTCTTGCTTTTAATAATCACTAATATAACAACAGTTGTTACTCCTGAACCAAGGATAGCTATATTATTACTTCATTCTCTTTGTATCTCAATGGACCAAATAAACAGAAACATAACACCAGAAGCAACTACTGATCCAAATTCTCCTCGTCCCCTGGTTCGACAGCACTTACAGAAGCTGTCTGTTGTTGGGTGGCTGCAGCAGCAAACCTGGCCACATGGTTTATTATTGGAGAAAAATTAGTTGGTCCATAGAGTTTTATCTGAGGAAGGCAGGCCCGATACGCCTCTATAATGCCTTGGATCCCTAGACAGAAAAAAAAAAAGTAGTATTAAAAATTCTAAAACATAATTTAATTGTTCATTGTTTACCATACTGGCTAATTTATTTGTTTTCAAGATTTTATTTATTTGAGAGAGAGCGAGAGAGAGCATGAGAGGGGAGAAGGTCAGAGGGAGAAGCAGACTCCCCATGAAGCTGGGAGCTCGATGTGGGACTCCAGGATCATGACCTGAGCTGAAGTCAGTCACCCAACCAACTGAGCCACCCAGGCACCCCGCATACTGGCTAATTTAATTCTATATATGTATGCATATATGTGTATGTATATATATGTATGTATATATACACACCTATTGCTTTAGTTAAAAATTCTATGTTCAAGAGTTCCTCTTAAACTATGTATTACAAAACTTTATAGTTATGCTGCATTACAAAAACCTATAAATGCTACCTTCCTCCAGTAAAAGACATTTATTTTATCATCTCAGCCAAATTATTCATTAATCGACAGTAGGATTGTTATATTGCATAATTTTTGTGTGTTAGGAATAAGACTTTAATGGGAAAAGAATCATGAAAAAGGTGCTGCATCTCACAACTGACAACAAGAGGTAAGAAAAATTTATTCAATAAGTGAAAAAACTTTTGCACATGTGGCCAAAGATTCTATAAAATTAGATGGCTATAAACCTGTTAATTGTAGTCAAGAGTGAATGATCAATAACTTAAAGGTTAAGCATGGTATGATTAACTGTATAATTCTAAAAATTCATTACCAGGTTATATACTGCATTTTGCTGCAGAAATACTGTGTTTGTTTGTTTATGCCATATTGCCTGGGCCTGCTGGGATGTTGTATAGTGGAAGATTGGGCAGGGCCATTCGACTAGCTCTGACCAAGCATATAAATGGACATGACATTCATGTCTAAGTAGACGTTTTAAGAGTCACTGCCTGTTTTCACCACCAATCTGGCTTTTTCCATCTGCAAAGGGAATAACATACCCCAGATACGATCCCAAGTCCCAGAAGAAGAAGAAACATAGAGCAGACTAGACACATGTAAAGGGATATATAAATGAGCAAGAAATAAACTATTGCTATTATAAATCACTGAAGGTTAGATTGTTTAGTACAACAGCACAACTTAATGGAAGTTGAGTGGCATTCCTGGTAAAAGCATTGCTAGTAAAGCTTTAATGTGACATACGTGCCCATGAAATCTGCCACTTATGTTAGAGTGTCCAGGATGCAGGTGAGATACTAGAAATCCTCAAGAACTTCCCCCATACTTGTTAAGATCATCAAGGAAATCTGCTTCAAAAGATTTTTAATGTAAACCAAAACAGGTCTCTTGCTTAAAACATACCCAACAAAGCAGAGATCAAGAAGGAAAAAAAGTAGATACTTGATTTAAAAGTTTCACAAGACAACTCTCTTAACATTTAAGAGTTCTAATTCACTCTTCTTAGTCACTTTGAACTCAGGAAGAAGTCAGTCCAGGACTAACAAAAATAGTATTAACATAGGACAGCAGCAGGATCTTACTGCAATGATACATACTGTAGAAAATTTGGGTCCCCAGAGCAATAATATTCTCTTTCATTTTTATCATCTCAGCTTGCTTTTCAATCTCAAGATATATAAACTGTTAATTAAATTTCTTCACAAATATCAATTGCCTTCAGTTCCTCCACTAAAATTAAGTTATGCCAAAATCCTTCCTTGCGAAAATTTTGTTGGGATACTTTGTATTAGAGTGTCTTTTTTTTTTTTTTTTTTTAAGATTTTATTCATTTGTTTGTCAGGAAGAGAGAAAGAGTCACAAAAAGAAAACCAGGGAGAGAATTTGAGTAAACCACAAGAGAAAAACAAGTAACAAACTCCTGTTTTTTTAGCTTACCGTTGCAGTAAGGATTGGATGGATTAAAGTTCATTGGAAATTCATGTGAAACCTGCCAAAAGAGGAAAGGATTATTGAAACCTGTTTTGCTTTCGTGGGAGGCAAATCTTTAAAATAAGATTTCCTCTTACCTGCCACTGAGGAGGTATCTGAGCTCCAAAACCAAAAGCTGGAAACATTTTATCACTAAAAAGAAAATTTGAAAAAAAACTGAAAGATGATTTTTTTCAAAATAGAAAATTTTATCTTTACTTTTAATAAAACCAATAGTTTTTTTTTTAAAAAATTCAAAATCTTAGGAAAATATAAAGATGAAACCCATAGTAACCACCAGAGAGTACCAATGTTAACATTTGGCAACAATCATTCTAAGTATTTTTCTGGGCAATGAGGGAGAAAAAAAGTCTCTCTCTATATATTTATGAAAATGGAGTTTATATTCATGTCTTATGTTATTTTCTACTTAAATACTATATACCATTTTGCTGAATAAATATGTAGATAAATCCATAAAGCTCTAAAACCACAAGTTCATTGGCTTATGACAAATTCATTTGGCAGCAAAACCTGACCTCAACTGACATGACGTTATTTAGAGCTCTTGTTCATGTCACTGAATATGAATATTCATATATCTGGTCACAGAAACATGGTGCAAATGCCACATATAAAATTCTCACATTTTTTTGTAACAAAATGTATGAATATTTGGTCCCAATGGTTTAGGGATAAGGGATTATGGACCTGAATATATAACATCATGTGAATGGCTGCCAAGTATTCCACTGTATGGATATTCTCCCCCAACCAATAAACATCTAGTTTTGCTATTACAAAACACTGTAATGAACATACTAATTTTTCTGCTAGGAGATATATATATATTTTTAAAATTTTATTTATTTATTTACTCGTTAGATAGAGCATACAAGCAGGGGAGAAACAAGCAGAGGGAGAAGTAGGCTCCCTGCTGAGCAATGAGCCCCCAATGTGAGACTGGATCCCAGGACCCTGGGATCATGACCTGAGCCAAAGGCAGATGCCTGACTGAACCACCCAGGCGTCCCAATAGGATATATTTTTTAAAGATTTTATTTATTTATGTGTCAGAGTAAGAGAGCACAAGCAGGAGGAGCAGCAGGCAGAGGGAGAAGCAGGTTCCCTGCTGAGCAAGGATCCCAATGCAATCCCAGGATCCTGGGATCATGACCCAAGCCAAAGGCAGACGCTTCACCAACTGAGCCACCCAGCTAAGATACTCTTTTTATATTAATTTTTAATGGTTCTTCTTGCGTTGAGGATAGAACCTAAGTCAGACACATCAGGAGTATTTTTCCCAGTTTATAGTCTGCCTTTAACTTTGTGTAAAATATATTTCCTTTTATAGTTTCAATATTAATGAATGTGAACAAATAAAATTTCTTTCCTGATTTCTGCCTCTGCTGCCTTGCTTAGCCTTCCTCACTGCAAAGTTATAAACAATCACATATATTTATTCCTAGAACGCCCAAGGTTTGATTTTGATATTAAACTTGTAATTCATCCAGAAAGTGTTTTGGAGTAGGATATGAAACCGAAACTGCTACTCTCCATCTGTATCCATTTTCTCCCTTCTTAATAATGGAACACTTGAGCTAGAGACCACACCAGCTCTACTCCAGCTTCTCTAGGCTGCATGTGGCCAGGTGGTGGCTAGATCCCAGTCAAGAAAATATGAGTAGAGGTGGTCGTCAGTTACTTCTGAATCAGGATGCCCCTCGGAGGGGGAGGCATCTATACTCCCTCCCAGTCGCCTTTCTCCTCCTCTGATGAGAAGCACAGCAGCTGCCTTGGACCCAGAGGTGGAATCTACAGCTTGACAATGGTAGAACTGTCCCACCAGTCCTATACCATCTCTAGACTTGCAACGCGAAAGGGAAATAAACTGCTATTTTGGTACATGCACTTTGTTTTGGGGGGCATTCTAGCAGTTTGTCTATATAAAATAGTATCCCAACAGGGGTACCTGGCTAGCTCAGTTGATGGAGCATGCAACTCTTGATCTCAAGGTTGTAAGTTGGGGGCCCATGTTGGGTGTAGAGATTACTTAAACAAAAAATCTTAAAAAAAAAAATAGTACCTTTACATATACCAGTATGAGTTAGGGATCTAAATTCAGTTCTTGTCTAGTTCAGCAGCTGTGACAACTCCTTTCCCCTAAAATGTCATCTCTATCACATACTAAGTTCACATACACACTAGGGTCTATTTCAAGACTTCTTGCTTTGTTCTACTGGTCATGTACATATTAATTTAGCTTTAAAGTGGGATTTTTTTAAAGATCTTATTTATTTGTCAGATTGAGAGAGAGAGAAAGAGAGAGAGAGAGAGCACAAACAGGGAGAGCAGTAGCAGAGGGAAAAGCAGGCTCCCCACGGAATAAGGAGCCCAGTACGGGACTCGATCCCAGGACCCTGGGATCATGACCTGAGCCGAAGGCAGGCACTTAGCCGACTGAGCCACCCAGGTGCGCCCAAAATGAGTTTTAATATCTACTAAAACAAACTTCCCTCATTTTTTTTTCCTATAAAATTTCTTGGCTATTCTGATTCACTTTTCCCTCTAGGAAATTTTAAAAATCACTTTAGCGTGGTTCAATTGCAATTTTGATTAGAATTAATTTGTGAGAAATTTGGTATTTTACATCATTATGACATCTGCCTATCTAGAATCACAGGTTTCCATTTAACAAGTTTCCTTCTTCCTCTTAGTACAACTTTGTAGTTTTCCCTCACTAAAGATCCTAGACCTCCTACTGAATTCATTCTTGTTTTTTTTTATCTCATTATGAATTGTGATCTTGGATATGCTATAATTTCTTGAATTGGTTATTGCTGGCTAGTGGGAAATTGGTTTTTAAATTTCATGCTGTATCTGACCACCTTTCTGAACTCTCACTACTTTCTAATATTTTTTACTTGATTATTTTAGGCTTAAATTCATTCCTTACAGGTTTGCTAGAATTTATGTATGAAATTGTCTTGGCCTGGTGCCCTTGTGAGGAGTGGCTCTCTAACTAACTAGTCCATTTTTCCATGGTTCCAGGTCTACTCAGGCTCTCTGAATCAATTTTGGCAATTTAAAGCTTTCTTACCCCCCAAAATAATCCTTTAATCCAGATATTCCAATGGTAATAACAAAGTTTTACATAGTATTAACTTTTAATTTTTAATGGTTTTTTTCCCCTGAATTTATGCTTATAATCTCTGTCTCATTACTAATATACTATGCATGTTTTCTCTTTCTTGGGGGTCAGTGTTGGCAGATTTGCCTGAGTTTCGTTAAACTTGGAAAGAATCATCTCTTCATTTAATTTATTCATTTGGTGAGGTTTTTTTTTTTAAACTTTCCAAGTCTTTACTTTCAGTGCTTAGAGGAAATACATCACAGTACATAATACAATTTGGAAAGCATGTCTCTGGAGCAGACAGCCCAGGCTCAATACTGTCTCTGCCAGTTACCAGATGAGTGACCTTGGACAAGTTAACCCCTTATGCCTCAGTTTTCTCATCTGTACACGGTAGATGATAATGGATGATAATAGTACCTATGTCACAGCAAAGTATGAGGATTAGGTGAGTATCATGCAGAAAGTATATTAAATTGTGCCTGACAGGTCATAGCTAATACATAGATAGAATCTACTATTATTGCCATATCTTTATTTTTTCCTCCTATTCTTTAATTATATTTTATTGAAAACCTAGTTCATTAATATTCAATTTTTCTTGTTTAAAAATAAAATCATGTAAAGCCAGAAATTTTCCTCTGTAAAGCTAGGACCACACTGTATGTTAACTACCTAAAATTAAAATTAAAAAAAAAAAAGATAGGACCATGTATAGTCTTCGTGGTGCCCCTATTTCTAAGATAGTCTGTTATTATGCTTGTTTCCTCTTTGTTTTTAAATATTTATTTATTAATTTGAGAGAGAGAGTGAGCATGAGAGGGGGCAGGTCAGAGGGAGAAGCAGACTCCCTGCTGAGCAGGGAGCCGGTTGCAGGACTAGATCCTGGGACTCCAGGATCATGACCTGAGCTGAACGCAGTCGCTCGACCAACTTAGCCACCCAGGCGCCCTCAGTTTCCTCTTTGATCTAAGAACTTGTTAAGATTTTTTTATTTCCATATGGTAAATTTTATTTTAGTCATCCTTTTGTTATTAACTTCTAGGTGGCAGTCTGATAAAGTAACCCCATAAACTTTTTATTTTTTATATAGGTCCCATTATGTTACTTTAAAATGTTTATTATATTTCTAACTATTTTCAGTCAAAATACTTTGATACTATGTTATCAAACATGTCCATGGATATATTTTCATTTTGGATTATGTAACAAAGTTTTCTATAAAATAATTTTTAATTACATTTGATGACTTTTGTCTTAAATTCTACTAGGCCGATACCAGAATCATCACCTTTGGTTTTTTTTTTAAAGATTTTACTTATTTATTTGACAGAGAGAGAGAGAGATCACAAGTATGCAGAAAGGCAGGCAGAGAGAGAGGAGGAAGCAGGCTCCCTGCTGAGCACAAAGCCCTTTGCGGGGCTTGATCCCAGGACCCTGAGATCATGACCTAAGCCAAAGGCAGAGGCTTTAACCCACTGAGCCACCCAGGCGCCCCATAATCATCACCTTTGCTTTATATTTGTTTGCATTTGCCTGAAAATTTACCTCTTTAAATATCATAGCAGATTAATGAAAAGCTCCATCAACATATGTAAAGGCTTTTATCATAAACTAATAGGCAAAGGTAAGTGAAAATTTATACGGTACCCTAAGAGATCCAGAACACAAAATTATTAAGGTGGATTTTTCTTTCTATTGTTTGGCACAACTTCAAGAGGGTACATTTAATCTATTCAAAAATCTATATATTGAGAATCTATACAAATATTTTAGAGCAATTAGGTCAAGTTATCTTTTGGCACTTGTTCAAAGTTGCCATTAAGAAAATAATTTGAGAGGCTCCTGGGTGGCTTAGTCAGTTAAGCATCCAACTCTTGGTTTTGGCTCAGGTCATGATCTCAGAGTTGTGAGATCTAATCCCAAGTGGTGCTCCACACTCAGAGGGAATCTGCTTGGGATTCTCTCCCTCTCACTCTGCCCTTTCCCTCCACTTGCATGCTCTCTCTCTCTCTCAAATAAATAAATCTAAAAAATAAAAGAAAATAATTTGACAGTGACTGCCAAGAAATAGACATGTTAATAAATAGTGTCTACAAATGTTTACAAAATGTGTCATCTGGACTTCAATCACACAGATAACTTATCCTTAATAAGTAAGCCTCAAGGAAACAGTTGACTCCAGTCAGCTGTTAAATAAACAAGCTATATATAATACATTATAACTGATCACAGCTAGAGATAAGAAGTCAAAAGTAAACCCTAAGACTGTTGCAAAGAGAAAACTATGAAAGATAACACAAAAGAAATTTTAGGGAGAAAGTTATCCCCACTACATCCCATCCTCTACCCCTGTCAACCCCAGCAGCCTTATCACCACCAATTATATTAGAGTACTAGCAGATGAAACAGAACTGCCCTTTCTGGGGAGTTACGAAAACATGTACTTTAGTCATACTCACGTATCATAATCTTGAATGACCAGGCCCACCGACCAGATGGCAGTCAAATACTCATTAACACCATTGGGGCTAATGTAATGAAGGGAGTCAGGAGACCTTGGGTCACCATTAGAGCCAGTGAAGTCCACTCCCACCTGCCAAATAATAATCACAGCCCTTACTAAGGAGAAGCCAGACGCTCAATGTCCAGGAGAGAGACAGACATTCATCACAGAGCCTGCTGCTGCCATCTCCTAACAAATGCCTGGGCCTACCAGTATTTCCACAGACAATTAAACAATTAGAGCTTCAGCCTGAAACAACCTGCTATTCATATTTTTTCAAGATGACTCAAATCCGTGAATTATTATACCCAGGAGTTTAGACATAGGGCTTGTTTTGTAGGTTGTTTGACTAATGCTTTCTATAATTTAAATTACTCCATCAGAAGAAACAGATCTTATGAACAAAGTTGAAGGCTTCCTGATGAACTTAGACAACCTGTCTGAGGAGACCATACTAAATAGCTTGGGTAAATTTCAAAGTCAGTTTTACAGGAAAAGAAAGAACACTGCAAAACAGGAGGAAAAGTAACATGTTACAGCCTACTTTGAAAAAGTCAGTGTTACTTACAGTAAAATTCAGTTGACATCCTCCCATGATATAGTCAAGGAATGTGCATTCCACTGTAATCTAAAAATAAGAGCAAACTGTTAAAATCAAAAATCTCTTACTGGGGTACCTGAGTGGCTGAGTCAATCAGGCATCCAACCCTTGGTTTTGGCTCAAGTCATGATCTCCGGGTCATGGGATTGAGCCCCACAACAGGCTCTGCACTCAGCGAGGAGTTTGCTTGGGATTCGCTTTTCCTCTCCTTCTGCCCCTCACCCCCCCAATAAAAATAAATAAGTAAATCTTTTAAAAAAATTAAAACCTCTTACTATACAAGAGATACAAAGAGGGGCGTGTGGGTGGCTCAGTAGGTTGAAGCCTCTGCTTTCGGCTCAGGTCATGATCTCAGGGTCCTGCGATCGAGCCCTGCATTGGACTCTCTGCTCAGCGGGGAGCCTGCTTCCCCCTCTCTCTCTGCCTGCCTCTATGCCTACTTGTGATTTCTCTCTCTGTCAAATAAATAAAATCTTTAAAAAAAAAAAAGAGAGAGAGATACAAAGAGCTCTCTGGCATATATTTTTAACAGTTTAGAAACTGAACAGAATGGTGTGAGAACAATGAATCTTGGAACACTGAAAAAATAAAATTAAATTAAAAAAAAAAGGGGGGGCGCCTGGGTGGCTCAGCGGGTTAAAGCCTCTGCCTTCAGCCCAGGTCATGATCTTAGGGTCCTGGGATCGAGCCCCACATCAGGCTCTCTGCTCAGCGGGGAGCCTGCTTCCCCCTCTCTCTCTGCCTGCCTCTCTGCCTACTTGTGATCTCTCTCTCTCTGTCAAATAAATAAATAAAATCTTAAAAAAAAAAAAAGAAAGAAAGAAACTGAACAGAAGATGATGTAAGCAGGGGGAAACCACCCTAGTATTTGAGTTTAAGTACCCCTGCCCCTACTTGTCAAAAATCTATAAGATTTTACTTTGAAATAATTAAAGCAATCTTAAGACTAGAATTTTTTTAAAATTTATTTATTTTAGAGAGAGAGCATGAGCAGGGTGAGGGGCAGAGGATGTTGGGGACAGACTCCCTGCTGAATGGGGAACCCAAACTGGGTCTCAATCTCATGACCCCAATATCAAGAC
>CM053606.1:121907831-121936412 GCA_028646535.1 Procyon lotor | reverse complement strand
AGGAAATAAAGGTGGACAGAAGAACATGTTAAATGACACTGCAAGTATTTAATGAGTTATAAGCAATGTTACAACTTCTATAGGACAAAAGAGTCCATTTCTTTATTGAGTAAGTTCCATGATGGACAGATGAGTGGATGAATGGGATGAAGGAAGAAAACGAGAGAGAATAAAGGAGAGAGGGAGGAAGAAAGTAAAAGAAAGGGGGAAATTTATGGATTAAAAAAGACTTGAGGGGTGCCTGGGTGGCTCAGTGGGTTAAGCCTCTGCCTTCGGCTCAGGTCATGATCTCAGGGTCCTGGGATCGAGCCCCATATCAGGCTCTCTGCTCAGCGGAGAGCCTGCTTCCCCCTCTCTCTCTGCCTGCCTCTCTGCCTGCTTGTGATCTCTCTCTCTGTCAAATAAATAAATAAAATCTTTAAAAAAAAAAAAAAAGACTTGAAACATACCAACCAATTATACTGTTAAATGAATCTTTGGAGATACATCAAAATATTTACAGATGAAATGACATGATGTCTGGGTGGAGAGAAGATAGATAGGGGTGGTGATGAAACAAAATTGGCCATGAGTTATAAGTGTTGAAGATGGAGGATAGGGCTATGCAGGGTTTTATAAAGACTATTCTATTTTTATATGTTTAAATTTTTCCAAAATAAAAATAGTCCCTGGCTACTAGTCTTAAGATGTTTGCAAACTAAATTGTAAAGTAAATGAAAATGATAAAAAAAAAATATTGACTGGTTTATGTGTTTAAGTATAAAATCACTCAAAGAATTATTCTAATTCATGCTATATACTAAGTTGTTGTGTTATTATGTACTATATGCATCCTTCATTAAAAATAAACATTGACTTTTGGAAGCAAAGAGAAAAATCCCACATGGAATTTCTATTTCTTTTCCTAAGGTAATCCAACAACACTCTCTCAAATGACTTTTACAATAACCTTAATGCTTTTAATAACTCTTTTAAGCTAGACAAGCCCTTTGATAACACCTAGAAGAAAGAGGTAAAAGAAAATGGTTTCTGCTGAAACATACATAGAAAAGCAAAATTTAGAAGTAACTAAATACTCTTAAGTGATGCTCAAATGATGGAGTTCATAATACTAATTGCATTACTGTTTTTCAAAAAGGAATCAATGTGAGGCAAAACATGATTTCGTAGAAATGTGCATCAACTACCCACCTTATTGTCGAGTTTTCTTGCCTCCATTTCAAACAAGACCACTCTGTTATCCTTTATTTCTTCAGCTGAAATCTACGAGGAGATAAGGTAAGTGAAAGACAATACGTTTTAGGAGTTCTGATAAACTCAAAAGTACTGATTTATTCTATTATCTGATAATAAATATAATTTGTACTAATATACATGAATTTTTACATCTTTGATAAGAAAAAAGTACCACTCAGAAAGATAGATCATTATTTCTTTTATTTGTATAAAGTATTTTCCCCAAATATGCCAAATCTGTATTATGCAAGTTATTTTTCAAATGTTGTTGCCCAAACTGGATCTTCCCCTATTCTAGTGAAAAATCAAAGCCCCCGAGGCCCCTGGGTGGTTCAGTAGGTTAAGCATCTCCCTTCAGTTTATGTCATGATCTCAGAGTCCTGGGATCGAGCACCGTGTCAGGCTCCCCACTTGGAGACTCTGGTTCTCTATCTTCCCCTCTTCTCCTCTGCCTGCATCCTCCCACTCATGCTTGCGCTCTCTCGCGCGCGCGCTCTTTCTCTCTCTCTCTCCCTCTCTCTCTCTCTCTCTCAAATAAATAAATTTTTAAAAAAAGGAAAAAGAAAAATCAAAGCCCTGGAAGACTGCATGACTCTATCTAAAGTGTGAGCAAATCATACCTAGAGAACACTTTAAATTGAAATAACAGAACAGCAATTTTCATCCAATGTCACTGAAAAACTTATTCTAGTTAAAAACAAATTCCAGGCTATCATGACCACAAGAGCAATGAAGCTAACTACTGTAATGTTCCGTCTCATAGAAGTCAACACCCCAAAAACACTTAACATTCTTATGCCTCAGGAGATTTAAACCTGAGCAAAACAGTTGCTTAGGGAAATGCCCCCATAATGACAATAACCCTCAAATATGAGAGAGCCAGGCTTCCATTCTCAGACAGAGCTAAAGTTAGAAAGTATTGCTCCAGGCCATGATATCTTGGACAGAAACTCTAGAAGATAATTATTTTATCCTATTATTTAAAGATACTTATTTAAAGTGCGACATTATGTAATTTGAAATCTGAAACAATATAAAGCATATATTCATTTGCCTGGGACCAGTAATTAGCAACAGAAAAATCTGAGTGGGAGGATGGGCAGGTGAGCACAAGCGCAGAAAAGATTATTAAGAGTTGAGAGGTTCATAGATGTCGGGCTGGCTCAGTCAGAAGAGCACGTGATTCTTGACCTCGGGGTCATGAATTCGAGCCCCATGCTGGGTACAGAGATTACTTAAATAACAAAATAAAAACTTAAAAAAAAAAGAGTGGAGAGGTTCAATAGTCATGGCATAATATAAGATCCATTTGGAATGAAATCCATTATGCAGTTTCTGTCCTATTGGGGGAACTATATCTGCTTTGTAGAAGGTCAGATTAATCCATTCAGATGATTTAGTCATTTCTCTCTAACTTGGGGATTTAAACTTCCATGGGGGAGAGACAAGCATCACCAAGCTGCACCTGATTCCATGAGCAAATTAAGACTCAAAGAAGGAATTCGCATGCTGCATTTTTCTCCTTTTGACCCAACATATTTCCCATTTGTGATCATTATAAGTCAAGTACAGATGAAGGGCAACATTCAGGATCAAATGATAAAGCATGGCTATAGAGCAGTTGTCTGATATGTACAGTTTCAGCATGTCCTATTATGCTAAATCTTTTCAGGCAAAAGACAAATATCTTATTGTTACCGTAATGCTCCCTTTCCCCGCAGGTCTGCCATTTTTAAGCACCAGGGGTCGAGTTAGCTTCTTACTGGAAACAATCTGTCAAAATTGGAAAGTGATACAAAGAGCTATTTTACTTTAATATGTGAATTTTTAAGCTGAATGATTTCAAAAAGAGTTGAGTATAAAGTCAACTTAAGTCCTCAGAAATGAAAACAGTAAATCCATGCCTTAATGATTTAGAGGTTATAAAACACATCTACATATTTAAAATCTACTGGAAAAGATTTCTAAGGAGCAAGTCTGGCAGATACAATCTCCCCAACCACTAGTTTCTTTGTCAATTACTGCAAAGTTTAACCTCTTCCCTGTAATGGAAAAGAGAGACAGGTTCTCTTCACATATACTAATCACTGAGGTGAAAACCGTGTAGATAAGAGGTAGGCCTCAGGACACTCAATAAGTGGGATTCAATTTTTTAACTGACACATAACTTGAATATATAGCCCCCACAAAATATCATTTTGATTAGAATAATATAGTAGACCCAGATATTCTCGAATAGATACATCTATCAAATTCATTATAATTTAGCTACAATGTGATTTCTTTTCCAAAAAAATAAATACCTGTGTAATTTTCTCTTTGGTACTCTTCATCAAAGTTTTAGAAAACTGATCAGCTTCAGCTTCACATTGTCCTTGAGACATAGGTAATACCAAGATCCCCAAACAATACACAGAAAAATAAACAAATCTAGGCAAAAATGTCACCCACTGAAAAACAATGACTCTTCCTTCCTGAGGCCTTCCCAGCTCTGTTACAAATGGTCATGATCTCTCTTAATTATTTTTTTTAAGGTTTTGTTTATTTATTTATTTATTTGAGAGAGGAGCATGTAGCGGGGGTGGGGGAAAGTGTGCAGCACAGAGAGAGAGACAAGCAGACTCCGTGGTGATCTCAGGACCCTGAGATCACAACCTGAGCTGAAATTAAGAGTCTTACAACCAACTAAGCCACTCAGGCGCCCCCAGATTTCTCTTTAGAAGTCAGACTCTGAGAAAGAAGTAAAATGGTGAGCCTACAGACACACCTCTACCCTGATCAAATCTGTCATGTAAGAAACACAGATAATTAAGCAACTATGGATGGATGGTGGACCATCAAGTAGAAGCAGCAGAGAGTACCAGGGTGAGCACAGAGTGGTGCTCCAAACTACTCAAGGGGGTCAGAGGAGGCTTACTGGGGAGGAAGGCTTACACTGATGTACCCAAGGTTGAAGAAGAGCAAGCCAGGTAAAGCGACAGTGCTGGGCCACAGAGGATATAGAGGGATCAGTCACATTAGAATATCAGAGAAATTGCTGTTACTTTGGAAGCATTTATGACTTAAACATAAGAACAAAATTGTAGGAGCACTTGGGTGGCTCAAGTCTTTTAAGCCCCTGACTCAGTTTAGCCTCAGGTCATGATCTCAGAGTCTGCGCTCAGTGCAAAGTATGCTTGTCCTTCTCCCTCCCCATCTGCCCCTCCCACTACACTCTTTCTCAAAAAAACGGGTAAATTAAATCTTAAAAAAATTTTTTTAGGGGCACCTGGGTGGCTCAGTGGGTTAAGATCTCTCTCTCTTTTTTTTTAGAAGCACCAATTTAACAAATACTATTTTATTACTTAAAAATACACAGTGATCAAAAAAAATACATAGTGATCATAAGGGTACATGTCACAAATTACAAAAGAAAAATGTACAGGGAAAAGTAGAGACAAATGTGTTAAATGACAACAAGGTACCCACTCGTGTGGAGTCCATTAAGAATAAAACAGTTCTTCAATTCAGGTTATGATCTCAGGGTCCTGAGATCAAGCCCTGCATCGGGCTCTCTGCTCAGCGGGGAGCCTGCTTCCCCCTCTCTGCCTGCCTCTCTGCCTACTTATGATCTCTGTCTCTGTCAAATATGTAAGTAAAATCTATTAAAAATTTTTAAAAATTAAAAAAATTTAAAGAAAAAAACTGTACTGAAATCTGTAATTAGTCCACAAAGCAGCTAGAGCAATGGTATTATTTACTGAAATGTCAAATGAAACACCCCAACTCAAAAGAATTAATGGGTTTTGCCAAAAACACACAGTCCCTGCCCTTCTGAAAAATAAGATAAATTCTATAATGTTCAAACCAAACATATTAATATATGAAACAGGTCGGAATACATACGTTTGAACTCTAAAAATTAAACTAATGAGCACTTATAAAAAATGCCCAATTCTCTGGTTAAAATTTAGATACAATATACTGCGGTAGCTAATTATACTCACTTGCCCAAGGGTACATTCACATTCTCCCAAGAAGTCATCATCATTCAGCTGGACAGTTTTGTTGTCAATGTCATAAATCCCAAATTTCAATTTCTGAACCACTTCAAAGTAGTAATCAATAATAAATGTCTTGGAAAATGTGGGATTCAAGCAATTCTTAATCCTTTCCGTGCGATCAACCTATACTCATTCCCAAAACAAAAAGTTTCTTCAGATTAAAGTGCACTTACATTTTAGCATCTTTATGTGCTACTAACTAAATATAAGCATAACAGATAGCTAGAGAAAGTTTTTTTTAAAGAAAGTTTCTATATGTAGATGAAAAATTCCACAATCAAGGACAAACTTGCCCCCAAAAACTGCATTAACATATGAGTTGTTTCGATTATTTTAGAGTTGTAATAAGTGCTTCACATTATCAAAAGAGCAATTCAGATTGCTTTTCAGCTACGTATATAACATTACCTCATACCACTGCTGACCACTTGTATTCAAAAATAACACACATAAAGGGTCCGACTTTGACCCTACATCCATATCCAAAAGATTGTCACAGGAAACATTCAGCTCCACCTTCGTAACGCATTGGGCAGCCATCTCGAGCTGTGAGAAAACCAAGGAAACAGGATGCTAATGAAATGGTGCCTTTAATAAGTCCATACATACCCAACGAAATAGCTGAATTCTTAGGACACTGGAGTAAACTCACTAGAATAAGACTGTTAATATGTGCCTCCTGGCAATTCAGATGGCCATTAGCCCAGCCCAGTGATGTTGCTTTGGTCAGATTCTCTTGCTGGGATGAAACTCACTTACTGTATGATAATAAAATGCAGCTTTTAAAATGGCCAATAAGACATATTAATCTTCTTTTCACTTTACTATTAGTTTTGCCATTCAGAAAAAGTTCAAATATAATCTTGATCTTTCACATAAAGGTACACATAGTATTTAGCTGAAAAAATGAATCAAACCGCAACCTTTATTTCATTTGTAGTTGTTTATTTAACAAGATACTGAGTGAGATATTTCATTTTCAAAGAATTTCAGGGGCACCCGGCTGGCTCAGTTGGTGGAGCATGAGACTCTTGATCTCCGTTGTGGGTTCGAGCCTCACACTGGGTGCAGACATTATTTAAAAATAAAATCTTTAAAAACATAATCTCATCTAAGATTCTAACCTGAGGAATAAAAAACCCCAAATACACCCTTCTTCCCCCACCTCATCCCCATACATTTTACAGCAGTGGTTCTCAGTCTTGGCTGCTTATTGGAATCACCTGAGGAGTTTTCAAAGCCACTGATGCTGGAGTCCCACACAAAGAGATTTGACTGGTTTAGGGCACAACCTGGGCATCAGCTCCTTGGATGATTCTAATGTGTAGGCAAGGTTGGCAAACCCAGTCTTCCACAGAGCATCCAACGAATAAGCATGGCTCATGTTCCCTTAAGACTTGCTAAGATGGTTAGCCTAACTTTCACACACCCCTCTTCACTCCAACTCCAATCAATATATGAAGAGGACTGGGGACGAGGTGGAGTACTTGGGAGTTGATAATGCATTTAGGGTGAGCTGCTTTCCTTCCTGATCCCAGGGAAAGAAAGGAACTGCAGGTGTCACCAAGAAGAGGACACAGGCACTGCATTCCACCGTTCAAAGTTCACTTAACCAGTGGTCTAAGAGTGCAGTGGAGGCTGATGATGGTAGGACAGGTTCTGGAGGTAAAAGGTAACTCCTGCCCTAGAGCTGCTGGTGACATCCTTAGAATATGGAGTATTTAATGCCCTTGACTTCCACTTTGAGATGAGCAGAAATTCTGGGACAACGGGAACAAATCCACTCGTCATCCTGTTATATTTAAACAGGATATCTGTGCTGTACAAAATGCCTAATCAAGTCTGAAATGATAAGAATTACTATGAGAAGAGCCCTTTGGCAATGTCAAAAAAACTCATGTCTCATGAAAACTCTTTAGTTACTCTAACGGACTCTCTAAAAATCGTAGCAATCCTCAATGTGTGTCAAAAATCAATACCAGCACTCAATATTCCTAAATTAAAGGAGAATGAGAATAATGAGGTAGGTTTCACACTCTTAATAACTAGAAATTCCTTTTAAAAGTAGAATTATTGGGGCACCTGGTGACTCAGTCATCGTGCATCTGCCTTCTGCTCAGGTCATGATCCCAGGGTCCTGGGATCAAGCCCCACATGGGGCTCCCTGCTCAGAGTGAAGCCTCCTTCTCCCTCTCCCACCCCCCTACTTGTGTTTCCTCTCTTGCTGGGTCTCTCTCTGTCAAATAAATAAAATCTTAAAAAAAATAAAAGCAGAATCATTCCTTAATAAGACACAAAATTCACAAATTCCCAATTTGCCTACTGAATACCCTACCCAGGTATTTTGTAAAACTAAACCTACTATAAATTCAGATTTCTTTATTTTGCCACCCTACATTGTCAAAATTATTAAGTGCCAAAATACACAGTGCTGACAATATGTGCCAAAGATTTAAAGATCAAGGAGAAATCACTGAAGCAGACAGAGGATAAAACAGTACCAAGACTGTGAGTCAGACTGACATTCCCTGGGCTTTAAAGGATTCCATTAGGTGACGAGAGAGACAGCACAGAGTAGAAAAGACACAAGACATTAGAAGGCATGGGGATAATAGGATGAAGTGGCTTAATTTTCAATGTCACTTGTGTTGGGGCACCTGGGTGGTTCAGTCAGCTAAGGGTGTAACTCTTAATCTTAGCTCAGGTCTTTGCTCCTTCCTCTTCATCACCCCATATGATAGGCTCTGGAATTAGACAGATGAGTTCTCATGTGGATCCCGCATTGACTTAACGTGTGACCTCAGGTGAGAGTCTCAACCTTCCTAAAGCCCCTTGGTTTCCTCATCTGCAAAATGAGAATAATAGCTGTCCCTTTCTCATACAGCTGTTGCGAGGACTAAATGAGTGAATATATTTAAATAGTGCCTAGTACCTGCTAAGTGTTCCAAAGCTATTTATTACTATTATATTATTTAGGAACTACTTGCCTCCAGGTCTGATCTTCTCCCGTATATCCCATGTTTCATTTTTTTTTTTTTACTAGTCTATTCCATGATGATTTCTCTAATTATTCCAACGTACATCGAGTCATTTGAATTCCTGCTGCACTAATAGTAACAGATAACTACAGTAGGAACAAGATCAAATCTGGAGTAAATTTGGAATAATACCTGGGTTGAATCCTGCATTCGTTGATAGCTGTGTGACCTCAAATAAATTATTTTTTGAGCCTAGATTTTCTCATCAGTGAAAATGGAGATACTGTAAGTAAACTTACAAATGAGGCATGTGCTATGCATCTTGCTTTTCATATCTAACATAGAATCTATGGAATAAATGTTAGTTGTATAATTTTTTTCTTTTGCCTAAGATAGTTTAAGTCTTATTGTATACATTGTACTGTATTGTATTGTATTGTATTGTATTGTATTGTATTGTATTGTATGTCAGCTGTACCCAAGATAATGCAGTATCCTGTGGAGAGATTTAGAATGAGTAAAGATTTCTAAAGCTCCTGAAGAACATGTAAAGAATTGTCTACCAGCAAGCAGAAAGCCCTCAAAGTTCCAAAGATGGGGAGAATTCAACAGAAAATGCATCATATCTATGTGTGAAGTCCGTCTCACAGCAAGGAGACACAACACATTAGAGGAGCATTATTTTTTTCCCTAACAATGCTCGTACAAGAGCTACAAAAACAACCTGCCAGACGCACCTGATTATTTAGTAAATTGTTGATATAATATTACTACATTGCTGTTAGGACACAAATTTCCTCTATTAACAGCATTCCCCATGAAAATGACTCTGAATGCAGCCTCATTTTTTTCTAGAAACTCATTATGGCTGAATGACAAATGGGAGACATTACATAAACAATCAGATCTGGAACCTTGTTAACAGCAACATTCCCGATGACGCTTTCTTCATTTCCTTTCGGTGTCATCATCCAGCACATGATACACAATTTTAAAGAGAGCAATGGGGTATTCTTTTATGATGGAGGACAACAAAGCAAATGTTTTTTCCTATTTTGGAGAATAGGAGATTTGGATGGGATAAGTGACCAGGCAGAGGAATGTGTGTGTACAACGGAAGAGCGATTCTATGTGTTTTACTACCCAAAAAGCAGGACGATAGAAAAGACAGAAGAGCTTCCAGGGGTGGAGAATAGCTTCTTACTACACAGATTATTTATTGGAGAATTGTCTAGTTTCTAAAATGAAAATAACACCTGGAAATACTAAACCTATCAACCATTCTCCTAGTAACCCTAATTTTCCTGAATCAACGTTATACAACACAGACAGTTCAAAGGAATTAAAAATAAGACCTAATCATTGAATTTGGGCTGGATGTATGAAATTTAAAGTATACGCTCAATCCTAAGCCCTAGCTGAAAATTCTTAAGTCTTGTATGCTTTCTCTTTTCCCATCTTCCCTTAGAGGTACTCCTTACATCTACTCAGTAAAGCAGATTCTTGCCTAGTACAATTTCAAATCACTTGCAACTATGGAGGTGTAGAACCTTCTCTATACCTGTGGTCACAACTTTTTCAGGTCTTCTGTAGCTCTACCTGCCTACTTAATGGTCTCCAGAGGGGTACTCCCACTGCCATCCTCTCTCCATTCATATCATGATTTTATCACTTCTGATTAAAAAAATAATATGTATCAGGTGCCTGGGTGGCTCAGTGGTTAAGCATCTGCCTTCCACTCAGGTCATGATCCTGGGGTCCTGGGATCAAGCCCTGCATTAGGCTCCCTGCTCAGCGTGGGGTCTGCTTCTCCCTCTCCATTCCTACCTCCCACTTATGTTCTCTCTCTCTCTCAAATAAATAAATAAAATCTTAAAAAAAATAATAATTAAAAAAATCATCATTACTGGCTATGCAGGGCCTACCCT
This sequence comes from Procyon lotor, assembly GCA_028646535.1. Lineage (NCBI taxonomy): Eukaryota > Metazoa > Chordata > Mammalia > Carnivora > Procyonidae > Procyon > Procyon lotor. The sequence goes on along the minus strand of CM053606.1, from coordinate 121,926,227 downwards.
AGTCCAATTAGCTACACCTGGAATTCATGGCTGTCTACATCTGCCCCCTAGCCTGCCCATCTAAATTTGTCAAGATCCATTTCAAATGACACTTTCTCCATCAAGCTGTTGCTAAACCCCCACTATCATAACTGTAGGGCAGTTATGGTACTGACACTATTTTCTTTCCACTATTGTTACTTGTGAGCATGGCCCACACCCTTTCTATCGACTGTGTGCTGAAGACAAGGACCTGTGTTTTACTGTTTCCTCTGCATCCTGAAGCATGATGTCTGACAGCAGTATTTCATGGCCAAGACAGCAGTAATTTTGGAGTTAGTAGGCTTGGTTCAAATTTCCTTCCCATCATTTATTTGGGTGTGTCAGCTTTACCAAACTGTCTGTCGGAACTTCAATTTCCTCATCTGTAAAATGGGGCTAAAGAAATTACCTGACAATTGTAGGTTTGTAGGGCACTCGCATTTTTAGATATTCTATGAATTGTAGCAAGTATTATTTATAAACTATTCAAATATTTTAGCTGATAGTCTAGCATCAATGGTTTATTATGCAAAGTAAGACATAATGCACCTTTCTCATCCTTGTTTATAAAGAACTTCCTAGAAAAATAATAAAAGAATGTCTGGGATTTACACAAAATTAATTTGCCAAACAGGCAAGCTTTCTTATAGATAAGTGCTAATTTTCCTAAATCCTCTCAGAAGAGCTTGTTTACTTGAGCTACTGCATAGTTGGTACATGGGGGGTGGGGGGGGGTGGCAGAGCCAGTGTCAGTGACTCCTTATTTGTTGTAGAACAATTGGGAGGGAGAAGTCAGTGCCTAGCCACCAAGGTTTTTAGTAAATTTCACTCTTTAGCTACTAAATGAGGAGGCTGGCAACTTTACAAAGTTCTTAAAGGTTCCTTCTGGTTCTAATACCATGATTCACTAACTGCTATCCATAGTGTATCCTGCATCACCTCCACTGAAAACAAGCAGGGTAACCTTGGGGCAGTTGGAATGCGGCCCAGCAACGTCAGCAGGACACACCCCATGCAATGTTTCTCAAATTATGTGGCTCAGAACAGTAAAAGTGTCCCCCTCGACCTCCCTAAAAAAGTGAGGGAAGCGTAATAAGGCAGTCAATTTAAAAGCTGCCACTACTTAGAGGTCCCAGATCAAACCAACAAGTGTTTACATTAAGAGGTTACTGTTTACCTGTTATCATGCTAAAGACAGTGGGGACCTGATACAGCAATAGAAGACCTTGGAACTCATTATAATCATATTGGGGAGATCCATTCATTCAACAATTATTTACTGAGTATCTTCTATGTGCTCTACATGGGGGGGGGGGGAAGACTGCAAAGCAAAAGCAAAATACCTAGCTAATCACAATACACGGAAATAACACAATATAAAACTGTGTGGTGCAGAGAGGAAGCAATCAAAGTGCCCTCAGAGCTGGAGAAGAAATCTAGAGACTTCATTTTTACCGAGGATTAAAACTATACTCCATTATAAAGGAATTTATATTCATGTTGCTGCTTGCTCCTGGACCTTTTTTTTCCCTTAAACTTAGAGAGAGTGGGAGAGGGGAGAATGGAAAGAAAGAGTAAATACACGTGCCTGGATAATTTCTGGCTTTTGCTTTCTACAAAATTTTCAAATGCTTCCAAATAATATATTATCTTCTAAACTTTACAAAACAACAACAACCACAACAAATAATAATAAATTGGGTAGGACAAGGAATAAGTACCATATGGCAAGAGGTCAATATACCAGACCTATGACTATAATATATATACATAATATCTGGGTTATATATAATATATAATATCTAGATTGTCTCAGAATGTTTGTTAACTTTCAAACAACACAATGTGTCTATTAGAAAAAAAATAATAATTTGCCCAAACATTTAAATTACTTGCCCAAAATAAACAAGTTAATAAGTAGCAAGGCCAGAACAAGAACCCAGATTTGTTTCCTATCATGCCAGAATGCCCTGAGAACACTAAGGCCTGTAATTAATCATTACTTAGTATAACAGCAATATTCTATAATTAATTTCCCTATAGCTTTTTAGTTAGTATATCAAATGTAAATATTCAGCCTTACACAAATTAATGAATATGATCTTATAAAATTAGAAGATTAATTTTTAGGCTATAACTATGATTATCTTTCTTAAACAAAAATAACCAGGATAAACAGTAACGGCCAAACAGCGGAAAAACTGGAATGGTGTGTATATTTATTTGGCAAAGAGGAGAGAGAGATCACAAGTAGGCAGAGAGGCAGGCAGAGAGAGGTGGAAGCAGGCTCCCTGCTGAGCAGAAAGCCCGATGCGGGGCTCTATCCCAGGACCCTGAGATCATGACCTGAGCTGGAGGCAGAGGCTTTAACCCACTGAGCCACCCAGGTGCTCCTGGAATGGTGTGTATTTACATCACAGCAGTTCATCTTCAAGACAGCCCATTACACTGTGAATTACTTAAGGCTAAGAAAGCATTTTCTTCTTGCTAGGGTCTCCACATACACAGATCTACATGGGGGACACAGGATCTCAGGGCTTTCTCAAGGCAGCAACATTAATTCTCAGGAATATACCACACTTAATATCCAGGGGAAAACTTACACTAAAGGATGTACAGTAAGCTTGCCCTGTATTTATTAAGAAAATGATGCCCAGGGGCACCTGGGTGGCTCAGTCCATTAAGTGTCCGAGTCTGCCTTCGGGGTCCTGGGATTGAGCCAGGAATCTGGCTTCCTACTCAGCAAGGAGCCTGCTTCTCCCTCTCCCTCTACCACTCCTGCTCCCGCTCCCTCTGTTTGTGCTCTCTCATGCTCTCTCTCACAGAAAATAAATAAAATCTTTTTTGGGGGGGATTTTATTTATTTATTTGACAGAGAGAGAGAGAGAGAGATCACAAGTAGGCAGAGAGGGGAAAGCAAGCTCCCTGCTGAGCAGAGAGCCTGATGTGGGGCCTCGATTCCAGGACCCTGAGATCATGACCTGAGCCAAAGGCAGAGGCTTTAACCCACTGAGCCACCCAGGCACCCCAAAAATAAATAAAATCTGAAAGAAAGAAAGAAAGAAAGAAAGAAAGAAAGAAAGAAAGAAAGAAAGAAAGAAAGAAAGAGAGAAAGAAAAGAAAAAAAGAAAAAGAAAAGAAAGGAAAATGGAGCCCACATTTTTTTAATCCCTGCAGTGGAATACTAGTAATGGGAATAGAGAATTAGAATTAGGCCAAGTATTAAAACACATAAACAGAGAAAAGGGCACGTCTTCTTTTTAATGTTAAAAAGGGACCAACAGGAAGGGTCACTGGACCAGGAGTGTGAAAAAATGGAGTGTGGTTGTGTGTCAGTCCTACCACATGTGCCCCAAGTGCTATAACTGCTCTAGGCCTCAGGTTTTTCAACTGTTAATTCTCAGAGTTGAGCCAATCACTTTAATTAACTTTATTTGTTTGTTTGTTTGTTTATTTATTTATTTATTTTTACTTTAAGTAACTTTAAAGCCTCTTCTTGTTACTATTCCATAATTATAGTGAATACAGAACTTGTTTAGGAAGTGATACTAAAGAGTAGAGAAATTTAAAAAGTAGAAAATAGCAGAAAATTTATAAGAACCAAAAGAGAAATGGAAGGAAAAGAATAAAATTTTCCAAATTCAGCTTCCATCTCCCACTACCGAAAAAGCTATAGCTGAAAAAAACATATATTTAGATACTTTCCCACCAGTTTGCTTGAAATTGTTATTAAATTCTCTATCGCCGGATGACTTGAACAAATCAACAAACAAAACACCAGGCCCAATCTATTAGGTACATGCAGCAGAATAAGGAAGTGAGTTTTACTACCATCCATGGAATCTAACATTATTAAACTCCCAGCTCGTATCACAGCAGCAAAAGCAACCAGCTTTTGATCACCATTTTTTTTAATGAATTTCCAGATTCTTGAATAATCCTGAATAAAATCTAGATAGCAATGCTATTGCTGGTATCTGAACATGCAGAATTGGGAAAAGATATATTTTTATATTACTCTTACTTTATTATTTTTTTAAAGATTTTATTTGTCAGAGAGACAGGGAGAGAGAGCACAAGCAGGGGTGCGGCAGACAGAGGGAAAGCAGACCCCCACTGAGCAAGGAGCCCTAAATCTAGGGACTCAATCCCAGGACCCTGGGAAGGCAGATGCTTAACCAACTGAGCCACCCAGGTGTCCCTTACTCTTTAAACACAGAAAGTATGTGCAGTTTTACCCTGTCCTTATTGTTACAAAGTGAGCAATTAACTACAGCCCCTTCCTTGATTTCTCTAGAAAATTCCTAAGATTATATTGATCTGTTCTATGATTCAAAGCAGGCTATAGAGTTTACTTCACATGTGTTTTCAGGTTACACTGCTTTACTAATCCCAGTGGCGGCTTTATATACATTTTAGAAATGTCACTGATTATACTATCAAGCCTATCAAATGAACAGTTCATAGTACATGAGCTGAGTGTTAATAAAAGTTAGAAGCAGTTGCAACATCTCAATGTTGCCTCACTTTAGGAAACATGCATCTTGGCAAAATTAGCTACAAAGTAAGTATCTACAAAGTGAATCATCTTTTACCAAAAATGGCATTGATAAAAATCAGAGCTATTCCCCTAGCAGAAAATTCCAGGATGCCCAGATGAAAAATATTAAAATTCTAAGGGTTCAGTAAAGCTGCTGGCAGGTTGGAGATTATAAAAAGGTACAATGACCTGCTGAGACTGATGTCCCTTGGTGTTCAAAGCAATTTAAGAACTCTCCACCTTCGGGACGTCTGGGTGGCTCAGTCGTTAAGCGTTTGCCTTCGGCTCAGGTCATGATCCCAGGGTCCTGGGATCGAGCCCCGCTTCGAGCCCCTCATTTAGCCCCGCATGGAGGCCCCCATCGGGCTCCCTGCCCGGCAGGAAGCCTGCTTCTCCTGCTACCATTCCCTCTGCTTGTGTTCCCTCTCTCGCTGTGTTTCTCTCTGTCAAATAAATAAAGTCTTAAAAAAAAAAAAAAAAAAACCTTTCCACCTTCTGGAATCTCCTAGGTGTTGGGCCAGCCATCAGAACTTGTCACCGGTCCCTACTATCCAAATACGCCCAACTCTAAAAGCATGCTTCCTAAAACACGGCGCCCTTCCTTCTCTTCTTAGCTAGGCCGTACAATATTTAATTGGGCAAGACAGGCATTTCACATTTGTCACTTTGTGCTCCTTTCCAGTTCATGGTGAACAATGACACAAAAAAATTCGTTCAGTTTAAAGCTGGAACAACTACAACTACTTTGTTCTCAAGATTTAAGTTTGGGGGCGCCTGCTTGTGTTCCCTTTCTCGCTCTCTCTCTCTCTCTCTCAAATAAATAAATAAATAAATAAATAATCTTTTTTTAAAAAAGATTTAAGTTTGTACTTTGAGCAGGGGCACCTGGCTGGCTCAGTCGGTAGAGCGTGCGACTCTTGATCTTGGGGTTGTAAGTTCAAGCCCCACGTTAGTTATAAGATTACCTAAAAATAAAGCCTTTAAAAAAATAATAAAATTTTGTATGTTGAGCAAGGACTGTTGAAATGTTTATACATTTCCTGATTTCAAGAATATTCCGTTTATGGTTACTTGGCACATGAATTTCAACTGGTTTTAACTTTCTGGCAACCCCCTTTCTATTTCCCAAACATGAACAGTTTATAAATACTATTCAATCAGTCAACGCATATTTATAGAGTATCTACTGTGTGTCAGGTCCTGTTCTGAGATGTTGGGAAAACAACGAACAAAACAAGTAACCTGCCCTCCTGAGGCTACACTATAGGGAGAAAGACAATAAAAAAAGATAAGTAAATGGGGAATGGGGGGAATGTCTGGCTGGATCCGTAAAGCACTAGAACTCTTGACCTCAGGGTCGTGTTAGGTGTGGAACCTACTTCAAAAAAAAAAAAAAAAAAAAAAGAGTAAATAATCAACCTAATGGAATTATATAAGCCTGAAATGGTGAATACCTAAGATGGGGAAACCAGTCTCTTCTGAACATATGTTATGTGACATTTAACTCACAGAAAGAGTTTATGTAACATGTGTAGTTATAAAGTACAACAGTCAAATAAACATCTGTAAAACCACTACCCATCTTAGAGTCTTTGCATATCTACATCAAGGGCCAGTAACTTTTTCAGTAAAGAAACAAAAAGTAAATATTGTAGTTTTGGCTGGTTAGTCACTCATGGTCTCTGTCACAACTACTCAATCTGCCCTGGTAGAATGAAAATGGCCACAGACTGAACGGGCATAGCTGTAGTCCAATAAAACTGTATTTACAAAGACAAGCCATGGCTGGATTTGGCCCACAGGCTAGAGTTTGCTGACCCTTGACTTAGGTCAAAGACTCTGAAATGTTGGAATCAAGACTCTTAGAACATAGGCTATTTGACCCAAGGGATCCTACAGTATTAGTTACTATCTGAATCACAGGATTCTAGAAAGTCACACTGGAGCCTCAGAGTGTTAGAAGTACAAAGCGTCAGTTGTTAGACGTTAGAATTTTGTAGATGGTCTGGACATGAGTCAAGAAGTTCTAGCCCTTAATTGACCAGTATGGTACACACTGGTGACATGAGGCTACTGAACATTTGAAATGTGGTGCCTCTGAGATGACATGAACATGATTTCAAAGACTGAAATGAGAAAGAAATGTGAGAAGTCTCAGTAAACTTTTTATCATATATTGAAATGATAATATTTTAAATATACTTGGTTAAATAAAATATGTCACTAAAAATGTTTAAAAAGATAAGTTAGTAAAATATATAGTATGCTATGTGTTAAAGTGCTAAAGAAAAAAATGAAGCAGGGGAGGAGAATAAGAAATATTGAAGGCGGGGTACAACTCTAGATATTTTATAAGCTTATCTTGACAACACAATCAGGAAATATTTGCTTTGATTTTCACTTCTTTTCAAATAATCCTGATCCCTAAACAGATGAAAATGTGACCAACAAGTTCCTCTTTACAGTTGCAGATATCTATTTTAACATGTACTACCCTATTAGAGGAATAGTAAACTAAAGCTCAGAAAACTGAAGTAGCTTGATGAAAATGCATATTGCAACCATACTGTGCTTTGGTAATTTTCACAGGAACCAGACATAATACATCCACCTGGTAAGAGGACATTTCAAAATTTGCTAAAATGAATGGTATTTCCTTCTATTTTTCAAGGGAAAACTATATTAATATGCTATCCATCTAATTCATGTTGGTAAATTTGACCAATAACACACTGATTTTAATGTTTTTTTAAAAATATGATTGGAAAAACAATGACTGCTCACTGATAAGCTGTTATATACTAAAAGAATACAGTTTCTCCAAAAGAATCCCGATACTCTTCCACTAGCCTCTTCAAATTTAAGCCAGCAAAATCAACTTAAATGTAGTTATCATCTTACCAAATGTTTATATAGCGACTGGCTTTGATTACATCAGAAACTTAAGTATTGTAGTTAAATAAAATCTATGATACTTTCAGGGGCTCATTTGAACCACCTTCTCAGTCAATCTTTCAACAAATCTTCGACCACATATTCAACCTGACTAGCGATCCTTATAATGTAAGTAAGAACACAAAGGAAAAAATTGGTGGGAAGGAAGCTAACTAGTAGGGTAAAGGTAATAGTGGGTACATTAGAGGAATGTCCAAGTCTGGGGTCCTCAAATTTGTTGAGTACCACCAATAGATGGTGTCATTGATCCTTGCTAAAAGATCCCCCTCAGAGACTATGTTTTTGATGATCAGTGGAGGTGGCTAATTACAGATCTTTGAAGGTCAAAATGTTATTTAGTCATATTTCATATCCAACACTAACTATCTCAATTTTGCTGACAGACACACTTTCTGGCATAATAACTCAATGACAAAAAAAAAAAGAAAGAAAGAAAAAGGAGAAAAGAACCTCTAACAATAGTAGGGGGGAAAAAAGCACAGCAATAGTATGAAGAGAAAAGGAGGACGAGGAAAACTATGTCTAAAGCTATACCAAGAATTGATAGGAGCTAAGATGCAGTATGAACTGGGTATCTGAACAGATGCCGCAAAGGAAATATTCAGGATTACAGTGATAGCATTGGAAAGAGTATGTAACAAAATATCTGAATATGTTTAAACTTAAGGTGCTTTAAATTTATGTGGAAATCAAGACCACTGTCTATAAAGTGTTTACAGTTACAAGAGAAATTAGGAGAGGTGTCCAATCATTACACAACCCGTAAAAGACAAAGTATCCTTTTGTTTCCCCATCCTGAAAACTCCTCTCCCTCTCCATTCTCCAGGGGCTAGATCTGACAGAAGAAATCCTGAAAGAGAACTAACCGCACACTTTATTGTGTGGTTCGGCCAGGCACCTTGTAATCTGGGGAGTGCTGAAATTCAGCACCCCCTCACATCCAGAGAGTCTCAACATGGTCCAGTCCCAAAAACTTGCTTTCTTTGAATATTTTTAGCCCAGAGTGGGATGCATTTTTCCAAAACATCAGCCAAAAGGAATTGCCTTTAAAAATACATCTCAGAAAAGCAAAAAAGTGGCCCCAGGTACCAAAGATTAACCTATTGGTTTCACTACAATTGTCATCATATATGTCATCTGTTCTTAGTTCTCCTTTCTTATCCTTCCCTGCTTCTCTCTACCTATGCTCTATGCCTATCCGAGTTTTGTTTGGCTCTGGCTGGCATCACTCAGAACTGGAGTTTTCCTACCCCAGTTAATGACAACAGCAAGATATATGTAACTATACATAGCTTACCACTAAATATGTGCCAAGTGCTTTGTTAAGTGTATTACAAATATGATCTTATTTAATTCACGTAAAAACCGTATGACATAGGATGTATTTTATTTCTATTTTACAAATGCAGAAACAGGCTCTAAAAGGTTAAGTCACCTGCCCAAAGTCACACAGCTAACAAATGTCAAAGCATACACTTGAAACCCAGGTATCTGTCTTATCCCAAGCAGAAATGTTCTTTACATTAAGCTATAAAGCCTGTTCCCTGAAATCATACAAAGACCTGAAATCATACAGACACCTGAAATTCAACTCTAATAGTACTATTTAGCACTTACGCAGTTTGGTAAATTATTTAATCTGAGTTCCGAGTATGAAACAGAATAACAATACCACCTAAGTATGTGGTTGTGACCATTAAATGAGCTAACATATACAAAAATTTTCTAACACAGTGTTTATGGGTCACTGTAACCAAAAATCGCTATATTCAATCCCGCATTCCTTCTGATTCTCTATTTGATTTACTGAGGCAGCCACAAAGAGATAACAGCAAGGGTAAGCAAAAACTGTGGGTCACCAACCAAGCGTAAGGTTAATGGTCTATACGCTCGTTGTTCTCCCAAAGGTTCTGGCACTGCAAAACCAACGCAACTGCACTTCCTCCAAGTCCCTGCTTGTAGTGAGCCCAAAACACTACACAGAATATGGGAGTCCGAGCCGAAACAGGAGTTCTCAGGACACCCTGTCTCGCAACCTTCTGCTCTACTATGAAATCAAGAGTTACCTTTTCCCGCCCCACCTAGCTGCTTCTCCTGGACCCCTCAGCGGCTCTGAAGCGTGCCCTGTTCCTCCAGGCAGGAGGAACCTGACCCAGTCCTTCACCCCACTGGTCGCAGCGGCTGTTTCCAAGAGTGTCCTTCCCCTGGGCCGCAGGCCCGACCCTCCCTGCTGGGGTAGGCTGGCTATCTGGACACCGCCCGCCCAGGTGCACGAACGCCAGGCCCAGGAGGCTCCTCGAGGCCCAGAGCTGAGCCCCGAACTCTGGCTTCTCCGGGAGGCGCTAGCTAGCCCCGGGCCTCCCCAGGCCGCGGACCTCGCTTGCTGAGGCTCGAGAGTCCCTTGCGCGCTCCGGCCGATCCCTCGCCGCAACGAGCCCAGGGTGCACTTCCAGCGCTAGGGCGGTACGGGCCCCGCCGCGCGGAGCCTGCGGGCCCGGACTGTCCCCACTCCTCCCCCCAGGGGATCTGTGGGTTGTTGGGGCCCCGCTACACCAGCCCCGAAGCAGATAGAGGCCCGCACTCACATCCTGCTCTCAGTGGTGTAAATCAGGTAAGGGTGGAGACCAGGGAGCCAGAGTCCACGGGGTAGCCGGTGCGCAGGGATTCACAGGAACCCGAGGCCGAATGGGCAGAGGGCGGGGCGGGGCTGGGCTAAGGGGAAGCTCCGCCCACTACGGCCTCGGACCGCCCAGTACTGATTGATCTGCACCTAGAGAGTAGACTGATGATTCAAGACTCTTTAGGAGATGGCTTGCTTATGGAAAGACCCAAGCTGATTTTAGACATAAAAATGAGTTGCATGGTGCACAAAAATAAATTTCAGAAGCATAAAAGAGTTAAAATATCTGAGAAAATTTGTACTACTATCTGAAACCAGGAAAAAATCAGAAATGCAAACTCCTAACCATTCTTATTTAGAGCGTTTTCAATGTGCGCACTACCCGAGTCATTTTACATCAGAATCTCATTTAATTCTCACAATTTTGTGACGTAGTTAGTGCCATTAACCCCATTTCGCAAATGAGAAAACTGTGATTGAGTAATTTGAAATATGGTAGCTGGGTAATTGGTCTACTTGCCTGAAGTCACAGATTCTAAGTAAATTAATTGCAAAGCATCCTGCTTGACTGCTACTTGATGCTGCCTACAACTAAACAAACTACTTCGGAAAATATTGCTACATTTGTCCACCAGAAATTGAGAAAGTCTTCCCAAGGAAAACAGGGACAAAAATCAATAGGCAAACACATGAGAAAATATTGGCTGCAAACCTGATATTAAAGGAAGGAGTAGTCTCTAAAGTATAAATTGGTTTTTAAAAAATAGAAAAGTGAGCAAAAGATATATTCTTTGTAACTGCAGAAGACAGGGGCACCTGGGTGGCTCAGTCAGTTAAGTGACTGCCTTCAGATCAGATCATGATCCTGGGGTCCTGGGATGGAGCTCCACAGCAGGGAACCTGCTTCTCCCTCTCCCCCCGCTCCTGCTCTTTCTTCTCTCTCTCTCTCTCTCAAATAAATAAAATCTTAAAAAAAAAATAAATTGCAAAAGACTATGGAAAATGAAACAAATGAGGACTTTTCTAAGTAAAAAAAATGACTTTTAATCCAAAAAATGCAAACAAAACACATTTAAATAATTACATCATTGCAAGTGAAAATTCATTCATTTATTTATTGAACACTTTCTGGGGGCCTACTATGGGCCATGCATTGTTCTAGACTTCTGATTAACTAGTGACAGAAGTTTCTATCCCAGAAGAACAAATAATAAGTTATTAAAAACAAATGAGATTATTTCAGATAGTCATAAGTACCATAAGGAAAGTAATATAGGGTAATGTGATAGGGAGGACCTTGGGGATAATGGGGAGATTTTTGTTTTGTTTTGTTTTGAAGGTTTTATTTTAATCAATCTCTATTCTCACCATGGGGCTCAAACTCACAACCCCCAGATCAAGAGTCACGTGCTCTACCGACTGAGCCATCTAGGTGCCCCAAATGGGGATTTTTTTAGATTGGGTATGAGGAAAGTCTCTCTAAGACAGTGATATTTTTTTTTTTTTAAGATTTTATTTATTTGACAGAGAGAAACACAGTGAGAGAGGGAACACAAGCAGAGGGAATGGTAGAGGGAGAAGCAGGCTTCCTGCAGAGCAGAGAGCCCGATGCGGGGCTCGATCCCAGGCCCCTGAGATCTGACCTGGGCCGAAGGCAGCCGCTTAACGACTGAGCCACCCAGGCGCCCCAAGACAGTGATATTTGATTAAAACCTGAAAAATAAGAAAGAGCAAGTCATGCAAAGATCTGAGATCAGGGGAATGATAGACAAAGACAGAAAAAGATTTAGTAAATTGTAGGGACAGAAACAAGACTTGTGGTTGGACAGTAGGGAGAAGGAAGAGAAGTACTTTAGTTTTTACTGAAGATTATAAAGACAAATTTATTTTACTTTTGGTTCTGATTTTACATTTAAGTGAAAGTCCTCAGATACCACTAATTTAGTTGCAAGTTTCAAAATTTCAAGAATACATATCTATATCCATACCTAACCTTCCTGGCTTTTGGCTCTACTAAAATAGGGAAAGAAGTAGGACAAGAGAATGGTTTTATAGTTTTTATATTTTTAGTACCCATTATGGCTTCAGTTCAGGTCATGATCTCAGTGTTTTGAGACTGAGCTTCATGTTGGGGCCCATTGCTCAGTGGGGAGTCTACTTCTCCCTCTCCCTTTCCCCCTCCCCCCATGTTCGCATGCTCTCTCTCTCAAATAAATAAGTAAAATCTTTGGGGGGAAAAAAGAAAGATGAATAGAAATTAACTAAGTAAGAAAGAGTGTAGTGGGATGGGAGCAAGGGGGAGGTGCCAAGACAGTGGGATGGGAAGGAATCCCGACAGAGAGAATATCATGTAGGAAGGTCTGAAGCTCATTGTAGGAAAGAAAAGATAGTGTGCCTGGAGTCAAGAGAGAAATATTACAGACTTACAGAAACTAAAGAAACATGACAGTTAAATGCAGCACATAAACATATAATCAGGATTGGTCTGATTTGGGGAAAAAGTGGTTGCTATCTAGGATAGCTTGGGGACAATAAGCAAAATTTATATATTAAAAAATAGTATTCAATTTCAATTTCCTGAATTTGATAATTGAACTGGGACTAAATAAGAGAATATTTTTGTTTCTAGGCACAAAGTGTCATGATATTTATAATCTACTCTCAAAAGATTCAATAATAAAAATAATAATTGGAAAATAATATAAATATTACATGTAATATATGTAAAGAAAGATAAAGTAATATGACAAAATGTTAACAATGGCTGAATCTAGGTGAAGAAATGTGAGTTCCTGCAAATTTTCTAAGGATCTAAATTTTTTTTCAAAGTAGAAAATTTTATTAACATTTCACTCTGGTTGGGGTGCCTCCCTGGCACAGTAGGTAGAGCACGTGACTCTTGATCTCAGGGTTATACGTTTGAGCCCCATGTTGGGTGTAGAGATTACTTAAAAATAAAATCTTTGAAAAAATTTACTCTGGCTAGGATATCAGAAACTCAATTTCAGGATTCTCATGGTATCCAGTTATATGGACATCTTATTTAGGAATATTAAGGTAACTAGCGGTAGAAATATGTAAAAGTGGTTCCCTCGGGGGGAAAAAAGACTAAGGTTCAAAAAAAATTAAGAAGAGACTCTATATGTTTTTTAAAATATACTTTAAAAAGAAGGAAAATAAGGATATTACTGATGCAACTGTAAAGAAATGTGGCAGATTTAATGGGAAGTGGTGGAGGCAGCAATCATATAAAAGTATTGGATTTGGAGTTCAAAGACATGGATTCTAGTCTTCTAGTCTTGCAACAATACCTATTATCTATGCATCCTTGGTTTTTAAATCTATTTGAGCTACAGTTCTTTTGTTAATTAGTTTGGCATACACATTATTTCACAAGGTAGTTGGAAAGAACAAATGAAATAAGTATATGTTATTGCACTATGTAATACTATATAGGAAATACCTAACGGTTTAATTCTTCCAAGTATTTATTTCCAAAAAGGACCCTCTATTACCCTATCTTTGAAGGCAGCAGAGATTTATAAATAATAGATAATTTTTTTCTTGCACACTTAAATTATCGGGTCTATCAGAGAACTTTCAGTTGTCTTCTGGTGATTAATCCTATGCCAAAGTGACAGCCCCCACAGGGTACGGGCAGAAACCAGACAGCCTCCAAAGGAACGGTCCTCTAGGCGCAGGCGCGAAAAGGCCGCTAAGTCCCACCCAACCGGGTATTTCCCTCCCCCTGAACCTGTGGGCCGGAAATCGGTTAGCGGAAGAGGCGGCCTGGAAGAGGGAAGTCGCGGCTTCTCTGGGAGGGCTTGGGGGACTTTCGCTCCGCTGCGCTACGTAGCGGCCCAAAAGAGTGAAGGGTTAGTCCGCGAGTTGTGGGTCATGGCGCTTGCCTCTCGCCTCTGGAGTTTTCTGCCTCGGGCACGTGGCGTCTTCCCTGGACCTTGGCTCTTGAGGGGTGTTGCTGGAAGCCGCGGACTGTGCTGCACTAGGCGACTCCGCGGCTCTGAGGTACCTTCGCCGCCCTCCCGCTTCCCTCACTACTGGCTGGGCTCTGGCACCCTTTTGTTCAGCATGGCTGCGCCTGTCACCTTGGGGAAGGTGGTGAACTGAGGAAGGTACTCAGGGCCAGGTGTTCCTGGAGCTCTCCAGGTGACTACGACGGACAGGTCCTCTCCCTTCCGCAAGGCTACTTCTCTGAAAGCTGGGGTCGGAGGAGGAATGAGCTCCGTTCCAACCCTTTCTTCCCCGACAGTCCGGGAATCCTGCTCTTTGCTGTGTGAAAACAGAGAACTTTGCGGGGAGCGGGAACCTAGACCGCTGCGAAACGTTTACTTTTGGGCGATGCTCTACAGCACCTGAGGCTCTTAGTCTACCAGGCTTTGAAAAGTTTGTGATGTGATTTTGAAAATTACCACGACTTAGAAGCAGAGATTTTGTACTATTTAAGTTTAAATTTTTTCTTTTGAGTCCTTTATCTGCGTAATGTTAAGGAAGGATGTTGGATTGTTGTCCCAGTTTTGGCTTTTCTGTTAGTTCCTCGGCCTTAGTTTATCTATGAAAGGGGATTGGAGAGTGATGGTGGGCAAGAGTGCATATGATAGTATTATTTGAACTAGGTGTGTAATTATTTTGAACTCTAAGATACACATTTTTGACTGTCTGCTATGTTCAGGGTTATGGGTGATTGTTAGGGAGTCAGGTAATGAAAGACAGGCTTGATTGCCATGCTCCAAAATGCTTATAGTCCGATGGAGAGATGTGAAAAGATAATAGGCAGAGGGATGGGAGGAGTACCAAGTATCAAACTAGTTAGCCTCAAGTTCCCAAATTAGAGCATTGGTGAGTTAAAAGTTCCATTTTAGTGGGGTGGTCATTGCCTAGATAATAAGGGCTAACATTAAAAAAAAAAAAAAAGATTTTATTTATTTGACAGAGAGACACAGCGAGAGAGGGATCAAAAGCAGGCTTCCTGCCAAGCAGGGAGCCTGATGGGGCGGAGGGGTGGGGGGGGTTGTCTCCATCCCAGAACTCTGGGATCATGACCTGAGCGGAAGGCAGACACTTAAGGACTGAGCCACCCAGGCGTCCCAAGGGCTAACATTTTTTTTTTTTTAAGATTTTTATTTATTTATTTGACAGAGGGAGAGAGATCACAATTAGGCAGAGAGGCAGGCAGAGAGAGAGGGGGAAGCAGGCTCCCTGCTGAGCAGAGAACCCAATGGGGGGATTGATCCCAGGACCCTGAGATCATGACCTGAGCTGAAGGCCGAGGCTTTAACCCACTGAGCCACCCAGGTGCCCCAGGGCTATCATTTTTGAAGTCTTATTATAACCCAGCATTGCACTGAGCGTTAGCTCATTTAATCTTCATTTCCATCCTATGAAGTGAGAACTGTTATTTTAACCATTTTTTAGAAGAGGCTACTGAAGTAAGGTTAAATGATGTATCCAAATAACACAGCTAGAGATATCTTGGATTTGATGGCCGGTAAGGTATCTACCTTTATTGCATATAGCCACTGTGCTAAAAGACAGAACTAGAGAAGATAGAAAAGGATAGAAAAAAAAATCGAGAGTAGAAAAATTTTTAAATAATAAAACTCCACTCTAAGCCAAAGGCAATAAAAAACGTTCTTCCCTGGATAAATTGAGTTTTTGGGGAGTTGAAACTACTATTACAGTTTTCTAGTTTTTCATGGGTTTTCAGAGCCCTAATCATTTGTTTTTCTTTTTCTTCTAAACCTTTCTCTCAGCATGATGTTAATAAGTTGAGTTGGAGATATTTTCCAGGAGTTTTTTGAGATTAGGGGCTATTGTTGCTGAGTGGCTGAGGTTTCATTTTTCTTTTTTTCTATATGTAATCTGTGTTATAAAACACTTCTCTGTGTATTTTTCAGCAGATTTGTACTGAGTGCTTAACTGTGAACAAGGCCCTGTTCTAAGCTCTGGAGATATACTGAACGAGAGAAACAGAAACACTTTTTTTTTTCTTTAAAGATTCTGTGTATTTGACAGAGAGCGTGAGAGAGGGAACACAAACAGTGGGAGTGGGAGAGGGAGAAGCAGGCTTCCCACTGAGTGGTGAGCCCGATGTGGGGCTTGATCCCAAGACTTTAGGCTGAGGTAGTAGATTTGTAACAAGGCTTGTTTCTACTGCTTTCTAGGTTTTAGTGTCCCTATCTTTGGTGCTGAGGTTGTCTTTTAACTTCTTAGTAGAAGGAGGATATTTTTCATATGGGAGATTTATTTACTGTTTTCAGGGGGTCAGAGGACGGTCTCAGTGTCCTTGCACCAGCAGTTTCCCAAAGATCCCAAGATCCCAGATCCCAAGACTTTGGGATCGTGACCCGAGCCAAAGGCAGACACTTAACACCTGAGCCACCCAGGTGCCCCCAGAAACACTTTTCCTCATTGATCTTACAGGTTAGAAGGAAAGGTAGTTGAGTAAATGTAATTAGTGCAAAGTGTTGGGAAAAGAGAAGCAAAGTTATATTTAACTTGATCTTGAAGGGAGGAAGGGGAAAAATGTGAGGAATTAAAGATGAGATATAAATGACTAAAAGTTAACAAGTAATGGAAGATGAGGAGAAAAGAATATTTCACTGGAAAGAGTAACATGATATAGGCCTTGAGATAAGAAAAAGTGGTATTTTTGAGGATCTGAAATTATGACTGGAACCTGAAATGAGAGAATAAACTGAGGCTGAAAAATCAGGCAAGTACCAGTTTATTAGTTACCTATTAGAGCATAGCAAATTATTGCACAGCTTAATGGTTTAAAACAGCAAACAATCTCATTGTTTCTTTCGTTATCAAATCCAGGTGAAGCTTAGCTGGGTGCCTCTGGCAAAAGGTTTCTCATTAAGGATTGAATCAGAATGTTCAGCTGCTGAGGTTTCATTTGAAGGCTCAATTTAGAGGTAGAGGGAAAGTTATGCCTATAACCTCCTTCATGTAGTTGCAGGCAGGCCTTTGTACTTACCTGGAATGCTTCTGTCTAACGGGCTGCCTTAAGACACAGCAGCTTTTCCCAGGGCAGGCAAGCAATCAAAGAAAATGCAAGAGAGAATGAGTGTCAAAGATGAAGTCGCAGTTTTTTTATAACCTAATCTTGAAGTAACATCCCTTCACTCTTACATATTCTGTGTCTTTAAAGAGAGCTGGTAAATCCAGCTTATATTTAAGGGAAGGGAATTATGCAAAGGAGTGAATATTAGAAGTACAGAAGAAAGAAATCTTTCTTCCCAGGATTCTACCAGTGGTTTAGGAATAAAATTGACATGAGACAATGGGAACAAAAACCAAAGTTTTATTATGTGTACATGGAGGTCCAGTAATGAAATTGAGACCCACAGAAATCACCAAGGCAGGCAGTTTTTATACATTTAGACATAATAAATTTGTGAGGAATTGGCAGGATAAAGAAAACAGATGTTAGGGAGCTTTAATTAGTAAGGAATTTTGCCCAGGCAGTCCAGGGGTTCCCTGAAGGATGGACGGTGTCGGCGAAAGGAGTGAGAGAGCCAGAGGTTCTTTCAATCACCAGGCAGGCATCTCTGCCTCATTGGTGTTTGACTCTTTATTTATAGGCAGCAGGTTACGTGGAAAACAGTTAATGATTTTCTCAGATAAGGGGGCTTAGATCAACAAAAGTTTTTGTAGAACCTATAGTTTTTTCTAAGACCGAGACAGAGACAGGCTTATCTCATTTTGAACAACAAGACCCTTAACAACAATTTTTATGACTGCTTCTATATAATGGAAAAAGATTTAGTCATGTATGTCTTTTGCACATTAACCAAAATAAGAGGGGATGACATTTGAGTTTATTATAGAATGGCCCAAGCTGTTTGTAGAAGCGCTTTATTACTGCTGGGTGAGCAGACTCCTGGGAGCCTCATC
The DNA here is from genome assembly GCA_028646535.1 of Procyon lotor. Classification (NCBI taxonomy): domain Eukaryota; kingdom Metazoa; phylum Chordata; class Mammalia; order Carnivora; family Procyonidae; genus Procyon; species Procyon lotor. The sequence goes on along the minus strand of CM053606.1, from coordinate 121,908,171 downwards.
TTGTGTATTCTTTAGCAAAGTCTGAAGTAAAACTCTATTGTCTTTATGTTTAACCACTCCTACGTTATCTTGTGTGTACTCTCCATTGTAAGGGAATGCAGGTGTTGGTGTAGATGATGGAATGTGAATCCCTAGGGGGGGAAACTAAAGTAGGCTGTAGATTATTAAGGGTCTGTGTAAGTGTTGACCTTTAAGTACCTTATCATCTTATCTGCAATAATTTGGTGGACAAACATTGGAAGGGAGCCTTGAAGTTATCGGCTCTAAAGGTTTTATGGCGGGGGGAATGGTTTGGTTGTTTTATGTAGTTTCTGTAAGGAAATGTCAGTCCGGTTTAGAA
>CM053606.1:121874739-121907331 GCA_028646535.1 Procyon lotor | reverse complement strand
AGGGGAAGCAGGCTCCCCGCTGAGCAGAGAGCCTGATGCGGGGCTCCATCCCAGGACCCTGAGATCATGACCTGAGCTGAAGGCAGAGACTTTAACCCACTGAACCACCCAGGCGCCTGCCCCTTTTCTATTTTTTATTTTTTGATTAACCTACATGCTGTTTTCTGTAGTGGCTGCACCAATTTACATTCCCACCAACAGTGCACAAGAGTTCGTCTTTTCCACATCCTCCCCAACACTTATTTCTTATCTTTTTGACAATACCATTCTAACAAGTGTGAGGTGATATATCTCATTGTGGTTTTGATTTGCATTTACCTAATGAGTACGTTTTCATGTACCTTTTGGCTATTTCTGTGTCTCTGGAAAAATGTCTCTTCTGATACTCTGCCCATTTTTTAATTGGACTGGTTTTTAAAATAGTTTTGGCTATTGTGAGGATTCTTTATATATTATCAGCTATATGATGTGGCAGTTTTTTCTTCACTTTGGAATTGCCTTTACATTTTGCTGATAGTTTTGTTTCTTGTGCACGAACTTTTTAGTTGATGGAGTCCCACTTGTTTATTTTTATTTTTGTTGACTTTGGTTTTGGTGTCAAATCTAAAAAAATCATTGCCAAGATCATCGTCAAGGAGCTTACCCCCTATGTTTTGTTATAGCAGTTTATGGTTTCAGATGTGATATTCAAGTTTTTAGTCCCTTTTGAGTTAATTTTTGTGTATGCTGTAATATAGTGGTTCAGTTTTCTTTTTCACATGACTGTCCACTTTTCTCAACACCGCTTATTGAGAAGACTTTGACTCCTATATTTTAAATTATTTGGCCCATATATACATGAGTTTATTTCTGAACTCACTATTTTATTCCATTGATCAACGTGTATGAATGCTATACTGTTCTGATCACTGTCACTTTTTAAAATATTTTTAAATCAGGAAGCATGATGCCACCTGCTTTGTTCTTCTTTTTCAAGGTTGCTTTGGCTATCTGGGGTCTTTTGTTGTTTCATACAAACTTCAGGATTGTTTTTTCTGTTTCTGTGAAAATGCCATTGAATCTGCAGATTGCTTCACATAGTATGGACAGTTTTACAGTATTCTTCCAATCTGTTAGCACTGAATATCTTTCCATTTATTCATGTCTTCAGTTTCTTTCATCATTGCCTTATGGTTTTCAATGCACAGGTCTTTTACCAGTTTCTTGGTTAAGTTTATTTCTAGGTATTTTATTCTTTTTGACATAACTATAAATGGGATTGTTTTCTTAATTTCTCTGATAGTTTATTATTGGCATATAGAAATACAACAGATTTTTGTATATTGATTTTGTATCCTGCTACTTTACTGAATTTGTTCATTATTTTCAACAGTTTTTGGGTGAGGTATTTAGGGTTTTCTATATGTGATACCATGTTACTGCAAATTTACTAATTCCTTTCTAATTTGGATATCTTTTCTTTCTCTTTTCTTTTTTTTTTTTAAATCCCTCATTGCTCTAGCTAGGATTTCTAATACTGTTGAATAAAATCAAGAGTGGGCATTCTTGTCCTGGTTGCCATTTTAGAGGAAAAACTTTTGGCTTTTCACCACTGAATATGATACTACCTGTGGACTTGTCATGTGTTGCCTTTATTTATTTATTTTTTTAAAATTTTATTTATTCTTGGGATCAAGCCCCACATTGGGTTCCCCATCAGGAGGAAGCCTGCTTCTCTCACTCCCGCTGCTTGTGTTCCCTCTGTCACTCTGTCTTTCTCTGTCAAATAAATAAAATCTTAAAAAAAAAGATACCCAAATATTAAAAAAAATATATTTTATTTATTCTTTAGACAGAGAGAGTACATGCATAAGCAGGGGGGTGACTGACAGGCAGAGGGAGTGGGAGAAGCAGACTCCCCACTGAGCAAGGAGCCATATGCAGGATGCAGGGCTCATCCCAGGATCCTGGGATCATGACCTGAGCTGAAGGCAGATGCTTAACTGACTGAGCCACCCAGGTGCCCCATGTATTTGCCCTTTGTTATGTTGAGATATGTTCCCTCTGTATCCACTTTATTGAGAATTTTATTATGAGTGAATATTGAATTTTTGCCAGATGCTTTTTCTATATCTGTTGAGATGGTCATGTGATTTGGGGCCTTTATTTTGTTGTGTTACCTTGATTGGTTTGTAGGTTTTTGAATCATCCTTGCAGAACCCTAGAATAAATCCCACTTGGTCATGATGTATGATATTTTTAATGGATTCTTTTTTTTTTTGTAAAGATTTTATTTATTTGACAGAGAGAGAGAGACATAGTGAGAGGGAACCACAAGTAGGGGGAGTAGGAGTGGGAGAGGGAGAAGCAGCCTTCCCACCAGACAGGGAGCTCGATGTGGGGTTCCATCCCAGGACCCTGGAATCATGACCTGATCCGAAGGCAGACACTTAATGACTGAGCCACCAAGGCACCCCTCAATGGATTTTTAAAAAATTTAATTCTAGCGTAGTTAGCATACAGTGTTCATTTCAGGTGTATAATATAGTGATTCAACAATTTTATATATTACTAAGTGCTCATCGAGATTAAGTGTACCCTTAGTCCCCTTCACCTATTTCACCCATCCCTCCACACACCTCTCCTCCATTGGGGAAAACCATCTGTTTTTTTGTTGTTCATTTGTGTTGTTTCTTAAATTCCACATATAAGTGAAATCATATGGTATTTGTGTTTCTTTGACTTATTTTGCTTTACTATTATACTCTCTAGATTCATTCATGTTGTTTTAAATTTTAAGAGTTCATTATTTTTAATGGCTAAGTAATATTACATTGTGCCTATATACCACATCTTCTTTGTTTGTCTATGAGTGGCCTCTTGGGTTGCTTCCTTATTTTGACTCTTATAAATAATGCTGCAGTAAACATACATATGCATTTATTCTTTTGAATTAGTGTTTTCATATTCTTTGGGTAAATACCCAGTAGTGTGACAGCTGGGTCCTGGGGTAATTCCATTTAAAAATTTTTGAGGAGGGATGCCTGGGTGATTCAGTTGGTTAAGCATCTGCCTTCGGCTCAGGTCATGATCTCAGGGTCCTGTTATCGAGTCCCACATCGGGCTCCCTGCTCTGCGGGGAGCCTGCTTCTCCCTCTTCCTCTGCCTGCTGCTCCCCCTGCCTGTGCTTGCTCTCCGACAAGTAAATAAATAAAATCTAAAAAATAAAATTTTTTTTTTTTTTGGAGGAAACCCATACTGTTCTTCACAGTGGCTGTACCAGTTTACATTCCCACCAAGAGTGCATGAGAGTTCCTTTTTCTCCACAGCCAAGACCTGTTGCTGCTTGTGTTTTTTATTTTAGCCGTTCAGATAGATGTGAGGTGATATCTCATTGGTTTTGATTTGCATTTTCCTGATGCTGAGTAATGTTGAGCATCTTTTCATGTATCATGTTGACCATCTGTATGTCTTCTTTGGAGAAATGTCTGTTCATGTCTTCTATCCATTTTTAAATTGGATTATTTGATTTTTGGGTGTTGAGTTGTATTCTCCATATATTTTGGATACTAACCCTTTATCAGATGCGTCATTTGAAAATTTCTTCTCCCATTCAGTAGGTTGTTTTTAGTTTTGTCAGTTGTTTTTATTTGCAGTGCAGAAGTTTTTATTTTGATGTAGTCCCAACAGTTTATTTTTGCTTTTGTTTCCCTTGCCTCAGGAGACATATCAGGAAAAACATTACAGCTGAAAAATTACTGTCAGAAAAATTACTACCTGTGCTGTCTTCTTTTTAATGGTTTTCAGGTCTCACATTTAGGTCTTTAGTCTACTTTGAGGGGTTTTTTTTGTTTGTTTGTTTTTTGTATGGTGTAAGAAAATGGTCCAGTTTCATTCTTTTGCATGTAGCTGTCCAGTTTTCCCAACACCATTTGTTGAAGAGATTGTCTTTTTCCCTATTGCATTTTCTTGCCTCCTTTGTCATAGATTAATTGACCATGTGATTGTGGGTTTATTTCTGGGCTCTCTATTCTGTTCCATTGATCTGTGTGTCTGTTTTTCTGCCAGTATCATAGTGTTTTATTTACTACAGCTTTGTAACATATTTTGAAATCTTGAATTGTGATATCTCCAGTTTTGTTTTGTTTTGTTTTCAAGATTGCTTTGGCTATCTAAGGTCTTTTGTGGCTCCATCCAAATTTTAGGATTGTTTTGGGGCACCTGGGTGGCTCAGTTGGTTAAGCGACTGCCTTCAGTTCAGGTCATGATCTGGAGGTCCTGAGATCAAGTCCCACATCAGACTCTGCTCAGCAGGGAGACTGCTTCTCCCTCTTGTACTCTTAAAAAAGTCTTAAAAAAAATTTAGGATGGCTTTTTCTAGTTCTGGGAAGAATACTATTGATATTTTTGTTAGGGATTGCATTAAATCTGTAGCTTGCTTTCAGTAATATGGACATTTTAACAATATTTGTTCTTCTAATCCGTGAGCCTGGAATGTCTTTCCATCTGTTTATGTTTTCAATTTCTTTCATCAGTGATTTACCGTTTTCAGAGTACAGGTCTTTTACTTTATTGGTTAAGTTTATTTCTAGGTATTTACTTTTGGTGCGATTGTAAATAGTGTTCTTTTTCTCTTTCTGCTGCTTCATTATTAGTGTGTAAAAGAGCAACAGATTTCTCTACATTGATTTTGGATCTTGTGAGTTTACTGAGTTTATGTATCACTGCTGGTAGCTTTTTTATTGGCAACTTTAGAGTTTTCTACATAGAGTATTCTGTTTCCTGCAATTAGTAAGTTTTAGTTCTTCCTTACCAATTTGGATGTCTTTTATTCCTTCCTTTTTTCTGACTGCTGGGCTAAGACTTCCAGTACAATACTGAATAAAAGTGGTGAGAGTGGACATCCTTTTCTTGTTTCTGACCTTCACGGACAAGCTCTCAATTTTTCTCCATTGAGTAATGATATTAGCTGTGTTTTTCATATATGGCCTTTATTATGTTGAGGTATGTTTCCTCTATACCTACTTTGTGGAGGGCTTTTATCATAAATGAATGTTATATTTTGTCAAATGCTTTTTCTGCATCATATTGAAATCATCATAAAGTTTTTATCCTTCTTCTTATTGATGTGATGTATCATGTTGGTTGATTTGAGAACATCGAACCACCCTTGCATCCCTGGATAAATTTATCTTGATTTTGGTGAATGATTATTTTTAATGTATTTTTTTTAAAGATTTTATTTATTTATTTGCTAGAGAGAGTGAGTTCACAAGCAGGCAGAAAGGTAGGCAGAGAGAGAGGGGGAAGCAGGCTCCCTGCCGAGCAGAGAGCCTGATGCAGGGTCTCAGGTCCATGAGGCCATGACCTGCGCCGAAGGCAGAGACTTTCACCCACGAGATATATTAGCCTGGAGTTCACTTTGGTAGTGTCTTTATCTGGTTTTGGTATCCGGGGAATAATGCTGGCTTCATAGAATGAATTTGGAAGCTTTCCTTTCTCTTCTGTTTTTTTGAAAAGTTTGAGAAGAATAGGTATTAACTGTTCTAAATGTTGGGTAGAATTCACCAATGAAGCATCTGATATTGGACTTTTGTTTTTTGGGAGTTTTTTGATTAATGATTCAGTTTCATTGCTGGTAATCCGTCTCCAAACTTTCTATTTCAGCCCAATTCATTTTTGGGAGATTACATGCATTTCTTCTGGGTTATCCAGTTTGTTGGCATTATTTTTCATAATATTCTCTTTCTCTTTTTTTAAGATTTTATTTATTTATTTGACAGAGAGAGAGATCACAAGTAGGCAGAGAGACAGGCAGAGAGGGGGAGGCAGGCTCCCTGCTGACAGAGCACCCGACGCGGGGCTCAATCCCAGGACCCTGAGATCATCATGACCTGAGACGAAGGCAGAGGCTTTAACCCACTGAGCCACCCAGGCACCCCTATTCTCTTATAATCCTTTGTATTTCTAAGATGTCAGTTGTTATTTCTCCTCTTTAGTTTCTGATTTTATTTGACTCCCTGCTCTCTCTTTCTCAATGAATCTAACAGTTTATCAGTTTTGTTGATCTTTCAGAGAACCAGCTCCTGGTTTCATTGATCTATTCAATTGTTTTTTCAGTTTCTACATAATTTATTTCTGCTCTGATGTTTACTATTTCCTTCCTTCTGCTAGATTTGAGTTTTGTTGTTTCTTGTTTTTCCAGCTCCTGTAGATATAAGATTAGGTTGTTTACTTGAGATTTTTCTTGTTTTTTGAGGTAGGTCTATATTGCTATAAACTTGCCTCTTAGAATTGTTTTTGCCGCACTCCAAAGATTTTGGACTGTTGTATTTTCATTTTCATTTGTCCCCATGTATTTTTTTATTTCTTCTTTGATTCCCTGGTTGACTCATTCACTGTTTAGTAGCACATTTAACTTTCATGTATTCATGCTCTTTTCCAGATTTGTGTGGGGGGGGTGCTGATTTCTAGTTTCATAACATTGTGGTCAGAAAACATGCATGGTATGACTTGTCTTTTTTGGGGGTTTCTTTCAGAGGAAATTGCTTGGCATGTAACTCTAGATTTGGTGTATCCATGAGAGGATGAGTGTTCAGGATCCTCCTACATTGCCATCATGAACTAGACCCATTAAGGGCCATTTTAAAGGCTGCCTACCAAAACCAGATTCAGAAAACGAAAACCATATAAATAATGTTAAGTATTTCTGATTTTATTCTAAAAGTTATAGGAAACCAGAAAAAAGTTTTAAACAAGGAAATCAATTGATCAAAATAATGTTAAAAAAATAACTTTGTCTAGGGTCAAGAATGGATAAGTTAGAGTGGATGCTATAGACCAGATAAGCAATGATTGGTATAGCACAGTGAGAAATCTGGTGGTTTGAACTTTAGTGGTAATCGTGGAAATGGAAATAAGTGTATGCATTCACAGTACATTAAGGATGTAAGCTTAGTGGACCTAAAAGATAGCTTTGATGTGGGGGTTGAAAGGAAGGAGTTAAGGAAGATTTCAAGTTTCTGGTTAGAGCAGCAGGATGGATGATGATGCTGTTTATTGGAATAGGACTACAGAATTGTGCCTCCAATTGGAGGTGGGGTGGCAAAGAGGGAGATGAGATGTTTTGGGCTATGTTTTGGACTACTTATGGTGACCAATGAGGTAGCCAAGTTGACATGTAGCATAGACAGTAGTTGGATAGGTCCCGTGTTTACCTTCTGAGGTCTGAGCTGGAGATACAGATTCAGGGGCATTATCATATGGTTGTAAATGATAACATGGTAGACGTTGAAAGTACTTTATAGTAAGACAAGAAGAAGGCCAAGTACCTACCATGGGGGAATTCTGATATTTAAGAGAAGGAGGAGCTGACAGGAAATTAGGAAAACTGGGAGATGGTAGGGACACATTCCTTTCCATCTACTGATGAGTCTGTATTTTGGAATTCCTTCTAGCTTGAATTTAGTATAATCAGCATTGAAGAAAAGTCTTACCTAAGAGATAGCTTACTTCTTTGGTTTAACAAATACTTTTTGAGTTATTTGTGTGAAGGCATTGTAGAGTATTGGAGGTGCAAAGCAAAATGGCACATTCAAGCTGTCTCAGACAGTTTCACAAGTTGTTAGTATCTTTAGGGGTCACTGAGTCCTGATTATTTTAATTGATTTTTTTGGTTTCAGAAATAAGATTTTTATCTATTTTCTCACAGATGAGCAGAAAGCTGCTTTACATTAACTAAACTAGTAAGTCCCACTGGAAAACTGTCACTTCATTAATTTGCAGTAAGGAATGCAAATGTCAGCTGCACTTGGCTACCTCATTGGTCACCATAAGTAGTCCAATTTTGAGCTAACACTGCATTTTCTCCCCTCTCAAAGAGCCAGAATATTGTTGAGCATGCTACCAGCAAGGAAGTTGAACACTGTGAATGTGTAGTTTTCTCAAGCTATAATAGTCTGTGCAAACTTTTCATACATGTGATATACTTGCCATAAAAATATGGAACCAGGAAACTTACTGATGATATCTTTAGTCTTTTTCTTCTAAGTACCAGCACCATACGTCCACACCCCCATATCCTCTGCTCCTAAACCCACCTTGCTTCTCTTTGGTAAATATGAACAAACTCAGGAAATTAAATGTTAAAATTGTGATTATGTCAAATTCAGTTTTCCTATTTTGCTGTTGATTTGTTTTGAATCCAGTTGTGTGTATTATCTTGAATATTCATGCTCAGGAAAGTGAAGCACTCAGCAAATTGGAATATGTTGGATTCCTCATTCCTACCCTAGGTCCTTATAAGAAGTGAAAATATGGGTCAGATGTAAGTCCTGAGAGAGAGTCGAGAATGGCTACAAAGTGTTTTGTTTGCTTCTTTGTTTTTTTAGCCGAACAGAAGAAAGAGTTGCATTTTACATGAAAGGGAAAGTTATGAGGTGTGTAAAGTTGAGGGAAATAGTACTTGTTTTGGCTAATAAATGTGAGATGCCTGTTGTACTTCATGTGAAGATACATGTTGATTAAGCTGCTGGGTATATGATTCTGAAGTTAGAGGAGTCATCCAGGCTTCATGTTACATTTGTCGGTTTTTGGCACATTGATGCTATTTAAAGACAAGATCACCAAAATGATAGAAGTAGAAAAAAGAAGGTCTGGGGACAAAGCCCAAAACACACCTGGCCAGGGAGGAACCAACCAAAGAAAAGCAGCAGTTGTTGAAACCAGAGAAAATGAATGATAGTGTTCCAAAAGCCAAGTGAAAAGTATTTCAAGAGTGAGAGAACACAGGAAGTGCTGAGGAAAGGGGCCAGAAGCTTGAGGAAGAGGGAGGAGGGGTTTGCAGATATCTTTATCTTGATTGTGGTGATAGTGATGGTTTCATGGGTTTATATGCATGCCTTGATGAATTGTACATGTTGTGTATATACAATTTATAATATATCACTTACATCACAATAAAGATGTTTTATTTTTATTCTGTTTTTAAAGATTTTATTTGGAAGAGAGAGACAGTGGCGCACAAGTAGGGGGAGGGGCAGAGGGCATGGGGGAAGCAGACTTCCCTGCTGAGCAGGGAGTCCAGTGCAGGGCTAGATCCCAGGACCCTGGGATCATGACCTGAGCCAGAGGCAGACGCTTAACCAACAGCCACCCAGGTGCCCCTCAATAAAGATGTTTTTAAAAAAATTAAACATCCAGGGGCATTTGGGTGGCTCAGTCAGTTAAGCATCTGCCTTCAGGTCATGATCCTGGAGTCTCAGCATCAAGCCCTGCATTGGGCTCCCAGCTCAGTGGGTAATCTGCTTCTCCCTGAGCCCCTTTCCCTGCTCATGCTCTCACTCTTACTATCTATCACATAAATAAATAAAATCTTAAAAAAAAATTAAACATCCATTCATAACTTACAAAAAAAAAGGAAGCGATCAGCTGTCAAATACTCTTGATAGGTCAAGGAAGCTGAGAATTCAGAATTGACTATAGGAGTTCTTAGTTACCTTAACTGGAATACCATAAGTGGGTGTCGTGGGGATAAAAGTGATTTGTGTGAGTGAGTCCAAGAGAGAAAGTAGAGACAGAGTACATAACTTTTTAAAAGTTTTGCTGAAAAGAGAAGTTAGAAAATAAGACTAAAGGGAGAAGTAAATTCAAGAGGAAGCTCTTTGTTTTTAAGAGAGAAATAATGACTTATAAAGATAGTGTAGCTTGTTTTTATACCAGTGGGAATGAATCAACAGAAAGGGAAGAAAGGATACTACCTTGTGAAAGAGAAAAACTGTTGTAGGGAAAAATTGATAGAGTGATATCCATATACTCCTTTGCCATCAGTCTTGAGAATTCTGGCCATAATAATGAAAATTAATTTACAAATCTGTTTGGATATGCTCTTTATTTTATTCATTGTTTATTTCAAAACTGTAGGCTTTGTAGATCACTTTTGAAGCTATCTTGAAGTCCATGTACATTTTTTATGTGTAGTAATCATATTTGATATTTTTCATCTTGTCTGTTCTTAGGATTGGTACTTATATATTAGTATCTCATATTTTATTTCATAGTTATAATATCCATGCCTCCTCAAATAAAATGTAGATCTTACTGTCCAGCACCTAGCATGACTGTGATTTTTAGATAAATTTCTATTGTTAGCCTTAGCCATTGTTAAGAATCTTTTCTTAACAGAGTATGCTCTCCCTGTAATGTAACTATGTGAAATAGTTTTACTGAAGAATTTGATAAAGTAAATTTTGAGCTTCCAGTATTCTTAGGATTGATTGCTTTTAGGGGTAGGAGACAGCTGTTGTAATTTTTAATTGATGTAATTTTTGCTTGGGGTAGCTGTTCCTTCAACATTTTGTGTTTAATAATTCTGATCATAATTGTTTCCATAGGTGATGGGAAATCTAGGAGCTTTCAAAAGAAGCCTTTTATTCTCAGCTTTACCTTATTTGGGTTTTGAAGCATACCAAGTATTTTCCCAGGCTGCTGTGGTTCATGCCACAGCCAAAGGTAAACTTAAGCTAAACATACAGACTACTTAGAGTTGATTATGTTTGTTACATTTTGTTAATAACTTTGTGAGTTATTTTTAAATAAGTAATGATACTTTGTTCTAATATTTCTGCTTTTCTCTGATTTTATATATATATATAATATGTATTATATCTCTGTGTGTATATCTCTGTGTGAATATATATATATCTGTGTATTTGTAATTTCTTCTAGCAACTAGTGCTCCTTCAGTGGGAAATACTCTGTTAATACTTTGTATTTTTATGGGAACCTTGGGCTAAAAATGTTTTTTACATTTTTAAGGGGTTGAAGGATTAGGAGGAGAGGGATATAACATAGAGACTATATCTGGCCCTTATAACACAATAATTCTTTTGTTTCCTTAATTCCAAGATATTACACTCTTCTTGATATGGTTAAGAAAGGCCCAATTACTTTGAGGTAAAAGTATTTTTTTTACAAACAAAATGCAATTTAGTATTAAATATCAAATAACTGATTGAAAAGTAAAAAAACTCTATCAGATTTCTTCTTTGGTGTACTCTAGGTAAGTCCGTATCATGACTTGCCATATTTAAAAGAAAGTAATTAAACCAGTTGTGTGTGTTGACAGAGGCAAAATTTCAGTATATTAGAGAAAAATTTTTAATTTATGGGTCAGGCTTTTTTTGTTTTTTATGGTCCCTACCTTTTCACACTTGATCTTAGCCAAAAGGCCGAGAAGCGATTACCTTTTAATCATTAAGAAGTGATTGGGGAAAGAAGCCGAGATTTTTTTTTTTTTTAAAGATTTTATTTATTTGACAGAGAGAAACACAATGAGAGAGGGAACACAAGCAGAGGGAATGTTAGCGGGAGAAGCAGGCTTCCTGCCGAGAAGGGAGCCTGGTGAGGGGCTCGATCCCAGGACCCTGGGATCATGACCTGAGCCAAAGGCAGACGCCTAACGACTGAGCCACCCAGGTGCCCCAGAAGTCGAGATTTTATTTTGAATAGATGTTATTAAAGTTGTGATAGATGAATTTGAGAGTATTAGCTAAAAATGACTAGTTATTGATTTCAATTTCCCGTGATTATTCTTGTCTTTAAAAGAGCAGATAAGGGGTTCCTGGGTGGCACAGTTGGTTAAGTGACTGCCTTCAGTTCAGGTCATAATCCCAGGGTCCCAGGATCAAGTTCCATATCAAGCTCCCTGCTCTGCAGAGAGCCAGCTTCTCCCTCTGCCTCTTTCTCTGTCTCTCATGAATTAAAAAAAAAAAGAAAATCTTAAAAAAAAGCAGATAATTGAGAATTGTTTTTATCTTTTTTTTTTTAACGTATAATTTTTATGATGGGTAAAGTAGAGTACTTGGTTTTCTAGAGTTTTCACCTAACTTCACTTCTCACAGCAACCTTGTAAAGCGTAAGGACAAACTGTATTGTGACATGATAATAATTTTTTAAAATGTATCCCTGAGAGATGTGCCCAGTGGTTGCAGTTATGATATTTTTTGCTGTGTGTGTGTGCGTGTGTGTTCCATCTTAGGTGTTTTTGATTTGTTTTGTTTTTGTTTTTCTGTTTGTTTTTTATTTTTTGGTTTTTTCTTTTCTTTTTTTTTTTTTTTTTTTTTAAAGTAAACTCGATAGCCAACATGGCCTGAACTGACTGAGCCAGCCAGGCTCCATGCATTATAGTATTAACTTTTGAAAAAGAAGCTCACAGTTCAACTTCTTCAAAGTCAAAGTGTCAGAGAAGAGATTAGTATTCTAATCATTTTTTTTTGGTCTATCACACTTAGTTTCAGTGTGCTTTAGCACCCTTTCCTTACAGAAATGAGTGCAAAGATATAAAATATGGCACTTTGTTAGGCAAAGCTGAAATTAACTTTAGCTTTAACAGTAGTAGTCCATTTTTTCAAAAGTGCCTTTATTTAAAATTAGCAGATTCAGTAAATTAAAAAACATTTTAACGTGCTGGACCCTTGTCAGAGCCACACGAACTGGGTGTGTCTTGAGAACTGGGTGGGGAGGTGGTTTGTTAAACTTTCAGCTGTTTCTGTATTTTGCACTTCAGAGAACTTCATTTGGCTTTCCTCCATTCCCTTCCTTCACCTCTTGAGCCAGCCGCTATGAGCTGGGCTGGGGAGTACTGTGGGCAAGCCGGAGACTAGGCCCTGTAGGAGTGAATGTCTTTTGCCTAGGGATGGCTCTGTATCCCTGCTAGGTGGCATGCACCCCCCTCAAAGACAGTTGGTCCTGCATCCCTGTCTCCAAGATGGGAGGTGTCAGGTGTGAACTTATTAAGAATTTCACTTCAGAGGGGACTGTTTATCACAATAAGATCTCTGTTATAGGAACTGGATCAGTTAGCATGGCATGTGCTATCAGCATCTTATTAAAAGGCTTGAGTGATGAACTTGCCTTTGTGTATGTTGATGAAGGCAAACTGAAGGTTTTGAAGACAGTGGATCTTCAACATGGCAGCGCTTTCATGAAAATGCTAAATATTGTTTCCAGCAAAGATCTCCATGTCACTGCAAACTCCAACCTAGTGATTATGACAGCAGGCGCACGCCCAGGAAAAGGAGAAACATGCCTTGATCTAGTCAAGAGAAATATGTCCATCTTTAAATTAATGATTTCCAACATTACCCAGTATAGTCCCCAGTGCAAAATGATAGTTGTTTCCAATCCAGTGGATATCTTAACTTATGTAGCTTGGAAGTTGAGTGCATGTCCCCAAAACCGTGTTATTGGAAGTGGCTATAATCTGGACACTGCCTGTTTCCATTTCTTTATTGGGCAAAGACTTGGTATCCACTCAGAAAGCTGTCATGATGGATCCTTGGAGAACACGGAGACTCAGGTATACATGTGTGGAGTGGAGTTAACATTGCTGGTATCCCCTTAAAGGATCTGAATTCAGATATAGGAACGAATAAAGATCCTGAGCACTGGGAAAATTGTCCACAGAGAAGTGATAAGCTGTGGCTACGAGATGGTTAAAATGAAAGGTTATACTACTAATTGGGCTGTTCGCCTACCTGTAGCTGATTTAACAGAAAGCGTTTTGAAGAATCTTAGGAGAATGCATCCAGTTTCCACTATAACAAAGGTCCTCTATGGAATAAACGAGGAAGTATTCCTTAGTGTTCCTTGTATCCTGGGAGAGAATGGTATTGCAAACCTTATTAAAATAAAACTGACCCCTGAAGAGGAGGTCTGTTTGAGGAAGAGTGTAGAAAAATTTTGGGAAATTTAGAAAGAGATCAAGCTTTAAAGTTGTTTAGAGCTGCCATCCTGAAGTTATTAAAGGAGAGATAGTAGTTCTAGGATTGTATATCAAACTTTTGAATAAACTTGAATTCGTGTGTGTGTGGTGACTATTTGGTCTAGAAGAATGATGTATGTGTTTAATGTGTTAGAGAAATTCTGGTTCTTTTCATCCAGTATATGCTAATTCTTTCATTCTGGCTGGTTTATATATATGTTCATTTATATGCTTTTTAAAAAAAGTTACAACTTTCTTTACAAATGTAAAAATGAAAGTTCATATAAACAATTCTAAGTGTTAGTTCCAGTCCTAACTCCAAATGAAACCTTGATTTGACCTTAAGAAAAAAAAATTTTTTAATATTCCAAGGTATAACTTATTCTGAAAACTAAACTGCCTTTATTACAGATTTTAAGGAAAATTGTCTTATAGAATCCTTTTTGTGTTTTTAAGCATACCTTGAGCACTTAGAAAGTTAATACATGGGGTGCTTGGGTGGCTCAGTGGGTTAAAGCCTCTGCCTCCAGCTCAGGTCATGATCTCAGGGTCCTGGGATAGAGCCCTGCATTGGGCTCTCTGCTCAGCAGGGAGCCTGCTTCCCCCCCTCTCTCTCTGCCTGCTTCTCTGCCTGCTTGTGATCTCTCTGTCAAATAAATAAATAAAATCTTTTAAAAAAATTTTTAAAAAGTTAATACAAAGAACAGAGTATGGATATTTGTTTAGCTTGCTTTGATTTTTCTTTAGCTCTGTTTTCTTATATAAAATGTCACTTTATAATTGATTGGCATGTTCATTATAATTTGTGCAACTAGGCCATAGCCCTTGAAAAAACATTAGTTATTGATAAAATATAGAAATCAGGTTTTTTTAAACTTCGAAAATGATCCATGTTTCTATAAAACTATAATTTCATCAGTCCTTACAAATTCTACTTTGTCATATATCTCTCTCCTAATTGCTATACTGTGATCTTTATTTTTCATATTTTTAAGGAAATGGTCTTCAGATAATTTCACTCATCAAAACTGCTTACTTCTCGGGGGACCTGAGTGGCTCAGTGGATTGGGGCCTCGCCTTCAGCTCAGGTCATGATCACTGGGTCCTGGTATCAAGCCCACATCAGGCTCTCTACTCAGCAGGGAACCTGCTTACCCTGCTCTCTGCCTGCCTCTCTGCCTACTTGTGATCTCTCTCCCTCTGTCAAATAAATAAATAAAATCTTAAAAAAAAAAAAAACCTGCTTACTTCTCTTTAGAGCTGCTTCATTCTCATTGAGGCCAATTAAAACATTTTTTTCCTTCTTCATTTATTGTAATTCAATCATACTCTGAGTCATAATTTTAGAAATTAAGGGCATATGTATTTTGTTTAACAAAGTTCAGCAAGGTTGCTGGATTCCAAACTATTTTTTAAACAGAATTTTTTTTGTGGTAAACTATTGAGAGAGTAAGCACAAGTAGAGGGAGTAGCAGGCATAAGGAGAGGAGGGTAGAAGCAGACTTTCCTGCTGAGCAGGAAGCCTGATGGTGGGGCTCCATCCCAGGACCCAGCGATCATGACCTGAGCCAAAGGCAGCCACTTACCTGACTAAGCTACCCAGGCACCTCAAGGACATACGTATGTTTTGATATTTCAGTTGGTTGGGGTTGTGGGACTCTTTTAAAATGCTAACGTTTATATTTACCACAGGATACGGCAAATATGTACTTGTCAGCCATAATTGAAAACTCCAGTAGAAAGTTTTTCATTATTTCTTTAAAACAGACAAAATTTAGTGGCAACTGGGTGGCTCAGTGGGTTAAAGCCTCTGCCTTCAGCTCAGGTCGTGATCTCGGGGTCCTGGGATCGAGCCCCGCATCGGGCTCTGCCCGGCGGGGAGCCTGCTTCCCCCTCTCTCTTAGACTGCCTCTCTGCCTGCTTGTCGTCTCTCTCCCTCTGTCAAATAGATAAATAAAATCTTAAATAAATAAATAAAAATAAAATCTTAAAAAAAAATCTTTGGGTTGTTATAACCTTAATTTGGAGAATCAGCCACTGATAAAAATGTACAATGAAATGGAAGCAAACCTAAGAAAAGCAACCAGCTATATGAATATTGAACTATGACACCCAATCAGATTGAAGTAGGATTAAAGAAGAATTTGCTATTGTCATTTAATTTTAATTTTTTTTATTTTTTATTTTTTTTTTAAGATTTTATTTGTTTATTCATGAGAGAAAGAGAGGTGGAGGCAGGGGGAGAAGCAGGCTCCCTGCAGATTAGGAAGCCTAATGTGGGACTAAGTCCCAGGACCCTGGGATCATGACCTGAGCCAAAGGCAGACACCTAACCGACTGAGCCATCCAGGCGTCCTGTCATGTAATTTTTTTAAAGCTAGTTTTATAATTAAATTAACTTAGTAAAAAAAAATACTTCATTTTACATAGTTGTTTCAAATTCAGGAGATTTTCTTTTTCTAATCTAGGTTTTAATTTTTCAAAAATTAAAACAAATTCAACCTGAAATACACTGTTAAAGTATTACATTGTCTATAAGGTTTATATATTTTATAGTAATATATAAACAAGTCAATGAATTGGTTAGAGCAGAGTGCCAATGAGGTAAATTTCAGATTCTCTGTGTAATTAAATTCATCTAAGTTTTTGATGACAAATTTTTTTTTAAGATTTTATTTATTTATTTGAGCAAAAGAGCAGGAGAGCACCCTCATATGAGTAGGGAAGGAGGAGAGGAATAGAGCGAGAGAGGAGAAGCAGAATCCCCACTGAACAGGAAGCCCAACCATGACAATATGGGGCCTGATCCCAGGACTCTGAGATCATGACCTAAGCCAAAGGCAGCCACTTAACCTACTGAACCACCCAGGCACCCCTTGATGAAAAAATTGACTCTTTTTCCATAACAGTGTCTGTATAAGTTAGATCATAAAGAGAATCTAGTAAAACAGTGTGGTGTAGTCCATGCAAATTAATAGTGCTGGAACTGGATGTTATATCATTTTCTGCATGGATGACACTTAGCAACAACAACAAAGAGTTTGTGTGGAGGGTAAGGGTACCATAAATTCAATTGCTTTTTTTTTTTTTTAAGATTTTATTTATTTGACAGAGAGAGGATGAGATCACAAGTAGGCAGAGAGGCAGGCAGAGAGAGAGGGGGAAGCAGGCTCCCCGTTGAGCAGGGAGCCTGATGCAGGGCTTGATCCCAGGACCCTGAGATCATGACTTAAACCTAAGGCAGAGGCTTTAACCCACTGAGCCACCCAGGCACTCCTGCTTATTCATTTTTAAAAATGTATCATATTTGGTTAGTTCCACAATAAGTTTTCTAATGTTTTAAATTTCTGTGATTTTGATAAATCACTTATTGTGATAGCTTCATCCTTATCTCTACTATACTTAATCTAGAGTCTTCAGAATTTCTGATCCTTATTTTTAGGTGATTTTTATATCTAATTTCTTTTGCTTATATATGAAAATGTTTGTTTCTTAGATTTCTTGCTGTTTGGCTTGGGAAGACCTACTTTATTAAAGTGTCTTTTTTCATTTTTAGTCTTCAGAGTTGAAGAAATTCTTGAGCAAGCAGACTACCTATATGAGAGTGGAGAAACAGAAAAACTTTATCAGTTGCTGACCCAATACAAGGAAAGGTAGGCAATGTGTGGTAAGACTGGGTTTGCAGTTTCATCAAGATTTATGTTATTTAACAATTAAAATGATTCTTGGTGCTTTAATTTTTATAATTTTTAAAGTTTTTACTGCAAAATTTTTAGAGTTTAATTTATAGTATGTTTCTTACAGTAAATGATTCACAAGTGCCACATGTATCTCATTGATTTAGAAAAGGTGATTCCCCTTACTCATTTTAGTGGAGTATTAAAGTTTTTTTTTCCATTTTGTTATTTTGCTTTAGATCATATGAGGTAGTCATTGAATATATGGTTATCTATATTATATATTTCTCATTTTTTTAAGTGAATTTCTTATTGGCATAAGATGTAAGTGAATTAGGGTGTTTGTATGGCATCACTGTATAGTATTTGTGTATCACTTTAGAAGCAGTTTTTTAGAGAAACTAAAAATACCTCCTTTTTCTATTTTTAGTATTAGATTAATGGTATATAGATTTAGTATATAGATTACATTAGTCCAGAGTGTCAGTGTGCAGTTAGTTTTTGGGAGGATGCAGGTGGAAGGAGATTCTGCCCTATAAAATAGGTTTAATAAGGCTAAATTGGCATTTCCAGATCACAAATCTACCTAATTCTAAACTAAAAATAATTGAGTCATTTTCAACTACCTTTGTTAGATTCCTAAGATCTGTTCTTTCTTCATGACCCATCAATTTTGCTTCCTAAATATCTACAGAATCCACTTTTTCTTCTCTATTTTCCCCTTAGTTAATTGCAGTGTCATGTTTGGCATTTTATAGTCAATTCAGTAATTTCTTGAAATGTAAGTTGTAAGATAGTTGCTCCATCTCTATTTTATTATAAATATACTATTGCTACCGTTAGTTTCAAAATTTTATGTGAATACCATTTTTTGTTAAATATATAGTGGGCTTAAAGGCAAACATTTAATAAAAAGGATAAAAAGGAGATTTAATGTTTTAAAAAATACTTCTAACTCTTAATTGTGATTACTGTTTTATTTACTAACCATATTGTAAGTATATTCCTATGGAAATTCTTCACGGAGTCCAGTGCCCTTACTTGAAATATTTCCATGCATCATGGCATGGATGACACATTCACACATAAGATTTATTTTGAGATTCTGTTATATTCAGTCATTTATTTATTAACACATGATTATCATATACCTATTACGTGCCAATTAGTATATTTGGCGCTAGGGATATAGTAGTTTTGGTTTTGTAAAGCATGATCTGCTCTCCAATGTTTGTGGATTTTATGGTACTGTCTGAACCAGTTAGTGAGTTGTCTGAAATGTCTCAAACCTTAAGTTATATGTTGAATTTTGTAGTGCAAATGTTTAGAGAATTCATTCTAAGGAAGTTAGTATTTTATTTATTTAATTTTTTAGAGACTTTATTTATTCATTTGAGAGAGAGTAATAGAGAACACAAGCAGGGGTTGGGGAGCAGCAGAAGAGGGAGAAACAGAGAGCCTGCATCCCAGGACCCTGGGATTATGATCTGAGCTGAAGGCAGATGCTTAACTGAGTGAACCACCCGGGTGCCTCAGAAAGTTAGTATTTTAGATAATACAGGAAAATTAATATTTATGTATAATACTGGATATTTTGTAGGAAATTTTAACAAAGTTTTTATGTGAAAATACAACATTATGAATAATGGCTTTTGATACTGCTATATCTTCACTGACCTGAAAGACCACCATATGTATTCATTAGTGATGTGACCTTTAACAGTTTTTAAATATAAACTAAAATGGTTATTTTATATTTATTTCAAATTAGTGAAGATGCAGAGTTACTGTGGCGATTGGCACGGGCATCACGTGATATAGCTCAGCTTAGTGGGACCTCAGAAGAGGAGAAAAAACTCTTGGTCTATGAAGCCCTAGAGTATGCAAAAAGAGCACTAGAAAAAAATGAATCCAGTTTTGCAGCTCATAAGGTGAGGGGCTTAAAGTAATGAAACTGTTACCATGTAAGAGGTAGGTACATTGGTCTATACTTGCTTATTATTCCTAATTTACAGAGGAAAGAAAATTTGTCTACTTTAAAGAAATTTATCTTTATAACATTTTTTTCAAAAGGATGTAGTTTTTTTCTTTGTATTCTTGAACATTTGACTTCATTAGTGTGTTGATAAATTACTTTTGTGAATGCTTATTTTTTAAACAAAAGTTTAGTTGTTTCATGAATTGCCTATATCTTTATTCCTAGTAGTATAAGCATTTGACAAATGTTTACTCATTTTCCTTACATTATATTTCTGTTTTATGTAGAGGTGAGAATATAGCAGCTGGACAGCTAAGACCTGGTATAACTTTGACATGTAACTCTGCTAGTTCCTGAATTTCCTAACTGGTTTAGAATGGTGCTTTTCAATTGGCACTGTGGAGACACATGGGGACATTATTGGTATTTTAGATTAGGACATCTCTTTATAATGTCGGATGGTCCTCAGATCTGCCAAGTCATTGTGACAACCAAATTTCATCTCCACCCATTTCCAAATGCTCCCTTTAGGGGCCAGTCTCCCTCAACACCCCACTAATACTGGTTTATATTAAAAATAAAACAGATATGGTTTCCTTAAATTTGTTGAGATTTGTTTGATGGCTCAGAATATGGTCCATCTTGTTAGATGTTCTTTGTGCACATGAAAGGAGTGTTTATTCAGCTATTGTTGGGAGTATTTTATAAATGTCATTCAGGTCAGGTTGGTTGTATAGAGTTGTTCATGTCTTTTGTATGCTTACTGATTTTCTGTCTACTCGTTTCATAAATTATTGAGAGAGGCATGTTGAAATGTCCAAGTATAATTGTAGGTTTGTCTGTTTCTTTGCAATTTTATTAATTTTTGCAGCATGCATTTTAAAGTTTGTATTGGGAATATAAACATTTAGGATTATTATTTTTTCTTGGTGCATTAACCTCTTTATCACTGTAAAATGATCCCCTTTTTCTCTGACATACTCCTGGTTTTGTCTTCCACTTTGATATTAGCAACTCTTGACATAGCAACTCTTATTTTCTTTTGATTAATGTTAGCATGTTAACGTGTCCTTTTAACTGTGTCTTTATATTTAACATGTACTTATAAACAGGTGATTAAGTCTTTTAGTTTTATTTATGTATTTCATATTATATAAAATTCATCATTGTAATACATATACTTCAATGGTTTTTCACATTCTTCCTGTGTTGTACAACCATCAGCACTAATTCCATAATATTTCTGTTATCCCCAAAACAAACCCTATACCTCCTACCAGTTAATTGGAATTCTCCCCTGCACCCGTCCCTTGGCAAGCACTAATCTACTTTCCTTCTCAATGAATTTTCCTATTCTAGATATTTCATATAAATGGAATTATAATAGGTGGCCTGTATATGTCTGGCTTCTTTCCCTTTGCATAATATTGTCAAGGTTCATCCATATTGAGTATGTGACTGTGCTTCATATTCCATTGTATGGATATACCAGTTTTGTTTATCCATCAGCTGGTGAACATTTGGGGTATTTCCACTTTTTGGCTGTTATATGCATTTGTATATAACTTGTACACAAGTTTTTGTGTGAACATTTGCAGACTCCTTGCTGAATGCACAGGGAGCTTGATGCAGGGCTCAGTTGCTCGACCCTGAGATCGTGACCTGAGCTGAAGGCAGACACTTAACCAACTGAGCTACCCAGAAGCCCCTATGTAATTCAATTATATGTAATTGTATGAATTGTATGAATCTGTGCTGCCAAAGCGAGCACAGATAGTAACCCTTTATTAGTTATATTGTTTGCAAAATTTTTCTCCCATTTGGTAGGCCCTTTCATTTTGTTGATGGGTTCTTTTCCTTTACTGAAGCTTTTTAGTTTGATATAGTCACACTTGTTTATTTTTTGTTGCCTATGTTTTAGATGTCATATCCAAACAATCATTAACCAAGACCCACGTCAAGAGGCTTTATTCCTGTTTTCTTCTAGGAGTTTCATAGTTTCAAGTCTTAGATTTAAGCTTTTACCTCATTTTGAGTTACTTTTTGTGAGTGGTATAAGATATGCCTAGTTTTATTCCTTTACATGTGAATATCAAATAATCCAGTGCCATTTTTGTAGTCCTTTCTCAATTGAATATTCTTACCTCCCTTGTCAAATGAATATCCAATAATCCAGTGCCATTTTTGTAGTCTACCCTTTCTCAATTGAATATTCTTAGCTCCCTTGTCAAATATTAGCTGACTAAATATTCTTGGGTTTATTTCTGTGTTCTCAGTTCTGTTCCATTTGTCTATTTGTTTTTATACCAATACCGTGCTGTTTTAATGAGTGTAGCTTTGTAGTTTAGCTTGTTCTTTTTTCTCAGGATTTCTTTGGCTATTCTGGGTCTTTTGTGGTTCTCTATAAGTTTTAGGTGTGTTGGGGTGCCTGGGTGGCTCAGTCATTAAGCGCCTGCCTTCAGCCCAGGTCAGATCCCAGGGGCCTGGGATCAAGCCCCGCATCGGGCTCTCTGCTCAGCAGGGAGCCTGCTTCTCCCGCTACCATTCCCTCTGCTTGTGTTCCCTCTCTCGCTGTATTTCTCTCTGTTTAATGAATAAAATCTTTAAAAAAAAAAAAAAAGTTTTAGGTGTGTTTTTTCCTCCTTCTGTAAAAAATGTCATTGATATCTTGATAGGGATTGCATTGAATCTATAGATGGCCTTTGGTAGTACTGCTATTTTAACAATATTAATTCTTCCAGTGCATGAACGTGGGTTATCTTTCCATTTACTTATATCTGATTTCTTTCATCATTATTGTGAAGTTTTCAGAATAGACATCTTTCATCTTCTCATATAAACTTACTATTTGATTTTGATCCTCTTATAAATGGGAACTATTTCTTTTTCAGAAAATTTGTTGTTACGTTATAGAATTGCTACTGATACTTGCATGTTAATTTTATATCCTGCAGCTTTACTGAATTCATTGATCAAATGGCTTTTTTTGTTGATCTTTTGGACTTCCTGTATATATAAAATCATGTCATGTGCAAATAGAGGCATTTTTACCTCTTCCTTTCCAAATCTGATACCTTTTATTTTTTTTTTCTTGTCTGATTGCTCTAGGTGGACTTCAAGTACTGTATTGAGTAGGAGTGGTAAGAGTGAGCACCCTTGTCTTATTCTTGGTCTTAGAGTAAGCTTTCAACTTTTCATCATTGAGTGTGATGGTAGTTGTGGATTTATCACATATGGTCTTTATTATGTTGAGATATGTTCCTTCTATCTCTAATTCAACTTGTTGGGAGTTCATTACCATGAATGGATGTCAGATTTTGTCTTCTGTTTTTTCTGTATTAAAATGATCATATGAGGGGTGCCTGGGTGGCTCAGTGGGTTAAAGCCTCTGCCTTCGGCTCAGGTCATGATCTCAGGGTCCTGGGATCGAGCCCCGCATCGGGCTCTCTGCTCAGCAGGGAGCCTGCTTCCCCCTCTGTCTCTGCCTGCTTGTGATCTCTCTCTCTCTCAAATAAATAAATAAAATCTAAAAAAAAATTAAAAAAAAAATCATATGATTTTTTTTCTATTAATGTGATGCATCATATTATGATTTGATGAAAAAATATTCTATTAATGTGATGCATCATATTATGATTTGATGAAAAATACATTTATTCATGTATGTAGAATTATTCTTGCATTCTGGGGATAAATCCTACTTCATTGTGGTGAATTATCTTTTTAATGTTCTACTAAATTGAATTTATAGTATTTTATTGAGAATTTTTGCAACTGTTAGTTTTACTGTGATGTTTTGTGATGGTTTTGGTATCAGTAACACTGGTGTCATAGGATACATAAGAAATGTTTGTGTTTTTCTGTTTTTTGGAAGAGTTTAGAGAAGCTTGGTGTTAATTTTAAACATTTGGTAGAATTTGTCAATGAAGCCATCTGATCCTGGTGTTTGCTTTTTTGGAAGTTCTTTTGATTACTCACTCTGTAGTATTACTTATTTGTTTATCATACTTTTTGTTTATTCTTAAGTCAATTGAATTGTTTGTTGTTTCTAGGAATTTTTTCTATTTGCTAGATTACTTAATCTAGTATAATAATCCATATAATTGTTGCTACTATTCCCTTTTAATCTTTTTTATTCCTAGATTTATTACTGAGGTTAGTAATAATATATGTACTTTTTGAGTCCTGATTTTAGTAATTTTTCTTCTTTCTTTTTATGTTTAGCTAAAGGTTGATAAATTTGGTTGATCCTTTCAGAGAATTAATTTGGTTTTGCTACTCTTCTCCATTTTTCCTATATTTTATTTATTTCTACTCTAATCTTTATTATTCCATTCCTTCTGCTTACTTTGGGTTAATTTGTTCTTCTTTTACTAGTTTCTTAAGGTGAAGTTATTGACTGATAACTTTCTTTAAGGTAGCCACCTATAGCCATAAGTTTCCTTCTGAATACAACTTTGCTGAATCCCTTAAATTTTGTTATGTTGTGTTGTTTTTGTTCTTCTCAAGGAATTTTTAAATTTTCCTTGTGATTTATTTGACTCATTGGTTATTTAGGAATGTGGGTTTTTTTTTTTTTAAAGATTTGTTTATTAGAGAGAGTGAGAGAGACGGGAAGGGGTAAAGGGAGAGGCAGAGAGAGAATCTCAAGCAGACTCCCTGCTGAGCGCAGAGCCCAGCGCAGGGCTCCATCTGGTCTTATGACCCCAAGATCATGACCTGAGCTGAAACTAAGAGTCAGACACTCAGCCAACTAAACTACCCTAGGAATGTTTTTTAATTTCCACATAATTGTGAATTATCCAGATTTCCTTCTTTTATTAAAATATTTTCATTTTTCTGTGTCAGAGAACATACTCTGGTTTCTGTCTTTTAAAATTTGAGGCTTTTTTTACAGCCTAATATATTGTCTGTCCTGGAAAATGTTCCATGTAAATTTAGAAGAATACATAGTCTGCTCTTTTTGGGTAGAGTGCTCTGTAGATGTATGCTAGGTCTAATTGGTATGGTATTGTTTGAGTCTTCTGTTCACTGATTTTCTATTCTGTCTAGTCTTAGAAGTATTGAAATCCTCAGCTATTATAGTTGAATTGTCTCTTTATACCTTCAAGTCTGTCAGGTTTTTTTTTGTTTTTTTTTTTTTTTAAGATTTTATTTATTTGATAGAGAGTTAGCACAAGTAGGCAGAGCGGCATGCAGAGGGGGAGAGAGAAGCAGGCCTTCTGCAGAGCAGGGAGACCGATTTGGGGGCTTGATCCCAGGACCCTGGGACCATGACCTGAGCTGAAAGCAGCTGCTTAATTGACTGAGCCACTCAGGTGCCCCAAGTCTGTCAGTTTTGTTTTATTTATTCTGGGGCTCTGTTATTAGGTATATATTTTTTTATAAT
Source organism: Procyon lotor (assembly GCA_028646535.1). Classification (NCBI taxonomy): domain Eukaryota; kingdom Metazoa; phylum Chordata; class Mammalia; order Carnivora; family Procyonidae; genus Procyon; species Procyon lotor. Next base: position 121,882,546 of record CM053606.1, on the reverse strand, counting down.
TGTTATGTGATCTTCATAATGTTTTTCTTTGTCTCTCATTTTGGTCATAAGGTCTGTTTTGTCTATTATTAGATCATTATCTAATTCTAATTAATATCTAATACTACTTCAGCTGTCTTGTGATTATGGTTTGCATGATAGAACTTCCCTCTTTTTACTTTAAACCTATATACCTCTGAATCTAATTGTATTGTAGACAGTATATAGTTGAATCGTGTGTTTTAATACATTCTGCTAATCATCGCCCTTTAATTGGAGAATTTAACCCATTCACATGTAATTGATAAGGTTTTTTTTTTTTTGCAGTTTTGCTATTTGTTTTCCCATCCTTTGTTTCTCAAGTCTTCCATTAGTGTCCCTTATTTAGTACTAGGTTTATTTTGTTGTACTGTTTTAATTTCCTAGTTGTTTTTTTACGTAGTAAATCTCTTGAGTTATACTCTTAGTGGTTATTGTAGGAAAACCATTAACAAATTCAGATTGGATGTCCACCTAACTTCAGTAGTATACCAACTTTGCTCTTATGTATCTCCTTTCCCATCCCCTTACTCTGACCAAATCAGCTGGCATTTTGATCTTGGACTTTCCAGCCTCCAAAAATTGTGAGTATAATACATTTCTGTTGTTTTAGTTACCCACCCTAGTATTTTGTTCTAGTAGCACAGGCAGACTAAGACATGTCCATGGTACTGATTTGGCTGTTAATCTTATTGAGGACCCTTTGTATATGACAAGGCACTTTTTTCCTGCTGCTTTCAAGATCATCTCTTTGTTTTTATCTTTGAGTTTGATTATGCTGTGTCTAATTTGGATCTCTAAATTGATCTTACTTGGGATTGTTTGTTTTCATCAAAGTAGAGAAGCCTTTGCATTTATGTTTTAAAATATTCATTCTACCCCATTCTCCTATTCTCTCCTCCTGGGACTCCTCTTACATGTATTTTGGTAGGCCTATGAGGCGGGTTCATCTTTCTTCATCCTTTTTACTTTGTTTCTCATACTGTGTAATATTAATTGACCTATTATCTTCAAGTTAGCTAATTCTCTCTTCTGCCTGTTCACATCCACCATTGAGCCCTCAGTTCAGTGTTAGAAATTTTTAATTTCATTTATTATACTTTTCAACTCCAAAATATCTTTGGTTCCATTCTATAATTTCTGTCTATTGATAATTCTCTATTTGATGTGATACTGTTCTCATAGTATACTTCAGTTCTTTAGACATCATTTCCTGTTGAACATAAAGTCTAGGATGCCCAACATCTGGGCCTCTTCATGCATAGTTCCTGTTGATTTTTTCCACCTGTGTGAGGCTTATACGTTCTTATTTTTTTTTGCATGCTTTATACTTTTTTGTTGAAAACTGGACATGTTGACTATTATAATGTGGTAAATCTGGAAATCAGATTCCCTCCTTTGCTGTGGCTGCTTTTAGTATTTTTTTTTTTTTTTAAGATTTTATTTTTAAGTAATCTCTACATCCAGTGTGGGGCTCAAACTCACAACCTTGAGATCAAGAGTCACATACTCTACTGGCTTAGCCAGCTAGGCACCCTCTGTTGTTTTTTTTTTTTAGTGGCTTTTCTGAGAAAATTCTGTAAAGTCATGAAGTATTCTTTGTCATATATAGCCACTGAGGTCTCTGTTCTGTTAGCTTAATGGTCAAGTAATGATTGAAGAGATATTTTATAAAATGTTTAGAACCCACATGTTTTCCAGTCTTGGTCATAGGGCTCTCTGTAGGTGTTGGGACATACCTTTAACACTTAGCTGGACAGTTTTAAACTGTACCTTAGCTTTCACTTCCTGTTTGTGAAGAGCCTTAAGGTCAGCAGGTGGTAAGCTTAGGGCCTTCTCAGACCTTTCCTAACCATGTATTTTTTCTTTTCTTTTCTTTTTTTTTTTGGATTTTCAGCGATTTTGGACGCCCCCCCCCATGCTTTGCCATTTAATTCAGCAAATAATAAATAATAAAATAATTCACATTTCACTAAACTTTCAAATCATGACATTTGAAGTCCATTTTATCTTCCTTTGACATATGCGTTAGTAATAAAAAATAAAATGTCATGGTATGGCAGTGTGCATGGCACTCAAAATTCTATCAGGTTATAACCCTTCTCAGTTTGATTCACAGGGTATGGAGCAGCAGTGGGAATCAGTTAAAATATCACATATGATCTCTCATCACAGTTCAGCTCTGCTACTGTTGAGCAGAAGCAGCCATAGTCAATGCATAAGTCATGAGCATGACTGTGTTCTAGTAAAGCTTTATTTGTGAGCACTGATATTTGAATTGAACATAATTTTCATATGTCATGAAATATTCTTTTGGCTTTTCTTTACTGATGTTTTTCAGAGCCCTCAGGTACATCTCTTTCCCTAACCTTTCTCTCCCCACCCCCCCAACTTCCTCCCTTAAGAAGTAGGGCCTTTTCAAGTTTGGTGAAATATGTACAAGGCCAGTCCTCCAAGGAGCCACCAAACACATCAGAGCAAATAATTATAGTTCTCCATGAATGAGATCTGTTCCATCTAGTATGGGAATGGAGGGTTGTTTTCACAGCTCTCTCTGAGACTGAGAATGTGGGATGGGACTGGAGTAAGATAAAACAGCACAAACTTCACTGTTCTCACTAAGAATAATCTGTTGTTTTGCTTTAGGTTAGTTTTGGAGTTCCAAGAAAACATTGATTCTAATAATTATTGCTCATTTTTATTTATTGCTTTTATGGAGGAAAGAATTCAGATTGCTTTACTTGCCTTTTCACTTATGTCACTCTTAGTCTGTCTTTGGCAATCTGCCTTTTAATTGGGGTGTTTGAACCATTTCCATTTAATGCGATTAATGATATTTTTGGTTTTAAATTTTCTCTTCCTACTTTCTGTTTGTTCCATTTGTTCTCATTTTCTTCTTTTTCTGCCTTCATTTGTATTGATCATTTTTTGGATTCTGTTTTATTTGATTTAATTGACGTTTATTTGATTGACAATTTGATTGTATTATGTTGTTTTAGTGGTTTAAGTCTTATAGTTTACATCTTTAACTTATAGTCCACATCAAGTGATATATACTTCATGTGTTAATAACTGCTCTTTGTGCTGTTATTGTGATACATCTTTGACATATGTTAAAAATCTCAGAATATTGCCAGTCTAATCAGGGAAGAATGTTTAGGATTCATCCATAAACTTGTGTTTGCTTTCAATATATAAGATAGAATACTCAACTATGGCTACAGGGACAAAGTCACAGTTGACAAATGTGGCTTATTCCTGTAATAGTGCAGATTGGGAGAAGAGGCAGCTTGTAGAAAAGAGGATGAGAAAATAAAATGATAGTTATTTAATTGCAGATTTTTCTAAATTTATACTCTGGTCATAAACATGAATCATTATCTCCCCATTGTGGTGATAACTTTCTTAGAGACTCTATTCTTTACCTTGTATTATAGTTCTCTATAAACATGTCCTGTCTTTGAGTTCTTAAAGGGCCATGTCTACTTTTCTTTGTATATGACAGTATATTTAACACAGTTTTTATGCTAAGTTTTTGTTGAGTGACTACTGAGGAATAAATACTCAGCTTTATCTTGTATTGAATGGAATATTAGTAGAGTATTATTATTCTTACATGTTTTTTTCTTTTTAGTGGTATGCAATCTGTATTAGTGATGTTGGAGATTATGAAGGGATCAAGGCTAAAATTGCAAATGCCTACATTATCAAGGAGCATTTTGAGGTACTGATGAATTTTAAAAGGAATTAGCTTTTTAAATAAATTTGTTTCACTGAACTATTTCTGTATAGCAAACCACCTAAAACTTAGAGGTCTAATGCAGTGACAGCTTATTTCTCAAAATTTTGTGGGTTAACTGTGTAGTGGTGCTTCTGATCTGTTCGGTATAGCTGAGGTCATTTAGACGGCTGCCTTCACCTCTGTCTTCAGCTGGGACAGAATGTACAAGATGGCCTTTTTATATGATGGGTTCTCTCCACTTTCCTTTGCATTATTTAGTCTAGCCCCAGCTTCTTTACAGCATGGTAGCTGGCTTCCAAGAATGAGCATTCTAAGATAAAATTCCAGTGTGCAAACTTTTTCAAGCTTCTGTTTGCATTACACTTGGTAATATCCTGTGGACCTAAACAGGTCATGTGGCCAGGTATGTGGGAGGGAGCTATATGAGGTCCTGAATACCCCAAGGTGTGATTTGGTGTAAAATCTTAACACAATTGACAAACCACTCCCAATAGTAATAGTACTGTTTATGATTATTATCTCTGTGTATTTTATGTTTTAATATTTCCCCTAAAGTTACTCCTTTTATAGTAAGCTCTTCCTTAGATGCCAGATATTCTCCAGGAGTTTGTATATTTCATGATGTGCCATATACACTATCTCATTGTCCTAAACAAAACTAAACAAAAACTGGAAAAACTGCCACTAAAAATTTAGCTTATTTTATTTCTCTTTTGATATTGTAGACCATCTCAGAAAAACAAAGGAAGCAAATATGATGGAAACATTAATAGGAAGAATGCTAGATAAGCTACCTAATAGCTTTTCTGAATTTTATGGTAGGGAATTTGCTATGAATCATATCACTATTTAATGGAGAAGTAAAATAAAGTCAGTGCTGATTCTTTATTCATATTAATGAAGCAAGATTTCTGCTAAGTCATACTTGCTTATTAGCCTTATTCTAGTTATTACCTCTACTACTAACAGTAATCAGCATCAGTAATAAATTAAGTGTCTGGTACTTTTGAAAAGTAAAATTATGCTGGTTATAGAAGATACTACTCTGGTAAGTACCTCCTATTACTTGCTCATTTAATATTTAGCACAGCTCTGTAATGTAGGCATATTACTCTATTGATTCTATGAAACAGCAGACTCGGGCATGGCAGGAAGAGAGAACTTGCCAAGGTGAAAACTTGGAGCTGCAATTTGAACCCTAGTAGTCTGGCTTCATAGCCCGGAGGTAACCAGTACAGATACAGTACAGATACCAGTACAGATACCAGTACAGATAAAGTGTGATCTCACACATTATTGACTGAAATGAAAATGTGGGTTTACAGAAAAACGTAAGATAGGATGTCTCAATTTTTTAAGAAGGGTCTTTTATTTTTAATAGGATTAACATTAATCTGAGATGCTTCTTAGTGACTTTCAACAAAATAATGGATAAAAGAAATAGTTGCTTTAAAGTTGTTCTGTAGTTTATGCTTTACATTAATTCACATAGGACTTTCATATAGTAAATTGAAATTAGGAAGACTATCAACGTATTTTACATTGTACAGAATTATTTTACTAATAAATTCTGTAAGTAGTATTTTTCCTTTGTTGAGTATAGATGGTGAAGTTGAACAAAATGCACATACAGAAAGAAACTTTGTAAAAGTATTAAGTACTTTGTTCTCCTTTTAGGAAAAAATACTATTTAATCCAGTATTCATGTAGAACTTGCAAAAAAGAACCTCCTTATTTTTCCTCTAATCTAGAAGAAACATTGAGAACTATAGATTACTGTTTTCAAAATTAGATTCATTTAAAAATTTCATGTTTTTTCTCATATCAATAAATCCTTTTAGTTGCTGAACTTTATTAGGGTTATTATAAGGGTTAATTCTAACAGTGTACTGAAATGAATTTAACCACATTGAAGAATGAAGAGGGGGAAAAAGTTGATATTATTATAGAAGAATTGAAATACAGGATTGCCAAAAAAAATTTTTTTATCATGACTTTTTTAGCAAACATAGTAAAGTACTCATCTGTGTTTAGAAATGTATGATTGACTTTCTCATTTCTTGTTAGAAAGCAATTGAACTGAACCCAAAAGATGCTACCTCGATTCACCTCATGGGTATTTGGTAAGAACATTTCTTTAAATTGAAATATTTCAGTGGTAGTTATTATGATCTTATTTTGTAGTATATAAAACAAGATGTAAAGTATTTAAAAGTATTTGGCATTCATGAGTGTTTAATTCATTATATTAACTAACAGTTGTGATATATTTTTAGAAAATACTAAATTTGATTGTGATCATGTTAACCATTGTTATTCAGATAATTTAGAATTGTATGTTAAAATGAGAAAAGCATTAAAATTTCTGCTGGACTTCGAAATTCCCTTTGCTAGGAAAGACTGTTTTACTTACCAAGCTAAATGAAATTGGGTTAATCTAACTGTATAGTAATACAGTTTGATGCCCTATGAGGGTCTTTGCATCTTCAAGGTCTGTCAAATACAGTGATTCATCTGAGGAATAAAATAATCTGACTTTCAGTATCTTTCCATTTGTCTAGTATATAACATTATTTTGCTGGTATGAGCTGCAAACTTGAGACAGGTTTGCTGCTCTTTGGGTGTAGTCTACAGACTTGAGTACTTTATTGTCTTACAAATAAATGGTGTAGACAGCCCTGCACCTGATTCTTATAAAGGAATTAAATATCCTTCAGGAAAAAGGACAATATTAAACTAACAAAATGCTTACTGAGAACTAATGACAATGGAGAGATAGTTCTAGGGAGGAAACACAAATGAGAGACAGTTGCTACCTCAGGGAGTTCAGACCCTTAGTCAAAGATGCAGTACTTTTTCCCCTGCCTATTTCAGAAAGTTGTCAAGATCTTTGGATTTTAATTATTTGCCTCACTCTTTTAAATAAGCAGACTTCTATTGTTTTTTTTGCCCGTTATTTATACATATCACGTTTAGTTTTGTCATTTTTTTAAACTTCTCTGAGTTAGTTTTTCTTACCTAAAAATATACGGGTAATGATCCTAACTCATTCAGTTCCTTGTGAGTAGATGAGAGATAATCACCGAGCACCTTGAACACAGTGAGCAATTAGTGATGAATGATATATACTGTGTTATCATTACTAGTACTGTTGCTTACTACTTATATTTAATCACAGAACACATCCTAACTGATGGATCAGTATAAATCAGTCTTTGGGTAATTCATTGGGAATATTAACCTACTGGATATTATGTATTTAAACATACAACAGAAGAAACTATCTTTTGTATCTGTTAAGATGCTTAGTTTTCTGTAAAAAAAAAAAAAGATGCAGTTGAGATGTATATGTTATTTTATTTCTCTATAGGTGTTACACATTTGCTGAAATGCCTTGGTATCAAAGAAGAATTGCTAAAATGTTGTTTGCAACTCCTCCTAGTTCCACCTATGAGGAGGTAGTGTGCTGTCCTTTGTTAAGTTAGTACTGATTTCTTAACTGCAGTGCCATTCTACAGTGTCCAGATGTGCAGCTCTGAGCAGTGAGGCCTTTGAGCATGTTTCTAACCATCCAGTGCAGCTATCTTATCACAAAGGCTTTAATACTTATAATCTATGACTGGTGAGTGGTTTTTTTTTTTTTACTTAGGTGAGTGGCTGATGATTCTGGTATAATGTCAGCTATAATAGCTCGTGCCTAAAATCTATCATTGTTTTCTGTTTGAAATCTACACGATATAAAAGTCATAAAATAGAATAAGAAATTCAGCAACTGTTACTCAGCATTAGTTTTATTTTTTTTAATTTTATTTAATTTTTTTTTTTATTAACACATAATGTATTATTTGCCCCAGGGTATATGTCTGTGAATCGTCAGGCTTACACATTTCACAGCACTTACCATAGCACATACCCTCTCCAATGTCCATAACCCAGCCACCCCATCCCTACCCCCCCGCCTCCCAGCCACCCTTAGTTCATTTCATGAGTCTAGGAGTCTCTTATGGTTTGTCTCCTTCCCCATCCCTTCCTGTTTCATTTCTCTCC
>CM053606.1:121782812-121874239 GCA_028646535.1 Procyon lotor | reverse complement strand
CCTTTGATATGATTCAACTTACTGAGAAGAGGCCTTGACAAGTTAACTGTCTTATTCAAGATTATACAGTTGATTAGAATCATTAATTTATTTAAATGTTAAAAAAATTTTTGAGGTATAATTAACATTTAACATTAGTTTCAGGTGTACAGCATAATATATTCAATATTTGCATATATTGTAAAATGATTATAAAATCAGGTCAATACCCATCATATAAAGTTTAAAATTTTTTCCCAAGATTTACCCTTTCTCTTTAAAAAGTATTTAAATAAGAAATCTTGTTTTTAAACCAAGCCAGTTTTTGCTTTGCAAATATTGTCTTCTTTTATGAAGAGTTTCATGTCACTCTGGCTTTGAAGAAATGGCCAGTGCACAAAACTGACATCAGCCATCCTAAATTCATCCTTTTTAATATTAATAGCACAAATTAGAAGAGTAAAGGACATAAGCATGTTACTAAATACACCAAAAAAACACTGCAATTCTATTTCTGTAAAATTAGAAGAAAATTAAAGCCTATGCATTAGAGAGCCTTCTCATATGGACTTGTTCAGATGCTTTTAGGATAGCAGAGCGTTAAAAAAAATTTTCTTCTGAAGAGTTGTATCTGAATGTTAAACTATGGCATTAATATATTAATTCTGATTTGTTCTGTTACTGTCTTTTGCTCATAACCTGTTGTAGTTTTTAATATCATGAATATGAATCTGGGAATAAATTTGGGATTTAGAAGCATAATTGCAAAGTAGAAACAGAGCCTTAGAGAATTAAGGGTTTGAGGTGTTGAGAAAAACATGGTCAGTAACTCCAGTCATCCTCCAGGTTTTACCCTGTAGGTCAGTTCCTTCAGGCGGTCTTTCTTTATGGACTGTATCTGGTTTAGAAGCTCCTTCTAGGCTCTTAGTACCTGTTACTTCTCCCATCATGGCCCTTATCACACAGTATGAGTGTGTGAATTGTAAGTATTGTTTACGTGTCGAAGACTAAATTTGGGGATGATGCAGACTGTTGTTTTGCTCATAGTTTTCCTCAATGCTTAGCATAATGCTATCAAATTTGCTGAATGACTGAATATAAACAGATGAATGGATGAACCCCAAGGAAACCTTAAGTACATCTACACAACATCTCATAAATACATTCAGATTAAAGAAGTAAAACAATTTTGGGTTAAGGAGCAAATGGAGTTAACCATAAATTATTATACCCAGGGAAAAGTATGCACTAAATATAGAAGGTCCCAGCTTGATAAGAGGAATCTGTATAAAGAATTAAGTTAGTGAGACAGTCCCATGCTTTCATAGGCTTTTTGTTCAGTTTTCCCTGAGCCAAGAATGTTCTCCACTTTTCTGTTAAAATCCTATTTAGCTGCCAAGGCAGCCCAGATGTTACTTCTTAGAGTTAGTTTCTCTTTGGTTTCTCATAGCACTTTAAAATGTGTACATCTGTCAAAGCATCCCTTTCATTCTATTACAGTTAGTTATGCTCATTTGTTTCTCCTCTTCATTATAGATTCCAAAAGACGAGAGTCTTTGTTAAATCTGTATTTAAGTATAACCCACATTTAGTAAATGTTAAATGTATATATGTACACCTGACCCTTAAACAGTGAGCCCCTACATAGTTGAAAATCTGCATATAACTAACTTCTGGCTCCCCTCAAAGTTAACTCCTTAAATAGTCTACCAAAACAGTTGTTTCAAATGTATTTTCTATGTTCCATGTATTATATATAGACTGTATTCCAATACAGCAAGCTAGAGAAAATTAAATGTTAAAAATAAGAGAATATACAGTTGCAGCACTTTACTGGATTTATGGGGGAAACCCTGCATATATTTGGATCTGCATAGTTCAAAACTGCATTGTGCAAGGGTCAACTGCATATATGTCATGATTTCATTCATTCATATAGCAAGTATGTATTGGGGGCATGTTCTATTCTAGGTATTTAAGACATTAATAAAAAAACAAAACCCTGTCCTTAGCATACATTCTGTCAGGAACTTCAGTTTCTCATCTATTAAATGGAGTACCTACTTTATAAAATTATATGAAAATGAGAAATGTAATAGAATGCCTAGCACATAGTAGACACTGAATAAATGGTACTTTACCAATATTTGAGATTGGAATAGTTGAACAAAAGAGACTTCTAGTTAGCCTAATCTTATATGACCACACAAACTTATTATTGGAATTTAGATTGAAGAATTTAGCAACTGTTTCACCTGAGATAAATTTTCTATTTCATCTGAGATAAATTTTTCTTTCTTACGTACAGTGGATCCAAACTTCTACAGCAAAAACTTGCTTCTTTTAGGAAAGACATATTTGAAGTTACACAATAAAAAGCTTGCTGCCTTCTGGCTAATAAAAGCCAAGGACTATCCGGCACACACAGAGGAGGATAAACAGGTAAAATATCTCCAATAAATTAAGGCAGATAGGTTTCTGCTGAGGCACTATTAAATAAAGGTGAATTAAGAACTTCTTTAAAAGTATAATTTGTCTAAATGTATCTTGAAAACAGTAGTGTTCATTTCGAATTAAACTCATGAACATTTCTGTTAATTTCTGTATAGTGTTCACTGTCAACAGATGTTATAAATTTCTTGCTACCTTATTCCTGTTTGACATACATGACAGATCAAATAAGATTTCTAAAATAAAATGCCAGCGATGTGTACTAATGTGGAAGAATTCTCTAAGAGTCTTATCCAGTCCCTGTTCAGTTTTATTCTCATAATGTGCTATCCTGGTGGGAATGCTTAGAATCCACAGCCCACTTTATGAACTTACTAGATTTTGCAAGTTGATATCTATCCTGTACTGTTTATTTGTAACACATATTTTTCCATTTTAGATACAGACAGAAGCTGCTCAGCTGCTTACAGGTTTCAGTGACAAGAACTGAGAATTTTTCAGAGAAGAAAGCACATGAAATATCTAAGAAACATTGCCTTTTCATGAAATTACAAAGATAATACGTAAACTATAACTGTTCTATGGCTGTTTTCTCGGTTCATTTAACAAATTAAATGTACAAAATTCTAAGTTTCTTCACAGATAACAAAAGAAATAATTACAAAAAGATTGGTAGAGACTTCTTCCTGGCTCAGAGGCAGAAGTATTGCACATTTAGGACACTAGCAATACAAAGTGCTGTAAGATTTCTAAGGAGGATGAATCACGTCAGAATGGGAGATCAAGAAAAGAAAAAGTTTTGTGGAAGAGGTTTCATTGGGGGGTGTGCATTGTCAAATTGCACTGATGCAAATTTGAGATCTTGCAGAGAAGGTGCAGTGAAAATTAGGAGGTTAGGATGTTGCGGGTTCTTGGTATAAAGTAGTTAAATGATGGATCTTGGAACCAACCTGTATAAGGAAAAAACTTAAGTCAGGAGAGGACAGAAAAATGAAGTGATTTTTTTCTTTTTTACACTGTGACATGGTCTCACGAGTGGAGGGTTAGTTTTGTTACTTCAGATTCTCTTCCCTAATGTGGTGAAAGGAACACAGAACTCAAGGGTGAAACAGAAATGAAGATGTTTTACATAGGCAAGACTTGAGGCTGCAGAACTGTTTTATAAAAAGGATTATCTTGAATGTCACTTAGATAAATCAAGAGTGCATGCATAGGTAGGTTTTCCCCAAAGGATTTGGGAATTGTAATGTTAACAGGGAACCATGAGGGTGTGGGCTGTTTTTGTGTTATCATGTATATTTTCAAATGAAAAGGAAAATGAAAGTCCTCGACTCTCTGTACCCATCTCCAATTGCTAATATTCAGCTATATTTTACTGTTGTGTGTGTGTATTTCTAAACTTTGAAATTGTAGACAACATACTTCATCCCTAAATATTTCAGCATGCATTGTCTCAGAATAAGGACATCTTTCTAAACAAACAAAAACCCATTAGCACAACAAAAAGTTAACAGTAATTCTTTAAAATCATCTTCTAATACCAGCCATATTCATATTTTCTCAAATGTCCAAGGAATGTCTTACAATCTTAAAAACCAGGATCCAATCAACCATACATTGTATTTGATTTTCTGCCTTAGTTTTTAAAAGTTTAAAAGAGTTCTCCCACTTTTTTAATCCCACCATTCATTGACTTTTTGAAGAGGCCAGTCATTCAGATTCTCATTCCAGATTGCCGTACCCCACTGTTCCATCTTTTCAATGACTTTGATTAATTATATGTAATTAGATCTTCTTTGCCTAATTTTTTTAATCGCTTCTCTGATTTTTCTTTTTACCTCTTTTTCATTTTCTTGGCTCTTTGAATTTTTGTCTTCCATGTCCCTTACTTTTGTTTTCTTCCTCAGATAGCTGTTGTCTTCACTCCTGAGATGTTTGTCTTTTTCTTCCATTATTTCCCCTGATTTCAATCAGCAGGCATTTCACATTTTCATGTGGTTTGTCCAGTTCTGAGTTTGAGTTTTTTAAGTTTTAATTTGATTTTTTGGGTATCTATATTTATTTACATTTAATTCATATTAGTATATTGTGTTAAAGAATTTCTTTCTGTTTTGAGCACCTTCATCTGAAATGTTCTCCTTTTCAATTTTCTCTCTAGAATGACTTTATTTTCTGGTGATGGGTGTATGTGTTTTGAGTTATCAGCAATACCAGGTAATCAAATGGGACGTGAAGGGTTTTGATTTATTCAATAACAATCTCTATGAAGAAGTTTTTGTGAAATGAGCTATCTTTCAGTAATAGAGCCTTTTACGGGTGGGGTCTGTCTTATATTTTATAGTGCTTTAAAAAGATTATTTTGCTTTGAAATCATTATAGATTCATAGGAAGTTCGTGGGGGGGGGGGGTAATGGGAGGTAGAGAGGTCCCAGAGGCAAACCTCTAACTACAGTACAAGATCAAAACCAGGTAATTGGTATAGCCCATAGATTTTATTCAGATTTTACTTCTAAATGCTCTCACTTGTATATGTGTGTTCTATGTAATTTTGTCAGTGTGGGTTTTTTTTTTTTTAACTGCTGCTACAATCAAGATATAGAACTGTTCCCACCAAATTGTATAAATCGCTAGTGCTAGCCCTTTATGGTCACTCCCATCCACTTTCCCTCACCACCATCCCTAGTCCTGGCAACCACTAATTTCAAGAATGTTATATAAGTGGAATCGGATTATGTGACCTTTTTGAGAAATTGCCTTTTTCATTTGACATAATTCTTTTGAGATCCATCTAAATATAGTCAGTTGATTCCTTTGTACTGTTGATTATATTTCACTGTAGTAGTGTACCCGTTTATTATACCACTCACTGAAGCTCATTTAGGTTTCTAGTCTTGGACTCCTATGAACATTGGGTACAGGTTATTTCAACACCCAGGAATACAGTTGCTGGGTTCTAATTTGTAGAGCTATTATCGTCCCCTTTTTTCCCCTTTTAGACTAAGGGATAGCTAGTTCTCTTCTCCAAGATATTGTACTTTCCTAAGATTCTGATTTTGTGCACTTTGTCTCTTCCTTTTGACTTCCCAGGAGTATGACTCACCAGGTCTTACACTGGTTCCTCACTCACAGTGAGACCTATTACTTCTGGGAACAAACCCTAGGACCTCATTATTCTCCTTCCTGTGCAGTCCCTACTTAACTGTTGTATGTGTTCCAGATGTGACTGCTAGTTTGACATGTGTATTTCCCCACATGTATGATGTGAACAGAAGTTTGTAGTAGTATGTCTTGTAAATATATTACAGACATGGGCTATGGGTGATTATAACTACCTCGCCTTGTGGATATGTTTACTTCCTTTGAGGATTGAGATTATTATCGATTTGAAAAGTGACTTCATAAAAAAAATCTGTTAATAGCAAAATTTTCCCAACTGAGCGTTTAATCATAGACTGTGAACTAGCTATGGACTTTGTAAAAATGACTCACTTATCTGTAAAATAAGCATCATAACAAAGCAAAAGCACACCAAACCTTAGGAGTTGTGAGGATGAAATACATAGAAGACATACTGTTATGAGTGTTTTTAAATGCAATTATCTGATTGTATTCTCCTTGGTTGAGATTTGGGAGAAAAAATTTGGAATTAAGGAGATGCCATTTGTTGAGTTGTACATTTTTGCTTCTACATTATTTGAGGTTTTTTTTTTTTTTTTTTTTTTTAATTTCATGTGTTCACCATAGAACCTATTTTGGACTGTGTGTACCTGGGCATTATTGTACTTTAAGTTTATTGGGAAGAAAAAAATGGAGGGGTGGATTACATTGGCAAGGGCCACGAACTTTTAATGAATGCCTTGTTCTGACCCATTGCACTGCCCTCTGGGAATAGTCAACTGTTTTGTCCTTTGAGGGAGTATACAGTCAGTAAAAAGGAGCCTCATATATGTAGACGGCTTCTCTGATATGGTCCGGGCTTTTTCCTTGAGACAGTTTATCTTAAGTTTGATTGTTAAGTTTAACAGATTAAGAAAACGGGAGTATTTATAAGACAACCTTTGTTCTCTCATCTACATATTAAACGAGAAGATTTTGACTTCTACAATATCATCCATCAGGGTTCAATAAATATTCAGACTCAAAAAGTCCGTAACAGTCTTACTCATAAGGCTTAATAAGATAGAACTATAGCTGATCAGCAAGTCAATGTCTTTACATTTCAGAAGATGACCTTACACCAGCAGTCTGTGTAGCAGAGCATTCAAACAGCTCCAAGAACAGGTCACAGCCCAGGGACCTCAGAAAGGACATGTAGTTATGGGTTTCCTCTGGCAAATCCAAAGGTATGGTTTATTATCAATTATCTGGAAATTTCCCAGTCCAGATGAACTTACCGGTTGGGTTATTTTTAATAGAAGTACTGCCTAATGGTATTTTGACACATAACCACCTCATCTAGTTTTAAAGATAGGAGGTAGGTGATTAACTGAAGGCTGTGAGGTTAAAAGATTTTACTGACGCTTTGAGCTTTAACTGCCACTTATAGCTGCTTTCCTGGGAACATAGACAACAGATCTGATGAAATCAGAAATTATGTTGTGCCTCTTATCCATTCGTTGGGCTCAGTTTGGTGGTGGTGGTGGTGGTGAGTGAGTGTTACTGAAGTAACAGTATGAATCTGTCTCTGAGCCTCATTCTTTGCCTGTTTCTTCATTTCAGGCATAGTGGGCCTATCTAGCCCAGCATAGGACAAGGATGGGAAAAGAGGAGAGAAGGTGAGAGGCAGCCCACATCCTTGGTTTCTCTCACTGCCACCTGAGCATATGAATTAAGAAATGGTGGTTTTGTATTAATTAAACATGGAAGGCTCTGAGTTCTCCAAAATAGCTTTCTTCAGAAAGCTGGTTTGGTCTCTGTGGGTTCTGTGTAGACTCAACTGGTATACAGTAATTTCTTACCTGAAGTGAGGAGGGGAGGACCAGCACCCTGAAAGCCTCCTATCTTCAGTCAAATCTGCTAAATAGTATTCTCACATTCTCACCTCCACTGAATGATGTTCATTAATAACTTTAGTCATGTCATAGCAAAGTTCACTGAGCAGTGGTGCATTCTATGGCAAAATTTAAGTAGCCCTTTTGAAGACTGGTACTCTATCACATAATGTCATATACATTAGTATTTCTTCTTAATTCTTTATGCTTCAAGATAGCCCAGTGTCAGATTAGGATTTGGGAAAGGAGTCTATTCAACATACTGGATCACTGTCTTTATTTTGTCTTTACTATGAACTTTGAATAGAAGTGCAGAACACAATCTAATATGTAGAAAAATAAAATTTTGGCAAAACAAAAACTGTTTAGGGAAATTAAATTGTATACTAGTATTTTCCACATGTACTTAGTAGTTAAATATGTTACAGATAACACTGTAAGATGTCAGTTCATGGTTATAAAAAAATTTTTAACTTCCTGAAATTTACACTGCATATTGAAATGATACAAATGGAAATTGAAATTTGTTATTAATAAGGAAGCCCAGTTTGCTAAAATAGCATTAATATCATTCACATCAGATTTTAATTTGTTATACATCTTCATAGTTCAGCAAATGCCCTTGATAATGAAAAATTAAAAAGTTATTAGGACAAAAATAATGATCTATTGTAAAAAGGGGGGTGGGGACCAAAAGATTCTTTAATATGCCTATATAGTTCAGATCATAAAATTTTCATGAATTTAAGAGGAATGAAGATATATGAACACTAATAGAAAATAGTTTTCATTTGAGTGTTCAAATGCTTATACAACTCTTCAGTCCATATGGTTTTATAAAACCAAAACTCTGAACACAGAAGCAAAAATGTTCACGTTACCTTATTATATGTTCCTAAGTATCAAACTGCATCGATTTATTATGAATTAAATTTAAAGAACACCACAGATTTAAAAACAAAAGTACATAAGTACCTGATTCTTTTTAACTCCACAAATACCTAGCATCCGAAAGTAACATGTAAACAAACCTCTTTGCTGCTTAATGAATTCTTTCCAATCTCTAGAATAAACTAAATGGCATCAGATATAGTGTATGACTTACAAGTACATTATGTTTCATTCATTACTTTGTACTAGTGATGTAGCAAAGAGGGAAAATTTTAACTACTGTATTTATTTAAAACGAATTGACAGGTTCAAACGCCTGTCTTCAGAAAAGCCAGCAGCATTTTTTAACATACTCAAAGTAAGATTTGGCCTAAGCCCTTAATACCTTCCTGAACAGCCATGCAACTAAACACCCTCAAAAGGTGTTACATAAGGGAGAAGATCATGAAGCAATTTTTACTTTTTCCTCTGGATACTAGAAACAAGGTAAAGCAAATCCAGATTATTTTTTGAATGAACGGCTGTCATGTTTAATATACTTGGAGCTCTATAAAACTAGAGCCACTATCATATATGCTTATATAGATATATACTTATTTTTAATAAAGTCTCTTGCTTGCTTCAAAATTTAAGGATGATCTTTTTCCTGGTCAGTCACTTCAAGGGAACAATAAATAAAGTAGAAAAGGATGAGCTGTTTTGCATATTTCTGTGGAAGAACGGAAAACATTTATACTTTGAGAGGTTCAGAAAATTCACTGTACAGAATGAACAGCTTATATATACACTATCTGTGCAATTTTTCTTGGCTGGGGTATTTAAATGCAAGAGCTCCTCCAAGACAAGAAGCCACATTCATTCTTGTCCAAATCCCTCTGTCTCTTCTATTGCAAAAAGAAGTTTTTCCTTTAGTTGTTCATAACTCTTATATGGTGGTAGATCCAAGCGATTAAAACTGAACAAAAACAAAAACAGATGTGTTTTCAATAAAACAAACTCTAGAAAGATTTCTAATACAATATTTCTTAAAGCACATTTGAAAAACTAAATGGATAGAGTAAGATATAAAAATTTTGCCAGAAGTATTCTAAAAATTTACTACATTATTTAATATTAACATATACAGATTTCTTATGGCAAGCTACTAAATTGAAGACGTACTCATAAAAATATTTTAACAATTCCCAGAGAACACTGGAATTACAAATTCATAAGTCCCCCTAACTTCTCTTGGGTTTTTTAGAGAGTCCATTTCTTTCATTCACTTACCAATTATTAAGAATCTATTAGATATTTTTCTGGGAGCTAGTGTAGTGATAGAGTGGTGAAAAACTACAGTCCCTATCCTTATGGAACTTACATTCTGGGGTGGAGAGTGCCAATAAATATATACTTTTGTCTTTTCATTCCTGCCAGACTCAAAGAATCTCCTGTGCTGAGTTCAACTGGATTGGGGTTGGTGGGGCGGGGTAGGGGGTCCAATCCCCACTCTTAAGTGTCTAGTGAAACAGCTCTAATGTAGTTACAACCATTCTGTATTTTCATTTTCTCATATGGAAAGTTCTAGGTAGTCCAGGTTCCCTCCTACCACCCCATCTGCCCTTGGCCCCAACTCCTCTGTAAGAGTCAGGAAACTTGATAAGAGCCTTTTGAAACAAGACAGCCAATTAACATGGTGTTCTTCTCAGACCATTTTATTCTCTTTGTATGGAAAGCTAAATATATTAAATGGTAGCAATTAAGCAGACCATGTATCTTCTCCTCTCCCCACACTTCATGCTTCAAGGAACAATGATAGCAGAGGTCAAGAAAATATCTTTCGGTGGAGCCCTAGACTAAGACAGTCTGTCACTTTCCAGATCTTAACATCTTTCACATAAAGCCTTGTCAAGCCCTTGTCATTCTTGACATACTGAATCTCTAGTTTTCTACCACTGCCAGAGACTTTCCTCAAAAGACATGCCAGTTTAAAAAAACCTTTGCTGTGCTTTCTTTGGCAGCACATAAACTAAAACTGAAACAGATTAGCATGGCCCCTGCACCAGAATGACACGTAAATTCGTGAAGTGTCCATTTAAAAGATGCTTTGCTGCTTCTAATTCCTATGGATTGAAGGAAGCCTCCCATCCTGTTTGGTACAGCCCACTATCAACTTAATGTTCTCCAAGCATACCAAACACTTTTTCTGTCTTATGACGTGTTCTATAGCTCTCTCATAATGTAGGATACCTTGTCTCACTAAGAACCAGTCCAAATGCTACAACTTCCAAGAATTCTCCTTTCCATAAATTTATTTCTATTTTGGCACTTAACTTTACTCTGTATGATGACTGACTGGTTTCTTCCATTAGGTTCTAAAACCCACGAGGGGCAGTCTTCCCTACTCCCCAACATTGATCCATTTAGTAAATGTTGAACTATGTAAGAAAGTAGATTACTTGAAAACATCCAAAACAGGGTTCTGTTTTAAAACATCAGCCAAAGGATGGAGACATACTAAAATCTATTCATCTTTTATGGAGTACTTACTATGGATATCAGAATACTGTTTTAAGTTTTAGTTTAAAACGCTTTTAGTTCGGGGCACCTGGGTGGCTCAGTGGGTTAAAGTCTCTGCCTTCGGCTCAGGTCATGATCTCAGGGTCCTGGGATCGAGCCCCACATCGGGCTCTCTGCTCAGCGGGGAGCCTGCTTCCCCCTCTCCCTCTGCCTACTTGTGATCTCTCCCTCTGTCAAATAAATAAATAAAATCTTTAAAAACAAAAACACTTTTAGTTCTAGCTTTGAGTCAAATTTACTACTTCTACTTTGTGTCTATAAAAAGGAAAGACACTAATACCTTTCCAATGGATTAAGGAAACAAATCCTGTTGGTTTGCTGTACCACTTTATATGGTCTAAGGGAACCCCTGCTCTGAAAGTCACCACCTCAATAAGCAAAGCATTAGAAGTAACAGCAAAACTCCCATATGAGAATTATCAAGACTACTTTTCACCATAGACTATAGTATGGCTCGCCTCAGTCACTATTAAAAACTTGAGTGTCTCTGGATCATCAACTGTATTCCATTGATCTGAATTAAATCCCCACCTCTTTCCCGTCCTCCACTCAGATACTCCATTCTTTCTAAACTTCTGATTTGCAGTTTTCTACAGTCTAACTCCTTTCTTGCTGTAACTAAACATCCAGCTAGTCTGAAACACACAATTTCCCCTGCAGCCAATCAACAAAACTCTCCTGTGAGGCACACACAATCTAGCTATGCAACCTTCTTTCTGAACTTTTTGCTGCCCTCTGTTGACTTTTTGGTCATATTCCTTTCATTCACTGAAAGCTGTGGCACCTGGTTCATGTCCTCCTCTCATTCTCTTGGATGATATGCAATAGCCATGTATGCATGGCCTTCCAGTTCTCATCTTCAGTGACCTATTCCTCTATTCCAGTTACTAACTTCAAAATAACACCTTGAACCTTGTAAAAGAAATATCTCAAATGTCTAATTAAAAAGTCTTTCTAGCTTCCTTCAATTAAAATGGCAACCTATTAGCCCATTACTTTCTCACCATCCTAGCCTGTCCTCAGACTCTTCTATCCTTACTTTGTACTTAATCCACAGACCGGCCTTATAACTACTACCTTGCAAATACTTTTAAATCTGTCTCTCCCTCTTTTGAAATTACTAATCAAAACTGAAACACCTTATGAATTCAGCCTTCTAGTTTTTCATTCCTTGGACCTTAACAGCTGAAAGTGACTGGAGGGGAGAATCCTACAACTAGATAATAAATTGGTGTCACTTTATAAAGTTTCAAGTAGGCATTCCAATATTGTGCAGCATTCTCAGCCATGTTTTGCTAGTAAATCTGACAGCTCTTTCTTTCTCTTCAAAAGTTTTTACTTTCTTCCTTCTTAGCCGGTGATCTCACCTTACACTTGGAGAAAACAGAAAATAACAGTGGTAACGATAGTTTACATCCAACTTTTCTTCCTCTCCTATTACAACAAAGTAAGTGTTCCTGTTTTTATCAAAGACCAATTCCTTAACTTGTACTCAGCATACCAATTCTTTTCATCTTTCTTGAACAACTATCTCCCTTGGTTATGCACCTCTTCCCTGCCTCAACAGTCTCTTGTTGGATTTACCAACTTAATCTAGGCTGGTGTTCTCAATTTTGTGAGAAATCATATTTGGAATATGATACAACAACAATCATAATTGTTGTTATGATCCCTTTTCATACTTTATCTGTGCATTTATTTTGTTGCATTGTATATGAAATTTTGTCCCACACAGATATGCAGGAAAACAGAGATGTACTCCAGTCATTTTTTTCAGGTAATCGTGGCTATTATTCTTAGATAATATTGTATTAAGTTTGACAAAGTAACACATCATGTGAGTTCTGAAATCATATCAAAGTACTTTTTCTACCTTCTTCCATAAAACCCAATGATTTACCTTGTACTCTGAATAGATCTTTTACCCATGCATGATTTTTTAAAATCATGCACTGGTCATTTGGAAATAATAGTTCACCAACTTACAAAGTATTTCCAAATGTTGACACAGTTAATTATGTAATAGAAAAAAATTGCATTGGTTAAATGCCATCAATCTCATCAGAAATGGTTTGGGAAGCTTTCGAGCTCATGGTGGTTGTTATCTACAAGTTTTCCCAGATTCTAATTTTTACCCGAAACCTCAACTTTCATTACTGCCAACAAATGCTATCAGTTGTTTACCTTGAAGTGATAAGCTTATTACGTCATTACTTTTTAAGAAATTATTTGCCAAGTAAACAGTTTGTCAGTCATGCTTTCAAGTAAAAACAGCATTCCATTAAAAAAGCAAATATATATTTATATATAAATATATAAATATTTATACACTTTTTGTATTTATTTGCTATTTATCAAACTCAGTTGGTTAAGCGTCTACCTTTTTGGCTCAGGTCATGGTCCCAGAGTCCTGGGATCGAGCCCCGCATCAGGCTCCCTGCTCAGCGGAGAGCCTGCTTCTCCCTCTCCCTTTGCCTGCTGCTCTGCCTACTGTGCTCTCTCTCTAATAAATAAATAAAATCTTAAAAAAAAAAAAACAAAATGAGCTGGTGCAGCTTTCAATTCAGTTGCCAAAGAGCTTTCCTTTCCAGACAACCACAATTCTTGTGTGTAAAAGTGCTTTATGCAGGCACTTTAATATTCTTACAGAATATTAAAAAGATATATACTTAAGCATCAAGATTTAATAATTTTTTTACTGCTTCATAAAGAACAATCTTGAAAAAAACTGGCTCCCCCACCCCTTGCTTTAAACTGCAGGTGTGCAGTGTTGAAAACGGAGACGGTATTTTGGTGCCACTGCCTTGATTCTTGCTGAGGCACCAGCATTTTTATCCGTTGCTTTTGCACCCAGTAAGTGCAAGTCTCAAACAATAAAAAGGCAAATAACTGCTTAGTATGAAAATATTTCTGACCTCCTGAAAGAACCATGTACCTCCTAAGCTATCATCATCTTTTGCCTCGATGACTCTATTCCGTTAACTAATCTCCCTGCTTTCAGTCTTGAATCTAATTCCACCCTCCTCTGTTGCCGGAGTGATTTTTCCTGAATCTCATTAGTTGCTATTCTTAAGACTCTCCAAAGACTTCTAATTGCCCTTAGAGTGAAATCTAAGTTCCTTATAATAGCCTACAAGGCTCTATATAATTTAACCCCTGCCTATGCTTCCAAATTCTTTTTATCCCTGTCTCCCCTCATTGACTGCCAGTCACACCAGTCATCTTTCATTTCCTTGAAATATGATTTCTTACTTCAAGGTCTTTGGAATGCACTTTTCCTGTTTCTTCCTGCAGCATGCTCTTTATCAAACTCAAACATTATCCTTTCCGAGAAATCTCCCTGACCACCAAATCTATAGGTTCCCTCTAGTTTTTATTTCCTCTGAAGGACCTTCTTAGTATTCAGATAGTTGGATTTGTTTGTCTTCTGTGTTCCCTTTCCCCGGTGGAGTACAAACTTCATAAAAGGCACTTCATTCAGTCTTATTTTGTACATAATGGTTATTCTAAATAATTGTTTCATCAGTGGATACATTTCTCAGTAGAGTAACCAAGTAGAAATCATTCCAAAGTTATAAAACTGAAATTCTAGCTAATGAGTAAGAACTTATACTGGGTCTTACATACTTATAAAAAAAAAAAAAAAAGATTCTGTGGCCTTCACTTCCCTATTTAGGATTCGTGAACTTACCATGTGTGGCTTCTTGGTAACCAGGTGTCTTTGCCAACTTTTTCAATGCAAAATTTTTGAGGCCCATTACTTCCTAAACCAGGAAAATATGACAAAATTTATCTAGTTCTTTAAACTTTTTGGTTTTGCAAATTGTATACAACAGAACATGTCACATTATCCTAGGACTAATACAGAATACAATGTAAATCACTTCTGCCTAGAGAAGTTTCTTATTGCTGCAGAAATCCAGCAATAAGAATTAAATAAGTGGAAAGATTAGTAGCTCTAAAGATTTTTGCTCCCTTCACAATCACCGTAAGGAGCAAAGCAATGGCCAACCAGACTATGTAAGCGGTCTCCATTTTTGTCTTACAAATGTAGTTGGTATTAACCATTAATTAGTCTTTCTTCTGGTAGATAGCCTATTGAGAGCACAGAAGAATATCCTTAGATTCAAGTCTGTTGTGTGTCTAAAGCCATTATTATCACAAAATTATCTACAGAGAAACTGCAGTAAAATAAAACTGCATTTACCCATGAGCTCAGCAAATCCTCCTAGAGGTAAACGGCAGGTTCCAGTGACAAACTGTAATAGTCGCATCCTTACTTCATTGTCTGTCTCCTTCACAAACTGTAACAAAATCAAACTTACTTTAAATACTAAATTATCTCTAGTACTTAAAATAGTAGACACTTATTCTTAAATTTCAAGAACTTATTAAGGTAGGAATATGATAAGTACACTATGAATCTTCCATTAATCCTCACAAGTATACCACTGGTTGGCCACTACTATTATTACATCCATCTTATGGAGAGGAAAATGGGAGGCTTCAAAAGGTCATACCACTACAAGGTAACAGATGTTGGACCAGCTACAATATTATAGCTATCACCTATTTGGGGTCCTGCCAAGCTCTATACCATATGCTTTTTGTGTTAAGCACTTAGAATAATACCTGGAGATAGATCATTAGCATCCGTACTGTATAAATAAGCAAACAAAGGCCTAGAGAGATAAAACACGTTCTCGTCCTCAAACTGCTAAGTGTAAAAACATCTGAACTCCGGTCTCGTCGAGCTCTAACACAGTAATCCTGACCTGAGTCAACTACCCTTCTCTCTGATAAGCTACCAAAAACGAACACTTCCCAATCACCATTCTCAATAGTTTGCGGCATTTTTCTCTCACCAAATACTATTTTCTCAATTCTTTGTACTTAGAAACTTAAACTATGCATTTTGTTAAGATACTTGGTATGTTTTACTACCTTTGCAAAGAGGGACATAAATGTGTAATGTAATGGAATATAGATTTTAATTGGTCTGAGTATCTTGTAATAGAAGGCAAGTGAACTTATGGGCCAGTCAGAGTAAAAATGTATCTGAAAAAATAAAATTTATAAAAAGTAAAAATATAAGACAAAAAGTGTTAATGATGAGCAAAAACATTTCTGTATAGAACTGTGCTGAGGTACACATTTCATCCAGACATAAGAAACAAAGCTTATTACCACATCTGGCATAAACCAACCCTTTTCCTAAAACAAACCCAATCTGGAAAAACAACCATTCACTTGGATTTACATGACTCTAAGCTCAATCTCCCTCAGGTTCACAGATATAGATGTCCAAAGGGAAAGTTAGGGAACATGAAGGAGTGAAGAAGCTAGTAAAGAGCCTAAAAAGGAAGATTGCAGACACCTGCATGCATTCTGAATGTGATGCAATTCCAGTATTTTAGGCCTGAAAATGGATCTATTCCTACTTTTTCATTTTTTATTCATTATTTTTTTTGCAAGCTCTATGCCCAACACTGGGCTGTAACTCATGACCTTGAGATCAAGAGTCACATGCTCTACCGACTGAGCCAGATAGTCCCTCCTTGTTTATTTTTTATAATAGGTAATAGATACACACAGCACACAGTATAGAATTCAAAGGTAGTAAAAGGTAAACAGCATCAAAAGCAGCTTTCACATCTTGTGGCCAGTTTTTTCTCTACCTTTTCAGAGGTAATATATTCATATACACTTGACCTTGAACAATACAGTGGTTCGAGGAGCTGACTTTGCATGCAGTTGGAATCTCAGGAAAACCCACACACAACTTCTGACTCCCCAAAATTTAATGGCCTATTGTTGACCAGAAGCCTTACTGATAACATAAGCAATACATACTTTGTATATATAGTATATACTATATTCTTAGAATAAAATAAGCTAGAGGAAAAGTTACTAAGAAAATCCTAAGGAAAATACATTTACAATACAGTGCTGTAAAAAAATCAACATATAAGTAGACTGGCACAGTTGAAACCGTTGTTGTTCAAGGGTCAGCTATACTAGCATACACTTTGAATATATAATAGCACATTATACACACTTTTCTTTTCCCTTTAAAATTGTATAGAAACATCTCATCTTCAATATTTTTGTTAATTTGCATTAAAAAAAGTAAAAGAATGATTACAAGGTACAGAATTACAGAACAGGTATATTATAATTTATTTACTCAGCCCTCTCCCAATAGATTTTTAGGGATTTGAAGTTTCTGTTAGTATACTAGTAACGGTGCAAAAAATACTCTATCTAGTATGTGACATTTTGCATATGTTGGAGTATATCTAGAAGATAAATTTGCAGAAGTGGCTTACAAAAACATTCCACTTCTGAAAAATCTTTCTCTAGTAATAAACAAAATCCCAGGCTTAGTTTTCACTTGAAAATGAAAGTTCAGTATATGTAAACCTGAAGTTCAGTCACTGAATTGCTCTAATGAGTCTTAATTAGTGGATTTTTGTGAAGAATATCCTTGGCCTAGAGATTGTAAATTCTTAAACACACAAAATGCAAAATATAATAAAATGTGCTTCAAGACAAGCATGCAGCACTTGGATGAGAACACTCTATTATAGTTTAAGCTAAAACATCAAAAAAAGAGAAAGGAAGAGTAAGGGAGAGAAAGAAAGAAAAGAAGTGATTCTTGGGCATTATCCTCTAAATTATTCTAATTCCCTAGCATATTATCGCCTTCAGAGGAATCAAATATCTGCACTGACTTTCTCATTAAAAAAAAAATATACTACTGAGATGCCTGGGTGGCTCAGAAGGTTAAGTGTCTGACTCTTGATCTCAGGGCCAGTTGTGAGTTTAAGCCCCACACTGGGCTCCATGTACTTCCTTTTGTACTTCCAGAATTAAGGAGAATTTATAGAATACTTTGATACTACTAGAAAAAATACGATATACCTACAAGTCTTACCATTAAACTACTACTTAAAGAAGATTCTGTCATTCATTCTCTCATTTGGGAAAACAAAATAAGCAATGGAAACTCCTTTAACAAATGTTCACATATTCAACTTCTGATTTATAATTCAAAGACTAAAAACCATGTCCAAAGGCAGTTTCAATTTTAAAAATGGACTGTTTTTTAAACCACTGTCTCATGAGGAAACATTTTCTTTGAACCCTTTGTTTCAAAAAGATAAAAGCAAAATACCTGCCAAAACCAAATGATTTGCTTGCTGTTTCTTGTATAATGTCGATACACAGTATTTCTCTGCCAATCTGCCAGGTCAACTTCTTGCATGCCACACAACATAACCTGGGAAATAAGCACAGTAGCAGATCAAGTACACAGTGAAGAGAGTAATGTATGACTCAGATTTGCTAATGAATACCTAGGCACATGCCTAATTATGTGAACATCTAGGTGCATGACAACTAATGATCACAGTAAGCGGATCCAACAAAATTTATAGCAATTTAGCGTAAGGATTCTTTGCTACTTTATCTTTTCCATGTTCAGTGATTTCAAACTGAAAGCATTTAAAGTTATTATTTAAGAAAAACATTAGCTATGCTAAAAGAATCTCTTACAAAAAAATATCCCAAATTAGGTGTCCAAATTATTGTTAAGTTTCAAACATAAATTTCTGGTTCTTTTTAATCTATGCTGCTATCTTCTCTATTTAAAGTTAAAAATTAATTTTTCCAGTCTTTAGGAATAAAATACTCTGCGAAATTTTCAAATAAGCCCAGTGTATTATATATGGATGAAAGCTATTTTTGGCATAATGAGATAGTCTGATACTTATTTCCTTTCTCATTAATTAACTCTGAGCTACAATTGATATTCAACACATGCAGGTGTTTTAAGTAGAGAGATGAGTTTTGACAGATATATACACCTATTTAACCACCACCACAATCAAGATGTAAGATGTAGAATATACCAATCAGGTCCCTTTTTGTAGTCAAAAACACCATCTTCATCTTTGGCTCTAATATATGTATGTATGTACATATGAATATATGTTTTTTATTTCACTTGAGCAAATACCTAATAGAGCTGCTAGGGCATAAGGGGCCGATATATAACTTTAACATTATAAGAAACTTCCAGCATTATCCCAGTGTGGTATTTCATTTAGTTTTAATTCGCATTTCACCAGCAATGAATAAGTATGTTTCATGTGTTTACTTGCCATGATAGCTTCCTTTGTGAAATAAGTCTTTAACCATTCTAGAAAATTTCTTTTTACTGAGTTGTTTTTATATATTATATATATATTATAATTAAATTAATATATAAGTATATAATGGTGTATTTCAAATATATAAAACTATAAATATATGTATAATATATGAAATATATAAAACAAATTATATTTGAAATATATATTATAATTTAATAAATGATATAATAATGAAATATAGTAATACTTAATTCCTCTCAATATATAATGTAATGTAATATATATAATATAATGTATGGCTAATTGTTTTGTGTTCTTCCCAAGAAACTTCTACCCATACTAAGATTTTTCTATTTTCTTTTTCAGCTTTCATGTTTACGTTTATGTTTTAAATTAATCTTTCTGGGGCATCTGGGTGGCTCAGTCGTTCAGTATCTGTTTTTTGGCTTGGGACCCGGGGTCGTGGGATCGAGCTCTGCATCGGGCTCCATGCTCAGCGGGAAGCATTAGTCTTTCTTCCATGGGCTAAAGTAAGAGTCAAGGTGAATTTTCTAACATGTGGACATCTAGTTGATCCAGCATCATTTGTTTAAAAGACTTTCTCTTTCCCCACTGAAAAATATTAGCACTTCTGTTGAAAATCATATACCCACATATGATAAATATATATGTGGGTCTATTTCTGGACTCTCTCAGTGATCCACTGATTTATGTGTCCTTTCAAAAATATATTATCTCAATTACTATGGCTTTAATAATAATTTTTGAAATCAGGTAGTGAACATCCTCCAAGTCTGTCCTTTTTCAAAAATAACTGTGGGACGCCTGAGTGCTCAGTTGGTTAAGTGTCTGCCTTCCGCTCAGGTCATGATCTGATTCTGGTTCTGGGATCGAGTCCTGCATTGGGCTCCTTGCTCAGCAGGAAGCCTGCTTCTCTTCCTGCCTGCTGCTCTCGCTATTTGTGTGTGCTCTCTCTCAAATTAAAAAAAAAAGTTTTAGCTTACCCAACAACTTTGTATTTCACTGTAATGTTAGAATCAGCCTGTCAATTACTACAAAAAATTCTTCCAGGATGCTGATTGGGATTGCACTGAATATATAGATCAATTTGGAGAGAAATGACATTTTATAATATTGAGCCTTCTAATATGTAACATGATGTATTTCTTTATTTATTAAAGTTGCCTTTATTTTTCTGAGCAGTGTTTTGTGTTTTTAGGCATAGAGCTCTTGCATGCTCTTGATTAAATTTATTTTTGGATGCTTTAGTACATAAAACTTAAGACTTCAATTTCCAAGTGTTGCTGGTACACAGAAGATATACACTTGATTCTTAAATTATTGGCTTTTGATTCTATACTCTTGCTAAATTGACTTATTTCTAGTAGGTGTTTGTTTTTTTTTTTTTTTTTGGTAGGTTCCTTAGGATTTTCTAGGTTGACAATCATGTTATCATCCATGAATAAAGGCCATTTTTTACTCCTTTCCAGTCTTTATGCTTTTTATTTCTACTTTTGTCTCACTGCACTAGCTGGGCCATCTGGTACAATGGGGAATATAAAGGATGAGGGAAAGTTGCCCTCTTCCTAACCTCAATATGAAATATTCATGGTATCACCAATTAGAATGATGTCAGGGTATATCTTTTTTGTTGATGCCCTTTAACAAACTGAGAAAGTTGCCTTCTAGTCCTAGTGTGATAATCGTTTTTACAAAGAATGATTGTTACATCTTCTCAGTTTAAACAGATTTTACCTTGTAAAGAGACATAACAATGAATAACCATTATTTCAAATAATGGTTTGCCTGCCCATTACTCTTATATTTTTCATGGTTAAGAGAAATGATAACTGGAAGTAAAAGAACAATAGACTAGGAGTAACAATCAAAGCAAAACAACAACAAAAAACATCTATATTTGCTCACAGCTCTGTACTGTAAGCTAACAGCAAATTAGTAACCAATAAGGCCTTTAGTGTCTTTATGTGTAAAAGGAAATTATCATATGGTCCAACTACTTTACAGGGCTATGTGTGAGACAACTGTAAACTCTACCAAAGGCTATATAAAAGTATGCACCTATTTTTATCCTTTTAACATCTACTGTTTTAGTTTCATCTGTGCTCTACTGTTGGACTCTGGCCATAATGTCCCTCTTTAACTAGGTGGGCCTCTAAAATAGGAGCTTTTAATGGGTGATATGGAATATTTTAGGTGTGTGCATTTTTTTTATAAAGATTTTATTTATTTGACAGAGATCACAAGCAGGCAGAGAGGCAGGCTCCCCGCTGAGCAGAGAGCCCAATGCAGCGCTTGATCCTCAGACCCTGTGATCATGACCTGAGCCGAAGGAAGAGGCTTTAACCCACTGAGCCACCTAGGCACCCCAGATGTGTGCATTTTGATGACAAAAATTACTTAATTTTCTTTAGGTTAAGTCTGTTATTAAGAAAAAGATTAATAGTACTCTAAAAAATATCTTCCATTCTATTCTTCTGATGTGTTTCTGCTAGTCTGTACAGTCAAGCTGTTAAAAGAGACATTAACCAGATTTATAGAGTACATTATCATCCAGTCTCAGAGTCCTGACTTTCACGTACTTGCCAGTTTCCAGCAGGCTACTTTCTATATAGGAATATCACTGTATACAATATGTAATGCTAATTTTTCATATGCACAATTGATTATATGAACAAACCAAGTTTTTTAACAGAGAACTGAAGATGGCTAAAGTTAAGATACTGCATCCAAAGGAGGCAGAGAATACCAAGGAATATCCTAACAGCTCTGCCTATGTTGTAATCTATATGGGGAAAGAAGACTTCAAGAATTCCCCATAACTGATCATTAGAGAAATACGAATCAAAACCACAATGGAGTATCAACTTACACCCACAAGGGTTGGCTACTGTAACAAAACAGCAGAAAATAACAAGTATGGGCAAAGATGTACAGAAATTGGAATCCTTGCACACTTTTGGTGGGAATGTAATATATGGTAGAGCCACTGCAGAAAATAATGGTAGTTCCTCAAGTAATTAAATATAGAATTACTTTATGACCCAACAATACCACTCCTGGGTATATACCCCAAACAACTGAGAACACTGTCTCTAAGAGATATCTAAAATATCCATGTTCATAGCAGTATTATTCACAATAACCAAAAGGTAGAACCAAATCAAATATCCAGTGACTGATGAATGGATAAACAAAATGTGCTATATACATATAGTGGAATATTACTCAGCCCTAAAAAGGAAAAGAAATTCTTACACATGTTATAATATGGACAAACTATGATGACATTAAGTGAAATGAGGTAGTCACAGTAAGACAAATACTGCACAGGGTCACTTACAGGAGATTATCAAGAGTAGTGAAACTCATAGTAAGTAAAATGGTGGGGCCAGGGAAGGGGAAAAAGGGAGTTGTTTGATGAATATAGTTTCAGTTCTGCAAAATGAAAATCCTCGAGACTAGCTGCACAATAATGTGAGTAATCTTAATATTACTGAACTGTACACTTAGAAATGTTCCAAGTGGTAAATCCTGTTATGTGTATTTTACTCTCTCCCATCCCCCAAAAAAGAATTTCTGATATACTTCTAACAAGTCTAAATACAGTTAAGACCACTAAGAACTTATGACTTAAAAAACTGATCTTCGGGGCAACTCATCAGAAAACCAGGATTTCATTAAGTTCCTCAAGTTATTAATGATTACACTCACTCTTCAGGACCCCTAACAATGGGCACTGATTAATGATTTTGTACCCATTACATCATCATGGTTCAGAGAACTTAAGACCATCACCCCATGCTAGAATTTCAATACTCCCTTAACACTGGCATGAATAAGAGGATTCAAGATTGTGCCACATCATTTAAAATTGTGTGGACATCCTCCTGTAGAAGCACAAAAACAGTTCATCCTCCCAGTAACATTTCCTAAATAGCATAATAAAAGAGCCTCACCTCTAATTCTTTCTCATCAAAGTACTGTAGCCATTGAAGAGGGACGACTTCATTGAAACCATCAAGGAAAGCTTTGGTCTGTTCCTGCACTCCTCGAGAAAAACGCCACTCTGTCATTAAACTGAAAATAAAAACAGTATTTAAAAATAATTTGTTACGTGAGATGAAAGCTTAGAAACACCAAGTACTTCTCAAATTCTTTCTCTTTTCCAAATACACTATATATAACATATATACGTTGATGTTGTGTATGTAAGTAGTTTAAGAGTTAACACATGCTTCCCTATGAGGAAATTAGTTCTAGCACATCAGTAGCTAAAAAGGATGCTTTTCACAATAGGAAGTTTTTTATTTGTCAGTAAAACAGCCACATTCGAGTACTTATTTCCTGTGCATGTGTAAACAAATAATCCCAAAAAGTGTGTGCTGATACAGTAAGGGAAAGGCTACAGTCACTCAACACGTTCTCCTTCCAGCACCAAGAAAGACTTGAGAAGGTTTAAAGCTGGAGAACTGGTTTTTTACATGCTAACTTACTAGAGAAAACACAAAGATTTCCTAACAGAACAGAAAAAATAAAATGAAAATAAAACATTCTGAGGAGACCTATAAAGCAGAGGCTGAGGAGGGAAGTGTAATAAAGAAGTAAGGAAGAGAATTTGTATGGCAATGCAGAATCTCCACAAGGGGCCTCTCACTGCTAGTAAATGGGTCTGGAGGTCCCTGAGAGGGAAAGCACGGACTACTGATGAGAAGAAGCCACCGACACCAGCAGAGAAAAGGAAAGGCAATTTATCCACATTCCTCTGCTTCCTGGGTCATCTCTGCTGAGGCAAATCTTTCATCCTTGCTGCCTCCACAACTGTTCTTCATCAAGTACTCGCCCTCTTTTGCCCATGCCCTCAGCTCTACCTTCCTACTCTCTCCCCATTTGCCCACGTGAATGTTCAGACTATGACTTTCCAAAACCCTTCCTTCGACCCAGTGTTTCTTTTTAATTATTCTCTCTCCTCTCTTTACCAACACTCCTACTAAAAAAGTACTCTATACGTCACTGTCTCCACTTACAACCTCCTGTTCGCTCAAATTTTGAACCACTGTAATGGTCTGGGACTTTAAACATCTCTCCCAGGGGGAAAAACAAAACAACTTTCTTCAGAAATGTCTCCATGTCCTCTTCAAAATTACTCCTGTCGTATGAACTTCCTGAACACTGGGAATCAGCATCCCCAAGTCTCACATAGTTCTTCCCTGGTCAGTATCACCATTCCCAATCTAACTTTGGCCACTCCTTTGTTTCCTTCCTTGATTTCATTGTTCCAGAAATGTCAGTATCATTGAGGTCTCTGCCTTCTTTTCTCACTATTTGCTACTTGAAGATGCTATCATCAACCACCCAAGTTTTAACTATTGCAGAAAAGCCAGTAATTCTTAATCCCAAATCCTGCTTCCCTCCTATGATATTAAGATATTAAAGTCCTCTCTCCTTGGGTATCCTGCTAACACATGCAACTATTAACCAATCCAGAAACCTCAAATACTTCATTTGCTGGTATTTTCCCCACTACATGTAATCGGCCATGGAATCTGAACTATTCTATTCCTGTGATATCCTCAAAAATCAATTTCCTCATTTTCATCTCTACTGTGTCCTGTTTCAGGCCTACAATAATGAATTACTAGGAGAATGAAAGAGCCTCTGTGTTCTGATCTCTATTTTGATCTCTAGTTTCTTCCATTCATTTATCCCTCCCAGTTCATCCTCCAAAAAGATGCCAGAGTTAGCCTTCCAGAAACAATTCTGATCATCTCATCTTGATTTGTGGTTAGTTTTTTATCACTCTTATATTAGGGCACATTTAGGAAATGGAGATTTAGATAACCATCATTACAGAGAAAGTGAAGAAAATGCATATGGTGCAGGATTATGGAATTAAAGGGAACAAAGAGTTTCAAGATAGAGGCTGCGGCAGGTACTGTGAAAAGACGAAGTTAAAGAGGAAAAGTGATCTGGAAGAGGAACTGAGCATTAGCCTGCTGGGCACGGCCTGGCCCCAGACTGGGCTTCACTACTACCTGACAGAGCACTCTGGGTGCTTCATCTAGAAATAAAGAAGCTGCACAGTCTTTGAAAAGCCCTTTTTAGGCCCACAGTTCTAAATTTTGATCTGGACAAAGATTAGAATGCTGCAGCAAGCAGAAGTGGGAAAGTGAAGGTCACCATTTATTGTCTTATTTCAAGAACACTGGTACTGTTGAGAAGAACTTAAATAAATGTAGTACATCAGAGGCAAGAGAAGCTGTTTTAGTACATCTGAATTTTTGAGTTCTGTCAGAATATGTTTATAAACTGAGATGAAGACTGAGTAGAGAGAGCAAATAACAAAAAAGGATAAATGAAAGGAGGAATGAATGTGCAACAGCTTCCCAGAGGAGTGAACATGAAATCAAATTAAGGTCACAGATAGAGGAGTTACTTCTGACATACTCCAGAAGTTCTATAGATTAAGGTCAATCATGATGCATCACCTTACCCAATATATTCATCTTTGTTCTCCTCAGTCACCAGGATATTGGAACCTCCTAACTTTAAGTCATGCGAAGTAACCTTTCCCAAAATTTCCATGTCAACAGAAAAGTACATTTCTAAGCCACATTCTTCAATGTTGTTGTCTCTGGGTGATATAAATATATATCAACTGATTAGTATGGTATCTAAATTTACTTCAAGAAAATGTCTTATTGAAAGATAAATCTTCAAACCTTATCCAGATAAGGGAGTTATAAAATTCAGTATCAATAGATTCCAAATCCTTAATAGTCAGTTTTTTACTTAGCATACGCTTGTAAAATGGTAAAGAGAAACCAGTATCAATAAACTTCCCATGAAAAAGTGCCTGCCAAGAGAGATACAAAATTTTACTTAAAAATTTATAAAACAATAATTTTCTTATTCAGAGCACAATAACAGAGACATCATGAGGCTTCACAGGCCAAAATAAGCACTTAATAAAAGTAACCAGGATAAATCATGAAAATAAAAATATTATGTAAAACGCTAAGTATGAAACACAAATTACAGAGTTAAATGACTTCAAACATTTAGCTCTATCATGTCCTATCAATAATTGTCAAAGAGAATGGTAAAAGAACAGTATCAAACCCCCACTTTTTCTAGTATGTTTTATAAATTAAATTAGCCTAAATGGATACAGAAATACAGATGGAGCCTCAGGGCTCCTGTGCAAGACCCCTCCCCTGCACTCCTTTCTGACCACGGTGCCTAAAACATTTGCAGGACCAATGCCATTTGCCTTCACTCCTACTCACAACAGTCAACACAGGAAGTGCCAGACCCCCTCACACCCTGACTCTCACCAACTGCCCAACCATCTCAAAATCCAATTCCATTTCTCACACCTCCCCTAACTCCCAAAACCATCTCTATGCTTGCTTTCCGAAGCTCATGATCCATCATTAACAAAATCCCCCATATACTCGTTCTTTGAAGATCCTTTAGCATCTTGATTTAACAAACATCTAGCATTTTTCTGAAGACTGCTTCCACCCCAAGTCCTCCCACAAGGGTGTTTTTTCTCTCCCATCCCCCTCAAGTCACCAGGCCTGGAAGTAAGGCAGGTGTTGCTCATTACTAATTCCTCCTCCCCAAATCTGCCCATCTTAAAGCTCATGGCTTCATACTTCCATGAGTAGACTCATGGCCACATCCTTGCACCCACTTAGCTGCCATCAACCCTACGTCTCTGAGTTTTTCCTTATTATTCCCTCAATGCTGTGTTTTTCTACAACATCATAATTTTAGACATTTCAATATCTACAATGATGATTCTCTTACTACGCTGACTTTTTAGTCCTTTCAGTAACCTTACTCTTTCACTTAGCTAAACATTTTTGACATCATACCTTAGATACTGTTATTAGCAATAACTGTACTCCTTCACAAACTCAATTTCAACCATCACCTAATTTTCTAGCTCACTTCCTTTTGCAGTGATATTTGCAATTTCTAACCCCCCCGATCTAAAAAAATACATGCAACCCTATCACTGTTTCTCAGGTTCTCAACCAAGTTATTTCTCTCCTTATTCAGTTTTGATTCCATCATCAACCACTAAAATCACTCCAGTGTGTACCTTCAAACCCAGCCTCTCCTCAAAGAAATTCTGCCAAAATTCAAAGCCCAGCTAAACACAACCCTTCCTACTGCATGCCTCTGCCTGGGTATTGGAACATGCTAGAAACGGATTTACAACCATGCTGACTAGTTCATGACCAACAACGTCCAGTGGGAACTTAGTGCTGCCTGATAATCATATTTCCCCACTGTACTCCCTCTCTCAGGTGACTATCATTCCTCAAATACTTTTCCCTACTCCTCACTCTGAGCTAATGATCTTGCTTCCTATTTCAAGGAGGAAACAGAAGCCACCAGAAGAGAATTTTTGTGTGTTCCACCACATCTGCTGAAGACTAGCATCTGAATCTATATACTCTATTATCTCATATTTCTATGTGTGCCACACAGATCTCTTCATTTCTCCTATTCTATGTCACTGCTCCCATACTCCCTATTTGACTTCATCAAATTTTTCTTCTTACTTGATTATCATTATCTGCATGTAAATGTTTTATTCTCCTCCCATTCTAGATCCTGCCCAATTTCCCTATCACCCTTTACAGCAAACTTCCTTAAAAGATTTTTTTATATTTGTCATATCCATATCTCCTTCCATTCTCTCTGATTTCACTCCCACTAATCAATTGTTCCTCTCTCCGGCTCCTGAATCTTTGCCCTGGCCAAATCAAATGGTTACTTCTAAGATCTCATCTTGCTTATTACCATACCAGCCCTGGACAGCCTTGGACCATCTTCCCTAGTCTTCTGGCAACTGTTCTTATTTGATTCTCTTACCTCCTCCTCCTCCTCACCTCTTTAGCTGATTCCTTCTCATCAACTTGACTTGCAAATGTTCTTAAATTTTTTCTGTCCACGCTTATTCCTTAAACAATCACATAGCCCTAACCTAGCTAGATACCCACTCATCACCAGACTTATATACCCAACTCCCTGTTCTATGTCTCCATGTGGATTTCTACAGGTATCTTAAACTTAACAAATCAAATCCAATTTTTTTTTTTCCCAAATCCAAATTCTTGATTTTTCTCAACCCCCAAAATGTAGTCTTCCACAACCCTGCCACTTTAGGAAACAGCAACTGCAACCACAGGCCATAAATTTTGGTGCCATATTTGACTCTTTCACACTGTGTATCTAAGCTGCCTGAAAGTTCCGTTAGCTCTAACTACAGAATATATCCAGAATCCCAACCACTTTTCTCACTACCTCCATTGTTAGACCACTCAAGTTTAAGCCACAATCACCTCTCACCTGGATTGTTGCAAATGGTCTCCTTGCTTCCACTGTTATTCTCCTCTGCCCCCAATTACAGTCTCTTCTACACGGCAGCCCAGTAAACTTAATAAGAGCTAAATCAGATCACGTTACTTAGATCGTGTAATTCCTTGCTCGAAACCCTTTAGTGAATTTCCTAGGAGTCCCACACGGTACCTTTCAACCCCATCTCCCACCAAATTCTCTCACATATACTCTGCTCCACACATGCCATTTTTTAACCAAAAATGTAATTCCAGGGTGCCTGGGTGGCTCAGTTGGTTAAGCGGCTGCCTTCAGCTCAGGTCATGATCCCAGGGTCTTGGGATCGAGTCCTGCATTGGGCTCCCTGCCCAGCAGAGAGCCTGCTTCTCCTTCTCCCTCTGCCTGCTCCTCTGCCTACTTGTGCTCTCTAACTCTTCCAATAAAGAAATAAAATCTTTAAAACAAACAAACAAAAATAGAATTCCACACTGGAGCTTTTTTTTTTTTGCTGTTCCTTATGTCTAGAATGTTATTCTCCAAGATATATGCATCATTCGATCCCTTGCTTTCACATTTCTGTTCATGCATCACCCCCCAGAGAGTCCATGTCTAATTGTGCCATATAAAAAAGCAACAATTCCTTTTCCTTCTGAACATACTTATGTGTTATTCTGTCTCCCTCTGATAGAATTTAGATCCCTGAGAGCAGGGACTGTGTCTCTTTATCATGGTCTCATCTCTGTCATACTATGATGCCATAGGTGCTTAATAAATATTTGCGAAGTGGACAGAAAGTACAAATAAATACAAACACTTCTGAAAAGACAAGAGTCCACAAGAGTTTCTGCAAAGAGCTGAAAATTCCAAAACATCAGTCAAGTACAATTGTTATACAACTCAGATTTTCCTTTTATTCAGAAGTAGTCACACCATAATTAAGCTTTAATTCATAAAATGAAGGACTTTTAAAGACTAAGCGGCTACATCAATAATCCTTATATTCATAATCTTGACTTCATACAAGTACTCAAAAAATATGGTACTCTCCTTTCTAGGCAGACTTGCTTGGTAACAAAATTTGTGAATATACATAACCAAGGATAACATGGATCATTATTTTAAGTCCTCTCCAAAATACTTCTGTAATAAGCAAGTTTAAATAAATAAATGAATAAATAAATATAAGAAAATAAGGACTTACCATAGCAATAAAGCGACCAATAAAACAGAAGTATGAAAGATGGTCTGGGTTAATAGTTGATGCTGGATTTATTTGAAGACAATAGTTGTTCTTGCCAGCATACTCAAATAAGCAATACATGGGGTTCAAAACTTCATGTGAAAGCAAGAAAAACCATTCTCTAAAAGGAAATAAAAAGGAAATATTATTTTTTAGCATTCATACATACACGAATTTAAAAACAAATCTTAAATACACCCATGCACACATCATATCTCTGGCTCAACGGCCTTTCCTAACTCTGCTGACCAACTGCTCAGCCCTCCAGTTAAGTCTTCTTTAGATCTGGTTACCTGCAGTTCCTATGATGCCATCCTACAAACTCGCTGCTACTCACAGATAACAGGCTTATTTTTCTGCCATACTTTTGTTCGGATATGTCTCCTCAGTGTCAACTCAGCCTATGTAGGTCCCACTTTTGCATTCAGTCCAACTGAGACTCATCCCACTTCAATTTTTTGAAGCAACTTTCAGCACATTTATTTGTATCAATCACTGAATACTTTGTGGTACTGTGGTAACAATCACAGTATTATTCATTTTCCTGCACATGACCTGCCTATCCACTACACTAAAAGCTCCTCAAAAGCCAAAGCCATCTTCATATATATCTTTGTATCCTTAATTCACAGGCACTGTAAGATCTACATGTAATAGGTTTTAGTAAGTATCTGCTGGTGATACTGACATAGACAGCACTGCTGCTATGGAACAGTTTTAGTTGTATTGCCAACATATTACAAGTGAAACTAAAATTAAAGACATGGAATATTTAAATGTGATAAGCATTCTCTAACTTATCACCACCTATTTTCTCTTATTTATCAAAGTCTAATAATGAAATCAACTAGATAAAAGATTAATAATTCTTATCACAAAATAAGCCCAATCTGCAAGACTCTCTTCAGCAGCCATTTCTTCTAAAGCAGGGTTCCAAGCTCAAATGCTTATAGTGATCAGTACACATGGCTTCTTTCTCTGTTTGGGCTTCACATTCTCTCCTTAGCCACAATCCCCCATTCTTCATTATATCCCTGATAAAAGTTATTACCAGTTTTAAGGACGAATTCTTTCTAGGCAGATAATCATTTTCCTTAGAGGACAGTGCAGTGGTGGGCACAGAGTGAAAAAGAATGTATCTATCCTACAGGGTTGAATCAGCTATGCAGATTCAGCCAACTGATGCCATGGGAGAAGGTGGGAACATGGGTTTAGGGTCTTTAAAGAGAAGCCAGAAATCTTGATTCTTAAGCATAATCTAGTGATTTTCTTTAATGCTATCAAATAATTGAAAAAAAATTAAAATCACAATGGGAACCATTATTAGGCAGGCTAAATCTGGCCTGGAAGCCCATTTACAAAAGCTTTTCTAAAGCTTTAAAAATATCATCTCAGAAACTGCTTGACTGGTAGAGAAGGGAGTTTTTCCCTAAACAAAATCAACAAATAATAAACACCAATTCACAAAACTAAATCCAGTCCCAAAGTCGTAGTTGAACCAAGTGACTTCCCACAAGGCTAAGGTAAAACATGCCCCCAGGGGAAAGGGCTGACAAATCTGCAATAATGAGTTCAGAAGAGAAAAAAAACCAAAAAAACAACAAAAAAAAACCCCTAAAAAACAAAACTAGAAATAAACTTTTTAGTTGCTGCAGATCACTTTTAGCAAAGGGCAGCCCACAGAAAACTGAATACATTCAAAAGAAGAATGCCTATACATGGTATCTGATCTATATACTCTGGCATTAAAAGAAGGAAAAATTCTAGAAGTGGAAAAGTTCACTTTCAACACATCCTTTACTGTACTCTCAAATAAACTAAAAAGATAGTGGAGGTTGAGAAAACTATGAGACAACAGATGAGGTAGCAGAGCCTAGAGAAGAAAATGAAGAAACAGTAAAGCCACTAATGAAGAAAAATCACATTAGAAGCAACAAAATGTAGGACAGTACTGCATACAGGGACATGAGGACAGGTTTGAGAAAATCAAAACAAAATTGA
This sequence comes from Procyon lotor, assembly GCA_028646535.1. Taxonomy (NCBI): domain Eukaryota; kingdom Metazoa; phylum Chordata; class Mammalia; order Carnivora; family Procyonidae; genus Procyon; species Procyon lotor. The sequence goes on along the minus strand of CM053606.1, from coordinate 121,842,596 downwards.
AAAGCACAAAGATAAAAATAATCAGAGAAAAGATGACAGACATGTAAGACTGACAAAGAAGATTCCACATACCCATGATTGATGTTCCTGAAGAAAAATGGAACAAATGGAACAGAAAAAATATTCAAAGACATAATAGAAGAAAATTTCCCTTAAATTAAGAAAGATCTTAATATGTTCCTAAGAAAAGATATAAAACAATCAACAATGAAATTAATGAACTTCAAGGAAAAGGACTATGTGGGCATCCAAAGGGAAAAAAATAGTTTCCTACAAGGGACTGGCCGCCTTCTACTTCACATGCTGTAACATTCAGTGCTAGACCATAGTGAAGTAATGTCTACAGAGTAGTGGAGAAACTACTGTTGCATAAGAAATCTATATCTAGAGTGAGGTTGTTTATATATAAAAGCAACAGAAAACACATTTTCAAACATGCAAAACTAAAGGGGTATATCACCCTTGTGAACTCCTGAATAAATCAAAACATGAATACATGAATCAAAATTAAGAATTCGGGAATAAGAAAATCATGTTATGGAGTAACTGAATATACGCATTAAACCCTAAATACAGGGGCGCCTGGGTGGCTCAGTGGGTTAAAGCCTCTGCCTTTGGCTCAGGGTCCTGGGATGGAGCCCCGCATCGGGCTCTCTTGCTCAGAGGGGAACCTGCTTCCCCCCGCCCCCTGCCTACTTGTGATCTCTCACCTGTCAAATAAATAAATAAAATCTTTAAAAAAATTAAAAAAAAAAAATAAACCCCTAAAAACATAAAACTAGGGGCGCCTGGGTGGCTCAGTCGTTAAGCGTCTGCCTTCAGCCCAGGTCAGATCCCAGGGTCCTGGGATCGAGCCCCGCATCGGGCTCTCTGCTCTGCAGGAAGCCTGCTTCTCCCGCTACCATTCCCTCTGCTTGTGTTCCCTCTCTCGCTGTGTTTCTCTCTATCAAATAAATAAAATCTTAAAAAAACAAAAAAACAAACAAACAAAAAACCATAAAACTAAACCCAAATAGTTGAGGTAACTGTAAGTACAGACAAGCATATGAATGTTACAAAGTCAGACACTGTAAAAAATAAAACCATATTTCATTTCTAAGGTAGATCTTTTTAATGCCTGAACATTCCTGAAATCAAGATAAATCACAATAGATGTGATATGAACATTTATTGTAATACGTGTTTTTTTTTTCTGAAAAAGCTTAATAATGCACTAGAGAAGAAAATATGCTAATTAACCAAATCTCCGATATTCCCACAAATATGCTCTCATCTCTTTTTGCCTGCTGTACAAAAATTGTGATTTTGTAAATCTGTACATCTCTGAAATATGAGTTTAAAAAGATCTGTTCCTATGAAAAGCAGGTTTAATTCTTTTAGAAGATTTAATGAGAGTGTTCTGCTAAAAAATAAATTGTTGTCAAATTAGGTTTGGGCAAAGCAAAAATTTTCAAAGTTGTTCATTAAAAAAATTAAAAATTAAAAGGATTTCCCACTCATATTGCTTCACATTTTCCACTATTAACAATGTATTTAATGAAAAACTATTCTCAAAAGGACTCAGACTGGATTAAAAACACAAACATAAAACACCGTTATAATAGCAAAAATTAAGAAATAGCCTTATGTATGCTGATCCTACATACAATGATATCTACATACAATGTAACATTACACAGCCATTAAATAAAAGAGTATTAGCACCATTAAGTAAAGGAGTATTATTAGCTCCACATAGGATATGAAAAGATGTCCATGAAATACAAAACAACAAAATGAAGTTGCTATATTGTGCATGTTGTATGATCGATTGTTTTAAAAAAAACCAGCAAATGTGTATTATATCACACATACATACAAATTTATATATATGCAGAGAAAATGTATAGGACAACCATGACGGTTATAATAATACTTATCTCTAGAATTGTGCTAATATTTTAATTTTTGTTTTTAAAAATAACTCTGGATTGCTACTGAAAAAATACATCTTTTCAGGAATACATCCATTGCATACTATGGAAACATACTTATTTCAGAGCAGACGTGTGTTTTTTATTTTACCTTGCTAGACCACCATAATCAAGTCCTTCTTCTCCTCTAAATATTACATATAATCGCCTTCTCAAGTCATAGGGTTTTAATGCCATAATCTAATTAAAAACAAAAACACAGATACTTCAAACACTCATTTACAGCATAAGCTTCTTCCAAAACAATTCAATTTAAATTTCATCTGCATTTCCAAAAGTACACATTTCCTTATCTCATACAACAATGCCTTTAACTCGAAATCAGTTGTTGTGTTCCACAAACCAGTAGAGATATACCTTACTCTATTAAGCTTTCTGTGATTCACCTTCTAAAATTTCTTTCCCCTCTTCTACTATTAAATGGTAGTTGTACTTTGGGTTAGTGGCAAGAGAGGAAGAGTGACATAGAAAGCTTTTAAGTTTAGAAAATATTCCTCCCCCCATTGCTTCCCAAATTTTACCAAAATCTTGCAAAAGGTGACTTATAAATTTTTCTAACTAGCAACATCTGATGAGAAGCAAAAAGAGCTTTTTCTGGGTCCTGCTTATATTACATATGCCATTTCTCAGTAAGAATGGAACTCAGCTAAAGCAAAGGATATACAATATGTAAACCCAATGTTCATAATCCTTAATAGCTTACATTAGGATTCTAGCAAACAGGCTTTACTTTTGGATAACAATTACTTCCACCACACATGTCAAAACCAAAGCCAAGATCAGCCCGTCCAGGTGACAGCAAGAGCTCACCAGCAGGACTTCGCCTCATAGGCAGTCACACACGTCAAACAGACCATGCTTCTCCCCACATTAGAGAACAAAGCAAAATAAAGTCATGAATCTGGATGTACACTTACTAACAAGAAAGCTCAAATAGCTTATAACAAGCTAGGAATTTATTAACTCAAACCCAAAAAAGTTTTGATAATAGCTGCATTAAGTATTTGACCAAATTCCAACAGCTAGTAAAATTAAGTTAGGATTCGAACATCTCTGATTTTTGAGTGCTATTTCATCTTGGCTTGTTATATAAAAATAAAAATCCCTGTGTAACTGTATACACAGAGACTTTCAGTTCATCATTGTAATGCATGGGGGGGGGGCGAGAATGAGAAGACTTTTAGGAAAATTCTCCACATCATCAGGAAAAAAAACTGGTAATATTTTGATTTCTTATCTTTAAATATTCTGCAGATGATTCAAGAAGGGCAGACATATTACATTTATTCATTCACCAAATGTTTACTGAATACCTGCTATGTGCAAGGCACTATTCAAGGTACTGAGCATTTAACAGCAGTAAATGAAGTATTTTGTACTCCCATGGGAGCTCTAGTAAGGGAGACAAACAAAATGGGTCATGTGGTGCTAAGTGTTACTTAACAGAATACATAAAAGGCTAGGATGGGACTATGGGGGAGCTGAGCAGGGACTGCCATCTTAACTATGTGAGATCATAATCTTTAAACTGAAACATTGTTACAGGGGGTAACAATGAACATTAGGGCTACTGAAGGGATACTTATATGGAATAGAGTATCTACACTGATTTAATTTTAATTTGGTAGTATTATCAAAGACTTAAGTTTGAGTTAGTGAAGTCTTAGAAAAGTAACTGCCAAAATGTGTCAACTTGTTCCAGAAGCTGTTTAAACTTCATTTAAAATGGACTTAATGGTAAGAGTTATCTCAAAGGAGAGTTGTGAGGATGAATTAAATGAAATGATACTTATAAGACACCAGTGCCAAGCATATGGCAATCATTCACTACATGGTGGGGTTTATTATGACTATTATTATAATGGACACTCAGTATGTGGCAGTCATGGTTTAAAGTTTCTAAACCCTAACTCCCTTTATATATATAGAATATAACTGTTTATTCTGATAAAATCTTCCTTACCTGTTGGAAGGAATCTTCGAATAGTGTCTGCCGGGATACATTGATCTTTACATGACTGGGTAGTGCATTAGACTAAAAACAAAAATAATATCGTGATATCATGTAAGCTAGAGTACAGGTACAGTAGTAAGATAAGACTAAACGATTATGAATATAAGATTTATTTACCACTGTAGTACCTGGCACAAATAACGGAAGTGAGCAAGTTTCCACCTAAAGCTGCGTTCATAAGCAATCTGTGGACCACCTTTAGTTCTAAAGAAAAAAAACACATATATTAATTTGAAATAAAATTGGATATATAATATTTTGTATGAAATTGGAATATACCAAAGTCCTACAACTGACTGCAGTAAAGTTATTTGCTGGGAGAGAAGATACATTTGGTGGGCCAAGAGGCTTGCGGAATGCGGACACACACAAAGACTGAGACTATATGTATGTATGGGTCTTTTGTAAAGAAGTTAAATGAAATATTAAAGTATATTACTATTAAAAAAAAAATAACAAAACCTTTGATAATACTTAAATCTAAGGAAGAAAAAAGCTCTAGACAGAAGGGACAAGGAAGGAAATTCTACCACAACTTAAACCTAATCTCAAACTAAAAGAAACACTGCTGAGATAGTATGCAAAGCAAAAGCAATTTCTAACAAGTGACATCCAGGTCATACAGCTCAACTGATCAGTGAGGGAAGAGGCAGAGTGAGTGGCATGGAGGGATGAGTTCAATTCACACTGAGAAGGCCTGGGGATTCTGCCTTTTGGGGGAGAACCTAAGATAGAAGGACAAAGAACTTTCATGATCTTAGGGAACATTTTAGAATGGATGAAAAATGTTCTCTTATGTTGTTAGATTCAAGTGAATTCATTGAACAAATATTTGTGAAATATATAGTATTACCTGACATTCTTCTAGATGATGAGTGTTATTTGTTAATAAAACAGTAACAAAACCTGTTTTTGTGGAGGTTATATACCAGAGAAGGGGACAGACAAGAATAGAATAAAGAAGTAAACTATAGGGGCGCCTGGGTGACTCAGTGGGTTAAAGCCTCTGTCTTCAGCTCGGGTCATGATCTCAGGGTCCTGGGATCGAGCCCCGCATCAGGCTCTCTGCTCAGCGGGGAGCCTATTCCGCCCCCTCTCTCTGCCTGCCTCTCTGCCTACTTGTGATCTCTCTCTCTCTCTCTCTGTGTCAAATAAATAAATAAATAAAATCTTAAAAAAAAAAGTAACTATATATGAAGTGTGTTAGAAGGGGATATATGAAGGGAATAAATGTTTTATCACTCCTGCTCCTCAAAGAGGAGAGAGAGGGAGGGAGGGAAAAAAAGGGAGGGGGAGAGAGAGAGAGAGATAGACAGAAAGGCAGTGTAAAAAGATATGGAGTGGTATAGTGAGAAGTTTAAATTTCTGAAATGGGTGAACAGCGCTGAGTTCACAAGCAAATTAATATTAGAGCAAAAACATGGAGAGCATTAAGTCATGTACATATTTGGGGAAAGAGCAGAATAAAAGCTAAGACCCAGAGGTAAAAGCCAGGTGCTTGAAGTATAGCTAGGGGGCCCATGAAGCTGAAGTAGAGTGAATGGGGGAGAAAACAGAGATGAAATTGAAGAGTTAACAGGGGTCACATTCTGTAAGGCCATGGAGGCCACCATGAGGACTCTCCTTTTCACTCCGAGATGGGAAATCACTGAAAAGGTTTTGTGTGAAAGAATGACTACACTTTATAGAAAAAAGAAAGTCAATCCTGTTGCTGTATGGAGAATAACATTAAATGAGGTGTGGCAGAAAGCAGAGAGACGGAAGCACCACTCCAGCTGACCATGTGGTAGCAGTGGATGTGATGAGACCTAAGTGGATTCTGGACATACTCTGAAGTTGAGGTAGCTCGAAATGTATTGTGTCAAATGCTCCTAAATTAAATGAAATAGGAATGCAACCAATCCCTGAATTAACAATTAACAATGTAGATGGAGATCACTGGTGTCCTTAACAAGTTCAGGGTCAGTGGAACTTCCTTATAGCCTGTTTCAAAGAGAAATTACAAACAGCAATGTAGAGTTAATGTTTTCAGATACTTTTTCTGTAAAGGGCAGCAATAATAATGAATTTTCACGGAATTAATTTAAAAGGTAAAATGTTGTGCTTTTATTTGTTTTTAATCTAGGAGAAATACTAGAAATACTTTCTTGGTAGAAGAAAAACTGATGATGGAGGACAGAAAGATGGTAACTGCTGAAGCAATTAAATGGGAAAGAGGGGGGGAAATATCTAGAGTGACAGCAAAGGGACTGGCCTTTGATAGGAACAATGATAGTTCATCTATAGGATCAAGAAGGAAAACAGATGCTGGGAGGTGGGCAGATATGACAGTAGGAATTCGCAAACAAACAAACAAACAAAAAACCCTTTTATGGTTGCTTCTCTTTTCTTAGTGATGCAAAGATATCACACCTAAGAGTAAGAATGAAAGTGAGCTCTATTTTAAGATATTTTTATCTGGAAAATTCAAATGTGTTAACATCTCATTCCTTTATGAATTATAGTACCATGATGCACAGTTAAAAGCACAGACTCTGTGAACAGACTGCCTTGGTCTGAAACCAGATCCATTCCCTTCCGTCTGGTTTTGCACAAGTTGGTTATGCTCTCTAAGCCTCAGTTTCTGCACTGAAAAAGGGAAAATAACATTTTCTATCTCAAGGGGTTGTGGAGAAATAAAATGAGCTAGTTTATACAATGCTCTTAGAACAATACTCTGCACATAGTATAAATATTTGCTATCATTATTATTAACACATTATGTACTACAAATTCATTCTGTATGTAAAGCAAAGATGGGTATACCACGCTATTACTTATATAGGTTTTCTTGATCCACAAAGTACAATCTATTGCTAAACTTGAGGCTAAATTTTTATGTCCTCATTAAACAGCATTAAGAAGTTCAGGTTTTCACTTACACAGATGATTTCCCATTGCGAGGATCTTTGAATGTTGTTGTTCTTGTATTATGATCAACAAAGTACCTAACACCTTCCCGTGTATACCTAATTTCCCATCCTTCTGGCAGGGGTTCTTCATTCTGTAAGCTAACAGATAAAGTTACAGTCACAAGGAGAACATTTTCTAGGTACTAAAAACATCCGAATCAAGTTTTGCTTGATTCTATCTACAGATCTACGTAAGATGACTTAGTTAAGGCCTTAGTACACACATACCCTTGAGTCCTGGGATCTTCCCACTGGGTTGTTTTTGTGTTATGATTCACAAAGTAAACCCTGTCGGTTGAATCCACTCTTTTTTCTAAAAAATAGAGTGAGCATAGCATTTAATGACTATTTACTATATATACCTTCAGATATTTTTACCAACAACGTATCAGCTTACCCCAGCCTGGTGGCAAAGGCCCATACGGGTCATTTTCTGCAGCTAACATTGAAGCCTGATTGGAGAAATGGTTGGAGGGAAAAATAAAAACATTAATATAAAAGCAGAGATAAACTAAGTACTTGGTAGGACCAAATTTTATAGTCATTTTCTAAAAATATATGATAAAGGAATGTGAATATAGTGATTTCAAGACACAAAGTACATTTAAAAATGTCATGAGTTAAGAGGAGTCCATCAGTTGATAAAATCAGTTTTTCTAAGATGATTTAAAAACAATATATTGAGATCAATATTTTAATTCTTAAAAAGTTTTAATTTAATTAAATTTCAGTTTAATAATTAATTTTTAATTTTTTAGACCTTTTATAATAATCTATAGGAGTGAAATGAGAGAGAAGAGCATAGAAAAGTGTGGTGTTTAAATGAAAAATATTATTTGTTTAAAAGTACAATAATAATCATAGTTCCCATCAAGACACACCTATTAATAAAACCAACATTAAAAGCCAGTATCATCTTTGTACAAGTAAACTTTTATCTTAATATTAAACATTCATGCTTACATATATTATAACCCAGATATATATTCAGAAGAAAATATAAACATTCTATCAATTTTAAAAGAATGATAAATATAAAAACCATCACCTGAAAAATTACATCTTAATGAGAGTTATGCATCTTGATAAATATATTATAACCTTATAACAGATGCTTTTAATTTTACTCAATATCCATTTTCCCATGCCTCATTCCATAACACTCAAACCACTGTTTTGTTCAAGATAGCAATGTGTCCATCTAATATTCCACTCCCAGCTTTCCTGGGTGGCATTACTAAGCTAATGTATGTATTAGCTTGGACTATCATCACAGACTTGTGCTATACTTAGATAATTACACCTCCATCCATTTAAGGATGTTCTCTGCGGAACATACTTCTACATCCCTATGACCTAAGTCTGCCCTGTTTCCCCAAGGTTTTCACATATACAGCTAAGTTGACCCAGAACAAAAGCACACAGTATGTAATTTCTTGTTTACTACATACAGCTAAACAACAAAACCTTACTATAGATTTCTGTACAAGTTACCAAAGAACTAGCAATTGGTGGCAGCAGGAGATACTATGTAAGCTGGGTTGGCCCACTCCCTCTCTGCTGGCTACAGATCACCAGGAGAATGGGTCAACCTGCAAATGGGAACTTATCATTTAACCTCTGAAGAAAATGGAGCTGAAAGAGCCAGCCTGAGGCAGGATAATGAAAAAAGAGTTATTTAAGTTTTCTTTTTTTGTCTTTTCTATCTCCTCCCTATCTGCTAGCCTCTATGTTTTAGGTTTTCATGTTGCCTCAACACTCCCTAGAGTCGTCTGGTACTTAAAATTTATATTTTCCACTTCCTGTGATCAAATCTATTTAACAAAAGTTTCCCTTTACTCCCAGTCTTCTTGTGGATGTTTGCTTATGGCAATAAATGAACCATCAATTGGTCAAATTTTCAAATAGCTTAGATATTATCAACAACACTATCTCCAATCCGAGGAATATCTCTGGTAGGCCAAACACAATAAAGTGTTGTCTCTGAGAATCTAGAATAGGAATCAGAACAGCTAGAAAATGGTAAGACTGGTCTTCAGTAGTAAAATCAGGAGCAAACAAAATGATTATAATTAAAGGCAGAAAACTGGGAATTAAGAAAGCCATATTATTTCACTAAGAAATTTCACTTACGAACTACCACTTAAAAGACAAAAACTGTTATTATTAATATTATATTAATTATTAAATATTAAAATAATTATTAAATAATTATTAATTATACAAAAACTGTTATTAATTATTATTAATTATTAATTATGCTAGTAAACTAGAATTAAAAAAACTGTATGTATATCAGAAATAATTATTATTTATTAAAGGATAAATAAATATCTTGCAGTGCAGTCTATAACATTTAAAAATCACCAAAGTAGAATAGAGCAAATGCCTGCAGGAAAGAGTTGTACTGACATCTTACAATCTGCTATTACCGAATAGAGGTATCGCTGGTTGAACTGTTGCATAGCTCCCTGCAATTGGTTTCGCTGAGATTGCCATTGTTCAAAGTTTCGAACGGACTCCATGGTAGGCCGCTGCCAGGTTGTTGTTCTGGTGTTATGATCCACATAATAAACTCTGCCACGATCATCAACTCTTCTTTCCCAACTACCACAAACAAAACAAGTATTAATAAAAATTAAACAGAAATTGGAAAGTATTTACTTAACAGCTCACTCATGTAATTTAAAAATCAGAGACACAACATAATATTAAAATTTTGAATATGTAACTTGCTTTTTTTAGCTAAATTGCCTTCCCATTCGACCACTACATGATTTCTGAGAAGTGTCTAAAAAAGGGGCCGAAGACTGAATAGTCTCATATCGATCTGGCTACCCTCTCTCTTTCTCTGGTTAAGAAGCTACTGAGTACTCACTGTACACCTAGCGATCTGCCCCTCTAGCGACTGCCCAAGTTCAGGGCTGTAACTCAACTTTTACAGGTCTTTAATCTTCCTGCTGTTATCCAGCTGCTGAACACAAATGCAGATTCAGTCATGTCATTCCATCTATCACAGCTCTCCCGCATGGCATAAAAATGAACCCATTCATCATTTCAGCCTCATCTCCCCTAAGATCTTTCAAGAGAGAGCCAAAGCAACTACTTGTTTTGTGTACCAAGTGTATCATATGTCTCACTTTGCCATCTCTTTGTCTGAATATTCCCTCAAAACAAAATGCCCTTTCCTATTTCACCAGCAACTGAAGTTCTCCTCATCCTCTCGGTTTCAGATAATAAGTCAATTTGTGCCATTAACTTAGTTATGTAGCTTATTCGAGGGACAAGGCAAGCCTAGAGTTCTCCTACTTGCCCTACCTCAGCTCCCCTGTAAACACTTCTTCTCTGTGCCGTTAACTCACAATGATTTAAGAATCCTTTCAGCAACCAATCTCACAAAAATAACATTTCTTGCTTTGAATTTTCTAGACTTGGAATGTGTATTATATTCGTGGACTTTAAGTTACATCTGGAAGGACAGATATTCTGAGTGAGTAGCAAAGACAATAAGGAAAATATTGCAGGTATACGCAGAGTGGTGTTTTTTTTTGGTATGTATGTATGTATGTATTTATGAATTTAAAAGATTTTATTTGAGAGAGAGCATAAGCGGAGGGAGAGGGGCAGAGGGGGAAGCAGGCTCCCCACTGAGTAGGGAGCCTCTTGCAGGGCTCCATCCTAGGATCCTGGGATCATGACCTGAGCCAAAGGCAGAAGCTCAACAGACTGAGCCACCCAGGTGCCCCTCAGATAGAGTGTTTGAGAAGAATATAAATAATATAATTCAACTAGCTATCAGTACAATATATATAAGGAGTTATGAAAGATAAGAACACAAACAAAAAGGAGTATCTGTTTGTGAACGACCATGAATGACAGCCTAACAGCGTGACTTTATTTAGCATGTAATAGAAATGTTTTTTATTCATTTTATTAAGCCAAAATGTGATACAATTTTAGCCATTATGTAATACAACTTTACTTGTAGTAATCTTTTAGATCATAATTTTGAACTACTCTCACATCTCTTATATCATTAAATGTCATGTAACATAGCTTAGATCACTATCTCTGGAGAAACATACATACAAATTTTCCTAAATACACCTTTCATTCCTTAAAAACTAATGACAAGCACTAAAACTAGATCAAAATTCCACAACTACTCAGTAACTCATGCCAGTGTTTGACAATCTCCTGAGGAAGCCCCTTCAGACTAATTGTAGAAGACATACGATACAAGAAATCTCATTAACTGAAGTTATTCACAGAGGTAAAGGAAGGAAATACAACATGCATAATAAAAGAATCATTAATAAATAAGTTTAAGAAATCACATTAATGATAAAACACAACTGGAGATGTGTAAAGCTGCCACATTACCCGGGAGGTAAAGGTTGCGGCCTCTCCCACGTAGTCGTTCTAGTGTTATGATCCACGTAGTAAGTTCTACCATGAGGATCTTTTCTTTGTTCCCACCTTTAATAAAAATGCAAAAACAAAAATGGAATATAACTAAGACAATCTGAAAAATCATTCCTTCTTGTAATAAGGAAAATTACCAGTTAAGTCTTACTTTAAAAGGATATATATATACACATACACATAAAGGTGTGTATACACACACACACACACACACACACACACACACACACCAAGTTTCTTTTCCCAATTATTAGTGCCCTTTAAGTTCTTATTCCTTATCTATTAACAGCACTGGAAACTCAATGTAGTTAGCAAAGGAGGATAAAGTATTACCTAAAAGTTTTTAAAAATTATTAATTTGTAGAATTTATCATCAGAAAAGACAAATCTAGGGGTGCCTGGCTGGCTCAAGAGGTTAAGTGGCTGCCTTCCACTCAGGTCATGATCTCAGGGTCCTGGGATTGAGCCCCACATTGGGCTCCCTGCTCAGGAGGGAGTCTGCTTCTCCTTCTCCCTCTGCCCTTCCTCCTGCTCATGCTCTCTCAAATAAATAAACAAATTTTAAAAACGACAAGTGTAATCAAAAGTAGAGGAACTTTCAGCCTATTATCACACTCAAGGCACAAAATGTTAATGAGGTAAGATCCACTTCTGCCTGCAATTTAAAAAATACAGATCTAAAAGATTTTAGCAGAAACCACATTAAAGAAGTATGTGGTGACATTGCTCCACAAAAATTCTTGGACATGCATACAGTGTCTTCTTTTTGTATACAACTATCTCCCTCATTTTTTGGTAAAACTCCTCAGTTTATGGACATCCCAATTCATCTTTTTCTGTTCCATCTCAAAGACTCTCAATCTCTTATTTTCCTCATTCTTTTTTTTTTTTTTTTTTTTTTAAAGATTTAATTTATTTGACAGAGAAACACAGCAAGAGAGGGAACACAAGCAGAGGGAATGGTAGCGGGAGAAGCAGACTTCCTGCTGAGCAGGGAGCCCGATGCGGGGCTCGATCCCACGACCCTGGGATCATGACCTGAGCCGAAGGCAGACGCTTAACGACTGAGCCACCCAGGCGCCCCTTATTTTCCTCATTCTTGTTTTCTCCTCTGTGATTCCTGTTTCTTCCTCTCCATTCTTTATGTAATATGGTATAGAAGAAAAATGTTCAATAAAAAACATAAAAACCTGCTTATTTCTGAGTTAACATTCTTGTTTTCAATTGAAAGTAGAATAAATGGAAGTATTTTTCCTTTCTCTTAAACCCAGGGACCCAATTTAATTTGATTCCTTTTGGATTAGAGAGGTCTTTAATAATTTAACTTTTTTTTTAAGAGTTGTTTATTTTAGAGAGATAGAGAAGGGGAGAGAGAGGGAGAGAGAGGGAGTAAAGCGGGTGGAGGGGCAAAGAGGGAGAGAGAATCTCAAGCAGACTCCCCACTGAGCATGGAACCTGACACAGGGCTGGGTCTCATGACCTTAGACAAACCCAAGAGTCAGACAGACACTTAATTAAGCCACCCAAGCACCCCTAAATTATTTTCTTACACAATGATTATACACATTAAAGCTATTCCTAAGCAAGGTGTACACATATACACATAAATAAAGAAGGCATGTAAAAAAATTAATAGTTTGCTTAAGCTGCATCCAATAAACACAAATCACAAAACGCTTCATTTAGATCCTAGAAATTTTGGATCATTTAAGTTCTTAAACTTATCTCAGGATCATTTAAGTTCTTAAACTTATCTATTAAAAAATTACTATTACTGTCTTCCCTTTCGTGGCCATCGCTGAAGCACTAGTAGCCAAATGAAGTCCAATCCCTTTGTGACTTCTGACTAGAGCAAGACCCAAAAAAGGCATTTCAATGCACCTTCTCACATTCGCAGGAAGATTATGTCTTCTTCCCCTCTTCCCAAAGAGCTGAGACAGAAGTGCCCATACAAAAGGATGATGAAGCAGAGGTGGTGCAAGGATACTACAAAGGTCAGCAAGTTAGCAAAGTCATCTCAGTTTACAGGAAGAAATACGTCATCTACACTGAACGAAGACAGCGAGCGAATGTGAACAGCTTGTCCATATGGGTATTCACCCTAGCAAAGTGGTTATCACTGGACTAAAACTGAACAAAGACCGCGAAAAGATCCTTGAATGTAAACCCAAATCTCACCAAGTTAGGAAAGACAAAGGGCAAATATAAGGAAGAAATAACTGAGAAGATACAGTAATAAAGTAATCTTACATATGACTTTAAATAAAAAATCGTTAAAATGAAGAAAAAAAAACCGCCGTTGGATAAGATCCTATACTGGAACAGTCATGCTACTCTGTACTACAAAAATTTAGATATTTCTTACAAAAAAGCATTTCACTAAAAAACTCATAAAATTTCAGATTTTATTTGCATTTATGTAATAATAAAAGTTCATGGGAAGATAGGATTCAAACATGGTATTTCATTTTAAAGACATTTCAGAAATATCTGCAACACATATCAATGGGCTACTGATTTGTATGAATGCTTAATAACCCAAAACAAATACCTTCAAAATGTATGAAGTTTCAAGAATTTCCTGATAATGATACTTTTACTATTTTTAGATATTAATTACTATAATGAGTCCTTGGGTTTTTATCGCAATTCTACAGCAAAATTTCTAGGTTTCCATCCTTTCTTTACAAATACTCTTTACCATGTTTAATTTAGCTTTAATTTTTATCAAAATTATATATACTTTCACATAGTTGTACACCTTCATAGCTGCATACATCTTCATACATACAGACTACAGGGCTCACTACAAAAAATAGTATCTGCTGTCCCCTTAACTTCATTTTCCACTCCACAAATGCAACATTTTCAACTGTTTTAGCCAATTCTTTCAGTATTTACTTCCTTTTATATTAATAAGCTTACTTTACTATTTTATATTTAATTTCAAACAAAATATATTGATTTCTCACTGTGAAAGATGAAGCTGGAAGTCTCTTTTCTGCACACATATACATACACACACACACTCTGTAACACCTAACCCTCCCTTTGACTATTCCAAACACACACACGTATTTTGTCCTTCCCCTTATAGTTATGTGATATAAAACCCTCCTGGCAACTGAGTCATAGAACACAGCAACAGCATTTCTTTTGGTATCCTTTCCTCCCATTTCGTTATTTTTTGTGTATTTATTAATTTAACTCCAACTACTTTTCCAGCTGCATAAATGTCCTCTCAAAATATTGAGGCTCATCATGTATTTATCAATCACAGTTGCCTCCTGATGAGCTGCTGGTCTTGCTAACACAAGCCAACTGTGTAGTTGGCTAACACAGCCAACTGTGAAGCCTGCAGCACATCTGCCACCTTGGGCTTCCTTTCACCATCATGCTGGCGATCCCTTTCCCCCCCTTTCTATCAAGACACCTAAGATTTGGAGCCCACGGCTTTCACATTCAGTAGTTAATTTTAGAGAAACAAGAATCCTGGTAGCTTCCTAAGAGAGAATACACGGGAAATAAACTCTGGAAACCAAGGATGTCTGAAAATGTATTTATTCTGTGCACACACTCAAGAGTGTGGCTGATTACAGAAATTTAGATTGCCTTTAATTTCCCTCAACATTAAGTTGCCTAATAGCTTCTTGTGTCAATTGAGAAATCTAATGCCATTCTGATAAGTATGAGATCTGCTTCTATTCCCTTTTTAAAATCCCTAGAAGTTAAAAAAATGTTTTTTCTTTGGCCCCAACATACTAAAATTTTCAAAACAAGGCATCTTAATACAGATTTATTTTCACTCGTTATCCTGAGTTTTGGTGGGCCCTTTTAATAAGATAATTCATGTCCTTCATGTTTGTTAGTTTTTATTAAGGATTTCCTGGACGCCTGGGTGGCTCAGTGGGTTAAAGTGCCTTCAGCTAAGGTGGTGATCTCAGGGTCTGGGATCAAGCCCCGCATTGGCTCTCTGCTCAGCAGGGAGTCTGCATCCCCCCCCCCCCCTCTGCCTGCCTCTCTGCCTACTTGTGATCTTTCTCTCTCTGTCAAATAAATAAATAAAACCTTTATTAAGGATTTCCTCTTTTTTTGGAACTTTTCTTATCAGACCCTTTGAACTGGTACTCTAAATTTTCTATTTTATTTCTTTTACTTTATAAATCTATCTTTTTGTTCTATTTTCTGGGGAATTTCTTTACTTTTATTACCCAAGTCTTCCACTGAATTAGATTTCTAAGAGCTTTTGGTTCTTGTGGTATTCTGTTTTTACAACACCTACTTCTTTAATATATGTTTATCTACTCTTATGTGTCTAATAAGAAAATTAAAACTAACTGGGACCATTGTGTGCCTGGGCACAGATTGTGGGATTGACTAAAGAAGTACAGAACAAGGCTATTTCATTGGAGGACAAATAGGTACAGTATTTTCAGTCTTTTTAGGATGGGGCTTTCAACAGAAAATAATTTCAGTCTGGGTGAGAAGGTAAAATCCTGTTGTCAATATTCTGGGATTTGAGTAGGTAAGAATGCTGGGGTTTGAAAACTCACATAACTTTATTCACTTACTAATCTTCTAAAGATTCACTTATGTCCCAATTTAGCATAGTCCTTGCCCTCAAGTGTGCCTGATGTTCCCAAATGTAGAGAACTTCCAGAGAAAACACCTGTAGGCAGGATACTAGTCCTAGCTGCAGGCAGGGGAATTAAGGATTAGTTTCTCAAAGTGACTTTCAATCTTGCTCCTTGTAGTGCCATCTTTACTACCATTTCCGTATCTGATGCTGCCAATTCCTGACTCTAAAAGAGTCATTTAGAGTGCCAATGCAAAGACCAGGCTTGTCCCCCTCACAGGCCAGAATCCAGTTCTCCTGGGCTTGCTAGGTCAGCCCCACTTAATCATTTTCCAGGTGAC
Source organism: Procyon lotor (assembly GCA_028646535.1). Lineage (NCBI taxonomy): Eukaryota > Metazoa > Chordata > Mammalia > Carnivora > Procyonidae > Procyon > Procyon lotor. The sequence continues at coordinate 121,826,316 of CM053606.1, read as the reverse complement.
TACAACCTCATGAGAACCTGTATAGAAGCATCCAGCTAAGCCACTTCTAGATTCCTAACCCTCAGAAACTATTTAAGATGGTATGTTTTGTTGTTTTAAACTGCTAAACTTGGGGATAATTTGTTACACAACAATAATATACAAGGAAATACTAGAAAACCATTCAACTCTTGATCTCAGCTCCAGGCTTGATCTCAGAGTCGAGTTCAGGCCCCACGTCTGGCTTGACACTAGGTGTGGAATCTACTTAAAATAAATCAATAAAATAAAAATACTGAAAAGAAGGTAAACCTACATATGTAGACCAACAAGCTTCATGAAGGTTGAACTTTAAGTCTATATTGCTCATCAGTGTAAAAACAGCACAGTGTCTGCAGAGGTGCTTAATAAATATTTACTAAATATTTGCTGAATGTGTGAATTGTACTGACATGGACATATAACCAAGTTTTAAAAAGCACTACTAGGTATTTACCTATAGGCTACAAAAGCACCTGGGTGGCTCATTCGGTTAAGCATCTGACTCTTGATCTTGGTTCAGGTCATGATCGCAGGGTGCCGAGATCAAGCCCCAAATTGGGGCTTGGAGCCTACTTAGGATTCTCTCTTCCTCTGCCCCACCCACCACTCATACTTCCTTTAAAATAAATAGAAAAGAGATTCGAAAGGATACATACATCCTGATGTTTACAGCAGCATACCAACAATAGCCAAATTATGGAATGAGCCAAATGTCCACTGACTGATAAATGGATAAAGAAGAGGTAGTAGATATACACAATGGAATATTACTCAGTCATCAAAAAGAGCGAAATCTTGACATTTATAACAACGTGGATGGAGTTAGAGGGTATTAGGCTAAGCGAAGTGAGTCAGACAGAGAAAGACAAATACCACATGATGTCACTCATATGTGGAATTTAAGAAACAAAACAGATTGGGGCGCCTGGGTGGCTCAGTCAGTCGTTAAGCTTCTGCCTTCGGCTCAGGTCATGATCCCAGGGTCCTGGGATCGAACCCCACATTGGGCTCCCTGCTCCTCGGGAAGCCTGCTTCTCCCGCTACCATTCCCTCTCTCGCTGTGTTTCTCTCTGTCAAATAAATAAAATCTTTAAAAAAAAAAAAAAAAAAGAAAGAAAGAAAGAAACAAAACAGACAAACGGGGGAAAAAAAGAGGCAAACCAGAAAACATTCTTAACTACAGAGAACAAACTGAGGGTTACTGGAGGGGAGGTGGAGGAGAATGGGTTAAATGGCTGATGGGTATTAAGGTGGGCACTAGTTGTGATGAACATTGGGTGTTATATGTTGTAAGTGATGAATCAAAACTAATACTACACTCTATGTTAATTAACTGGAATTTAAATAAAAACTTGGGGGAAAAAAGCAACTGAAAAACACTGTGTAGAGTATGATCCCATTTTCTTAAAATTATTCTACAAGTGTATACAAAACAGTAATTTACATAGCTACTCACTAACGTCTTTACCTACTTCTCACCTCATAGAAGGAGAGAAGTAGATACTTCTCTCTCTCCTCATAGAACCTGTCACTATATGATATTACTGAATAGGTTGTGTATGCCAGGCTCCAGGTTGGTCAGCCTGCTATTACACATACTTCACAGCATCAGAGTCTTGGGCTCTCTTGGCCCTCTGAACATCCAGGGCCTAAAGTCTGACACAGAGAAGCTCTTAAGTACTTACTGCTAGAATAATATATAGACACCATTCTCTGAGTGTTTTTGTATGACTTAAATATTTTACTTGGTCCATGTCTTAGCTTGTGAGCAAAAATACATTATACTATTGGGGGAAAAATATACATAACCAAGTGTTCCATCTATATAATGAGCTATGAAGCTCTATTCTAGTTTTATCTCAGGTAAACTACAAATATTTCCAATTTAATATTCAACAAATATTCAGTAAGCTCTCATGTTGGAGCCCAAAGCTGAGCTCGAACTCACGACCCTGAGATCATGACCTGAGCTGAAATCAAGAGCTGGACACTTAACTGACTGAGCCACCCAGGCACCCCTAGCCAACTGTTTTTAATTTTTCCAAAATAGAGGTTCACTTCCAAATTTCAGTGTTTTTGCTCCTAACAGAATTTATCTTTCTCAAACTTTTTCTGTAAAGTGCCAGGTAGTAAATATTTTAGGCTATGTGGGTGAAAGGCAAAATCAATATTATGTAGGTACTTACATAGTAAGAGCAAAAACTCCTGTCATGCCCCACCTCATTTTTCTAACAGCTGGTCCAAGGGGAGGCAACTTGCTGAGCTGTCACTTCCAAGGTGAGATTCTACCTCTTGGGGCATAGCAGTTGTCATAAATGAGTCCCCAGCGTGTAGGAGGTAACCAGGGCCTTGAGCAACAATGATGGAGGGGAAGGGGTAGTGAAGAGCAAAGGATGATACTCTAGACTGGTCTGAGTGACTCACAGTGACAGCCTGCTAGAGCTATACTCATGGGTCCTATAAAAGTGGTGGGCAGGGGGTGCCTGGGTGGCTCAGTGGGTTAAAGCCCCTGCCTTCGGCTCAGGTCATGGTCTCAGGGTCCTGGGATCAAGCCCCGCATCAGGCTCTCTGCTCAGCAGGGAGCCTGGTCCCCCCCCGCCCCTGCCTGCCTCTCTGCCTACTTGTGGTCTCTACCTCTCTGTCAAATAAATAAAATCTTAAAAAAAAAAAAAAAAAAAAAGTGGTGGGCTGGAATTGGCAAGAGATCAAAATATCCCAATAGTGGGAATTCACAAATACTTCCCAGTTGGTGCAAGTTACTTGGCTGAATGATGAGACTTCGCAATAAAATTCTTTAATTTTACGGACCTAAGTGCTAATTTATAACTGCCACATATCTCTTCAACCGTAATACTCACTTTTCTGGTATTTAGGTATAGTCTCTCTGTCTCACTAGAATATTATATATAAATTTTCAAAACCTACTACTGAACAAAGACCTTGCTTAAAAAAAGTAAATGTCGAAGAATTTGGTGAAATGTATTACAATAAAAATTACCTCATTTAGTTACTTACTGAATAACTACTGGTTTCAAACTTGGATAATGGGATAAATAGTAAGACCTGCCTTCTTATAAACCACAAAGGATGGTTACCTCATTCTCTCCTGTACTGCTAACCTCTGTGTCCACAGACTCCTCCCATCAGAAGCTGACTACCCTTTAAAGTCTCTCCCACTTAAACAAATAAACTTTAAGGTCTCTCCCATTTTATAAAACAAAAACTAACCCTCAGTCCTCTATCTCCTCCTGTACATTTCCACAACCAAGCATTCGTTTCTCTGTGTGTTCACAGGTAAAAAGCTTTACATACTAGCCCTCTTTAAATGTTTTCTATGCACTTCTATCCCTTCCATTCACCCCATCATATAGCACTCTGAATACAGCTCTATTTCCCAGAAATTTCTTTGTCAAAGGTCAACAATAAATAATCTCTTTGTTGTTAAATTCAATCAGTGCCTTTCAGTTTTTATCTTACTTGAATTTTTTAGAGTTTTTGACCTTGTTAACCATTTCCTCAGAAGCATTTACAAGCCAGGCCCTTTGCCCAGTTGCTCACTCATTGGTGCTTATTCACTTATTTTATTCACTTATTCACTAATTCACTTATTTAACAAATTCACTTATTTAACAGTAAGTGATTCACTTATTTAACAAATTTTAATTTTGAAAATTCACTTAATTCACTTATTTTTAAAATTCACTTAATTCACTTATTTAACAAAATTTACTGAGTACCTGTTATGTCGCAGGCATGGTTTCAAGAACAAGAAGTACAGAAATGGACAAAATAAAGCCCTTTCCAGTCCAGTAGAGAGAAAACGGACAAGATACAAATATATGTCACGTGGTGATTAAGTGTTATAAAGAAAAATAAAAGTTACGCTGATTAGAAGGATGCTACTCTAAAGTGCTCATGCTGATTCCACCTAAATTAAGTTCTGTAACAGGGAAAACTGATCTATAATCCATAGTGGAAAAAAATCAGAGTGATTAACTGAAAAGGTACTTAGAGAACTTTCTGGTATGATGGTAACATTCAATTCTTGGTAAGGGTTTGGGTTAACCAATGTATGTGTTCGTCAAAACTCATGAAAATGGTATAGTTAAGATTTGTGCATTTCCTTCTACGTAAACTCTACCTAAAAAGTTTAAATACTGAACTCTAGTTAATGATATACAAGCTGAAGTACTGAGGGGCAAAATGTACTGATGTCTGCCATTCACTGAACTTCATTCAGGGGTACAGGTCTGTGATTCATCAGTCTTACACAATTCACAGAGCTCACCATAGCACATACCCTCCCCAATGCCCATCACCCAGCCACTCCATTCCTCCCACCCTCTTCCCCTCCAGCAATCCTCAGTCTGTTTCCTGAGATTAAGAGTCTCTTATGGTTTGTCTCCCTCTCTGGTTTCGTCTTGTGTCATTTTTCCCTCCCTTCCCATATGATCCTCTGTCTTGTTTCTCAAATTCCTCATATCAGTGAGGTCATATGATAATTGTCTTTCTTTGACTTATTTCGCATAGCATAACAGCCTCTACTTCCATCCACATCATTGCAAGTGGCAAAATCCCATGTTTTTGATGGCTGCATAATATTCCATTGTAAAAAAAAAATACATCTTCTTTATCCATTCATCTGCTGATGGACATCTAGGCTCTTAAAAGTTAGATGGACAGAGATGAAGAGACAGGAGATCAAGCAGACAGTTACAGAATCAATTACAGAATCTACTGATTGACATCGGGGTGTTCACTGTCAAATTCTTTACATTTTTCTACAGGTTTATAAATTTTCCTAGCAAAAAGCTGGGGAAAAATAAGGCATGGTAAAGGGGATGGGTGCAGAGGGGCCTGATTTAACTAGAGGGAACAAGAAAAGGCCCCTGGAGTAAGGTAACATTTGAGCAGAGACCTGAATGAATCATGCAGATATCAGAGGAATAACACTCCACACAAAAGTCTGATCAAATGCAAAGGTCTTTGGGTGAGATAATGTTTGGCATAACACTCAAACATCATCTCCAGACTAGAATACTCTTCTCTCAAAATACTCGTGATTCCAGGCACCATGATTCCACTGGTAATTAGCTAAATAACTGAGCAAGTTCCAAAGAGAGGAAACGCATGAACTATGAAAGATTTCTGAATAAATTATGATGCAAATTTGAAAACTGCTAACTCAGAAAATTACACAAAGACAGTACTGCCCTAGGCCAGAAGAATCAACCTTGGTTCCACTCTTCTAGTCTACTACCTCTTCACAACTAACTACCAGAACATCTTATCATCACCTTACGAGACTAGTGCCCACCTTAGTGCTAGCTATTTTAATTTTTCACCAAGATTAGAAGCTTCTAAACTTTTCTTTTTTAAAGCATCTTATTTTTTTTTAAGATTTATTTGAGAGAGAAAGAGCATGCAAGCAAGGGGAGGAACAGAGGCAGGGGGAGAGGGACAAGCAGACTCTACACTGAGCACAGAGCCCGATGCTGGGCTCAAACCCAGGATCCTGAGATCATGACCTGAGCTCAAACCAAGAGTCAGATGCGTAACCAACTGAGCCACCCAGGCACGCCCCGGCTTCTAAACTTTTTTGATGAACATTCACAGAGTAAGAAATATGTTTTACATAAATATCTGTGTATAACAGACTATTTACCTACAAAATTTATACACACAAACCCACACCAGAAAAATAAACTTTCTGGAAACAATGTTTACTCTTACTACAACTAACACTTCAGGATTTCCTATTCTGGTCTATACTGATTTACTTCAAATATGTGTTCAAATGCTGGTCATAATCTGCTAATGGGGTATAGCCTACAACTTGAAAATCACTTCCCTAGGTTACCACAAAAGTCTCCTAACACAAACATCACATATGGTGGCTACAGGCATGCTGAAACATTTATCTGGACTCCACAGGATTAAGTCTGTGAGCTTATTATCATTTTAAATCATAATGCTTGCTTCTCTCATTTATAAACCAGACTGGCTGCTATCCTAACTTGTCTCCTTGAGTCCTAAAATCTGTTTGTACCACTGCTAGAATGAATGACCTAACTAAAATGCAAACAGGATAATGCCACGACACTGCTTAAAATTCATTAATGTTCATTCATGATTTTTGGGAAAATACTCCCACACTCTTAGAAAAGTATACAAAATTCTTCATAGGACTGTTTACTCTTTAGGACTACATATGTCACTACATCTGTCACTAAATGCTAAACTCAAGCTGTAACAAAATACTATTTCCTGAATTCTACTTACACATTTTTATGGATGCCAGAGATCTGAACATGCAGTTGGCTCTACTGAGAATGAAGTCTTTTACCGCTGGCGCCTACATTATTGCTCTGCTAACTCTTAACCCTCTTTTAGAAATCCACTTAAGGGTCATCTCTTTCAGAAAGTATTCTTTGATTTCAATTGTGTAGGTTACTCCCTTCAAAGAGCTCTCTGTATATGTTCCCACCCACAACCTGCTAAATTTAGGTCTAGCCCAGCTTCAACTGTACAGCGTAGTTGTTGCTGACTTAACTTTACCCTCCCATCAGACCATGAAGTTCTTAACGGCTTCTTAGATGTACGTGTCACAGTGGCAGACACACGAAACTAGGATGAACGATTAAGCTGTCGGAGACCAAAAACAAAGGAACAAAGAGAGATTTTTGGGAGAGAAGGGAAGATACTGTAAGGTCTGAAATGCTGGCAGGAAAAAGTGGGGATTTCCAGAAGCAGCTGAAAATGAGCTCTGAAAAAGGTCTGGCTCGGACATATAGATTTGACAGTTACACTGATGGGAAAGCATGACCGCCAACAGAGGAAGACAAACATGCAAGCAGAAGAAAAAAGGCTAAAAAGCCTAAAACCACTATCAGGCAGTGGGCAAAAATAAGATGAGGCAGCAAAGAGCACTGAGAAAAACAGTTCAGAAAAGAAGACAGGGCGATGAACACAATGACTGTGATGAAAAATAGAGGGTAGTAAGATTAAGACCTCTAGCAGCGCAGTTTCCACAGCTCCGAGAGGAACCATGCTAACTGCTGCGAGCTGTGCAGGAAAGCACTGCATCCATATGTCTGTCACGGCACTGTCCAACTGTACTGCATCTATGTTTACAAGTCTGAGCCAAAGAAATAAACTTTTTGAAGTCAGAGACAATGAATGATTAACTCATATTAGTAGCATCAAAGCCAAGCAGAGAGTCAAAAAAACCTGTTAAGTAAATCTAGGAAAGATGACCAAATGTAATACACACATAAAATAATTCTTTAAAGGAAATCTTGAGAAGCTAAATATTTTCAATGGGAAAACTTAAAGGGAACTAAGAATTATTAAGCAGCAATGAAAACCTGAGTTTGTAACAGAGATAATCTGCAGAGTTAGGTGACTTTTCCCAGCACTCAGTACTAACTGAGAAAAAGGATGGCTATGTTGGGGCCTGGGGAGCAGATCATAAAGAAAGCTAGAGAAGTGAGATAATTATGTAGTTAGTATTATGGTCATTCTTCCCTAGAAGTAAACATAAACCAAGAATCAAATCAAGTGTGTCCTGCAAATTAACACTAGGTTTTTTCTTTTCCCTTCATACTGCACATACTTCATTAGTAATTGTTCTCAGTTTTAAAAAGTACTTAGTTTGCGGCAAATAAATTATATCAGATTCCTATTTGCTCTTCCTAATTGCTATTCAAATGTAAGTCAAACTTCTAAAAAATATATTTAACATACCCTGATGGCAGAGTTTCTGTGTTGGTACTTCCAGACTGTTGCCGTACAGGTTCCACACACCCATCTGGCTGTCTTAATTTGGCTGCCTCAAAAGTAGAATTATTTCCAGAATTAGAGGCAGCAGGATCTAAAGTACTTCTAGCTTCAGATCCAAATGCTGCACTGTTAGAAAGAATACATTCATTGTTTTCTGAGGAAGTCAGTATTTCTTGAACTGGAGGATCTTCAACAGTAGTATTAGTGCAATTTGTAGACAAGGCGGTTTCTTCAGATACTATTGCAGTACCCATGGTGGAAGCATTATCGGTTGGTGCAGATGAGGATGATTCTCCATTAACTGAAAGGAGAAAAATCAGTAAGACGAACTATTAAGGAATGACAAAGCAAACAACTCACCAGTTATATCTATTTAGTACCTAATTCACCCTGAATAATATATCAGGTACTGATGAAAATAAAATTAGATATTTTTTCTTGCTAACATTTTAGAGATGAACATATAAATAATAAAAATTTAAGAATAAAGTTGACCATGGAACAATACAGGTTTGAACTATGCGGATCCACATATATGCAGATTTTTTTCAATTAATACAGTAAAAATCTTTATGATTTTAACATTTTCTCTATCTTACTGCACTATAAGAATACAGTATATAATAGATATACAAGATATCTATTAATTGACTCTTTATGTTACTGGCGAGGCTTGACAATAATAGGCTCTTAGTAGTTAAATCTGTAGGGGGATTCCAAAGTTACACAAAGACTTTCAATTGGCAGGGGTTGGGGGGGTGGGGTGATGATGGTGCTCCAGATCCCTTGTTGCTCAAGGGTCAATTGTGATATACATACACTAATAACCTTAACTTAAGGAAAAGAGAAACCAACATGAGTATAACATGTTTCTCCCCCAAATGATCAATTTTGAAAGTCTGCATGGTTTATATAAAAACTTTAAATGATCCCTTTCAATCTCCCTTTTCATATGCAAAGGGTAGCTAATATCAAAAATGCCAATGGGAGAAATACACAGTGGCATTAATTTAGTACTAGAGGGGGCTGTCAGAAAGATCCAGAAATTCCTTCTACACTTTCTGAAGAAATGACTCAGTGCTGGGATCAACTAATACTAAATTTTCTTAATGTTCATTTTAAATGTGATTGATGATTTTCAATTATGTGTCACTATTAAAGTAAGCCAAATTAACTGGAAGAGATTATGCTGAGTGAAATAAGTCAAGCAGAGAGAGTCAAATTATCATATGGTTTCACTTAGGTGTAGAGCATAAGGAAAAACAGGGAGGACATTGTGAGAAGGAAAGGAAGCGTGAACTGAGGGAAATGGGAGAGGGAGATGAACATGAGAGACTGTGGACTCTGAAAACAAACTGAAGGTTTTGGAGGGGAGGGGGATGGGGGTTGGGCGAGCCTGGTGGTGAGTATTGAGGAGGGCACGTATTGCAAGGAGCACTGGGTGTGGTACATCAACAATGAATCTTGGAACACTGAAAAAATAAAATAATTTTTAAGAATAAATAAATAAAAATAAAAAAAATAAAGTGAGCCAAATTAAAACTGGAAAGAGAATAGATTATTGGCCAAAACCAAAGAAAACTCCACATAAAATTCTAACTGAAATGAAGGAGGGAGACCTAATTAAGAGTAATGGAATCATCAGGTAGATTTTTATAAAAAGAAAAAGATTTAAATAGTGGAAAGAAAATGTACTATTAAAGGAATCAAACTGTAAGTACAACAACAACAACAACAACAACAAAAAACCCCACAAAAACAAAAACACAAGAGAATGAATTAAGTTCTGTCCAAATATGGGGGAGAGAATGGCTTTGGAGGAAAAAAAAAATACAATAAAATATTTACAGTTACCCTGTATCAAACACTGTTAGATAACACAGAGAAATGAAAAGAGAATGTACATAGACTAAAATCTGGTGTCCCGTACATGATGCTCACTTTAAGAATTATCTCATTTAATATTTACTCCCCAACAGTGCAGAAATTAATTTCCAAAAATGGAAAAGCTTAGCAGTAGTCTTTTCAGCAAAATAACACTAAATGGGAAAAGAGGAATAATTAAGAAAAGATAATCCAGTCCAAGAAGAAACAGCCATAAACATATATGCATACTAAAACACAGCACACAAAACACAAACTGTTAACAGCAAAGGAAGAAAATGAAATATTAAACAGCACCATTCAGTTGTTCATGGCAAAAACTTCTCTCCTACAATAATTCAACAATAAGTGCTCTCAGCTCTTCTCTCCATCTGTACCACTCCCTCCTGGTCCATCATTTCTTGCTTTCAATACTGGCAACAGCCTCCTAATTTTAGTCTGCGTGCTTTTATCTCTTGCCCAATGACAACCCATTCTCCAAATGATAGCCCAAAGAAATCTTTTTCAAAACATATAACTTATCTTTTCACTCCCCTACTTAAACACACCAGTGAATTCTTATTACTACCAGAATTCCAAACTCTTTAACCAAGGCCTATACAGACTGTATTACATCTGCTCCACAGCTACCCTTGATTTCTCACAATTCCTTCCTTCTGTTCCTTGAATACAGCGAACTCCTTCCCACTTCAAAGGTGTGCACTTGCAGTTCCCATGGTCTCGGAAATATCTCATGACTGGCTTCTCCTCATCATTTAGAGTGCATGCTCAACTACATCTTTAGAAGCAAACAATACAAAATACAACTTATTAAAAATGTTTACTGAAAGCCTGACATAATCTGCAAAACACTTTTTAAGGGTTATCTTATTTGGTCCTGAAAGAAGAATGCTGTGACAGATACCAGCTTAATTCCCATTTTATTAGTGAGAAACTGATACTTTTATGTCCATAAAAATGATAGTTCTCCCCCAATCCATATGATTATGGATTTGCTTAAATGATAAACTACTGAGTTAAAAAGGAAATAACAATGAAATTATAAACTTTAGAGAAATTAATGGCAATGAAAACACTTGTATCAAATGCTACTGGACAAAGCCAAAGAAGTATCCAAAGATATAAGAAAGAATGGCAATAAATGAGCTTAAGAGTCAATTCCAAAGCCAGGCAGGAAAAATGGTAGAACGAATTAAAAGAACAGTAAAACAGAATTTCCAAATTTACGTACTAAGAATCAGATGAGATCTTGCTGAAACTATAGATCTCAGTTCCCATTCCCCCCCCCTTTTTTTAAAGATTTTATTTATTTATTTGACAGAGAGAGATCACAAGTAGGCAGAGAAACAGGCAGAGAGAGAGGGGGAAGGAGGCTCCCTGCTGAGCAGAGAGCCTGATGTGGGGCTCAATCCCAGGGCCTGAGATCATGACCTGAGCCGAAGGCAGAGGCTCCAACCCACTGAGCCACCCAGGTGCCCCTCAGTTCCCATTCCAGACTGAGTGAATTTCTGGGGTAAGTACCTAAGGAAGGGTCTGAGAATCTACATTTTTAACAAATGCTTCAGATGAATTTTTACCAGTAAATTTGGAGAAACCATTAAGTATACCTTTCTAAGTTTTATAAAGAAAAACATGATATGAGTAGCATTAGGAATACCATAAATCACTTTTTATCAATAAGTCTCAAATATATTAACTAAAGGGCACCTGGCTGGCTCAGTTGGTAGAGCATGTGCCTCTTGATTTCCCAAGCCCTACTTTGAGTGCGAACATTGCTTTAAAAAGAAAAAAATCTTAAAAAAAAAAAAAAAAAAAAAGCTAAGCTTTGAAACAATAATATTAACTAAATCAACAGAGAGAAAAATTGAAAAGACTCATGGGGCACCTGGCTGGCTCAGTTGGTGGGGCATCCAACTCTTGATCTCAGAGTTTGAGTTTGAGCTGCACACTGGGTGTAGAGGCTACTTAAAAATCTTTAGAAAGAAAATAAAAAAGAAAAAGACTCATCACAGTAGAAATGAAAAAGGTGATGAAAGATCTAATATCATTCCACCAAAAAGCATAAGACTCACTTGAGTTTTCTGAGAAAATTCTATGAACCCTTCAATGAACAGATCACTCCCATGTTATTTAAAATAGTATAGTACATCAGGGAAGAAAAAGGAAAATTGAATTTCTTAATTTAGTATGTGAGGGTAATACAGCTCTAAGGTTGAAACTAAATAAATTAAAAGATGGTTCAATATTAGGAAATTATGTTAGGAAATCAACTATGTTAACACATTAAAAGCCATATGACTATTTTCAATACAAACAAAAAAGCATTCAATAAAACCTTGATAAAACACTTGGTAAGAGGAATCAAGAGAAATTAGTAATCTAGATTATCCATCAGAAACCCACAGTAAGCATCATATATTAAGACACTATAGGAGAGTTTCCATTAAAGTCAGGAACAAACTAAAATCAGAAACAAAACAAGAAAGATCATAATCACCACTCCAATACTGCCGATTACTTTGACAAAGCATGAAGACAAGAAAGAAGGGGAAAATAGTGGAAATAAAATGATGAAACTCATTCACAGAGGATAAGTTTATTTAGAACACTACAAGAATCAACTGAAAAACTCTTAGTACCATTTGACCAAAACATTTTAACACAATAACCCTATGCAAGTTCGACATTAAAATTACACTCAAGACCTATCTAAACAAAACCAGAAAACATTACTAAGGACATTTTAAAACAGAATGGATGGAAAGAGACATAATCTTCCCTGGATGGGAAGATTTGGCACTGTTAAAAAATACTAATAACAATTAACTCTCCTTAAAATGCAAATACTGGTAAGGAAGAAGCAAGAGGAATTCTTGTTCATTGCTGGTGAGAAACAAAAAGGTAGACCCACTTTGGGAGATATTTTGCAGTTTCTTACAAAAATAACCATACTCATATATAATCCAGCAGTCACAGTCCTCAATGCAATTAAAGTAAAAAATTTATGTCCACACAAAAACCTGCACATGAATGTATCTAAATGAGCTATGTATGTAATTGCTTCTAAACTAGAAGCAACAAAGATGCTTCAAGAGGTGAATGGATAAGCAAATTAGAGTATATCCATACAACAAAGTATTACTCGGCAGTACCAGAAATTAGGTATCAAGCCATGAAAAGATATGAAGGACCCTTAAGTGCATATTGCTAAGCGAAAGAAGAATCCAACTATGTGACATTCTGAAAAAGGCCAAACTATAGAGACAGTAAAAAGATGAGTGGTTCCTAGGAGTGTGGGGAAAAGAACAGACAGGTGGAGGACAGGGGATTTTGGGAATGGTAAAACAATTCAGAATGATACTGTACTGGTGGGTACATGACAACATGCATTTCTTTTCTTCTCTTTATTTTTAAAGTAGGTTCCATGCCTGGGGTGGAGCCCGACACAGGGCTTGAACTCACAACCCTGATATCAAGACCTGAGCTGAGATCAAGAGTCGGGCACTTAACCCACTGAGCCACTCAAGGGCTCCAACAACATGCATTTTCTTAAATGTCACAGAACCCACATAACACAAAGTGTGAGCCTTGATGTAAACTATGGACTATAGTTAATAATAATGTATTTATACTGATTCATTAATTGTAACAAATATACCACAGTAATGCAAAATGTTAATAATAGGGGAAATTCTGAGTGGGCATATCTTTGGAGAGATTATTATTGATACATATCTGTGGTTTGCAACTGGAGACAAATTTCCCCCCCGACTCTAAAGACATTTTAGCAATGTCACAGCTAGGGGAAAGAGGATATTACTGGCATCTAGCGGGTACAAGTCAGAAATGTTCAATACATTAGACAGCCATTCACAACATAGAATTATCTGGCCCAAGATGTCAATAGTGCTTAAGTTCAGAAACTCTGATGGGTATGTATCCAGCCACCAAGGAGTACCCTGGAAAATAAACATCTGTCTACAGAAGTTTAGAGTTTACAGATAAAATAAATATCTCTTAATAAATGATAGAAGGATGAGTGAAAGGACAAACTACCAAAAAAGACAAAAAGGAAAGGCAAGGCAGGGAGAGAGGGAGAGCAGTCAGGATCATAGGATCTTTGCTCGTAAAAGAATATGGAAAATTTTATGTAAGCTAGTATTAAAAATGTGTGACATGTGGCGCCTGGGTGGCTCAGTCGTTAAGCGTCTGCCTTCAGCCCAGGTCATGATCCCAGGGTCCTGGGATCAAGCCCCACATCGGGCTCTCTGCTCGGCAGGAAGCCTGCTTCTCCCGCTACCATTCCCTCTGCTTGTGTTCCCTCTCTCTCTGTGTTTCTCTCTGTCAAATAAATAAAATCTTTAAAAAAATAATAATAAATAAATAAAAATGTGTGACAGGTAGGACAAAAGTTTATGCAAAGCATTTCCTTCTCTACAGATGTAAGACCACACCAACTGACTTGATTGTCTTGTGTTTTGTTTTTTTAAGTTTTTGTACATTTTTTAAAAAAGATTTTATTTATTTATTTAGAGAGTGAGAGAGAAAGAGTGCAAGCAGGGGAAGGGGCAGAGGGAGAGGGAAACCCAAACAGACCACAGGCTAAGTGCAGACCCCAAGGGCTTGATTCTCAGACCCTAAGACTACCACCAGAGCAGATGTTCAACCAACTGCCTGAGACACCCAAGTGCCACTAACTGACTTGGTTTCTTAATGAATAAATCCAATTCTTACTTTCTACTGTTATGACATTTTGTTTACAAGACATATCTCCCTACTTTCACGTTTAATCCTCGAGAAATTTCCCTTGTACTTTACGATATGCACCTCTCAAAGCACCATACATTTGTCCTCACTATAACTGTTCAAATAAAGTAGAAAAAGGCAGAAATACTGGAGTACTTGAGTATCCTTTCTACTCCCTTTTAAAAGCGTGACCAAGAACTGCTTCTATATATGCACCTTAAGTTTCTTTAAAGTCAATTCACACAAATGTTCAAGGGGTCTTTGGTGATGCGTGGTGAGGTTCTGTATCTTGACTGCAGTGGCAGCTCCATGAAGTCAGACATGATAAACTGCACAGAACTACACGCACACACAATGCAAATATACCTAGTGAAATGCAAATTTTTGTCAATGCCAATTTCCTGATTTTAATACTGTACTAGTTATACACTGTATGTTAACATTGGGGGAGGCTGGTGAAGGGAACATGGGACCTTCCAGTGCATTTTTTGGCAACTTTCTATAATTATCCCAGAAGTTTAACAAACTTGTGAAATCAGTTAGTTCTGCCTGAAACTTACCATATTGAGTGCTGTTCTATTTTATTAATAAAAGAATAATTACGTATTAGAATAAGTCATTTCACACTAGAAGTTTTGGGACAGTGGGAAGTGGAAAAGAAAACAGTATTTTTCTTAAATACCTACCACTGTTCAAAAACTATGGTAGATGTTTTAGATTATCTCATTTATCACTTGAAAAAAATCCTACCAGGTAGTTAATTACTATCTCCTTTTTATAAATGGAAGATTTTAAATTTTGAGGATATGAAATTTGTCCAAGATCACACAATTAACACATTAAATGATAGAGCTGGGACTTGAACACAGTCCTGTTAGAAGCCATATTTAATCCTTCCAATCATGACTGCTTCCTATTCTAGCTTAAAATAACTAATATTTATAGCAACTAAACTTATCAAATCAACCCTGTTAATCAAAACCCAAATGAACAGAAGGGAGAAAACTACCCCCTCCCCCCAAAAGCCCTCTTGTATAATACTATCTCTGGTAAAATGAAATCATTTGTCTTAAAACTCCTTAGCACAGGTCCACAATCCCTTATCTGAAAACCTTGGAGCTGAGTGTATTCCAGAATCTTTAAGTTTTCAGAACTTAGAAAATCAGTATGTAAATTTGTTGTATATTACATTAATACGTGAGCAAGTTTTGAGGGCTAAACATAGTAATTACACAATATTTCTGTGGCAAAATGAAGAAATACACTAAGCATGATAAACTATGAATACCTTCAAATCAGTTCCAGTCATTTTGCTACCAAAGGAGTTTACCAAAACATCATCTTGGTTTTAAAGATTTTAGGACTCTGAATTATAACTAAGGGATTAAAACATGTAACATGTTATACACAGTATATGCACACTCCTACTCGATACCCACACTCCAGCATGAAAACTGATTTTAAAGTTCTTGATTAAAAAAAAGAATAAAATTTTTGCAATAATGCCTTAAAGATTATCCCATTCCTTGAGAAGTACCTGAATTCATCCTACTAAGGGATGACCGAACACACAAAAGACATTGGCAGAATGGTTGCTACCAACAGAGGAGATTCCGGAAGTCTTTGCAAACTGGCCAATAGAATGATGACAGATGTGATTGTTTTGTCAGATGCCACCAACATTATCAGAAGAGGTGAAAACACAATCACTAAGTTGGATAAGGGAATATTATTTGAAGCCTATCATGGTATGAAAGATGAACAGTACAACTTTGTGACGCTAAAAAATCATACACATCAAAGTGAAGCAGAGGGCAGCGAGCTGAGAGAGTTAGATGTCAATTACAGCTATTCTATTCCCTAGCTGTGATATCTTTGTGCCTCAGTTCCTTCTGGGGGAAAGGGAAAGATTTTAGTATCTATTTCAATTAGTTATGGTGAGCGTTAAATCAGTAAATAGACAGGTAGTGTTTAGAACATAAATAACACAAATGTTAGAGATTATGATTATCCTGTGTTTCCTAGCATTTACTGTGAATGTTGGGGGAATTACTTACAATGAAGCCTTCAATTCTAGTTCTTTATGTGTTTTATTTTCACCCTGAAATTTCAGGCAAGGATAAGTAAGAGAAGAATGTGGGAAGTGAGTATGTTCCCAATGGGAAGGGCCCAGAAAGTACCTGACAAACTGTGGAATATAAATAAGAAATCCCTCAATGGAAGGAGCCTCAGTAAGTACTCCTCCCTTTTGCATCAACATCTGAATATACCCAAACACTAATCCATGCAACTAACCAGTGTCAATAGATATTTTCCCCAATCTACTCAAACAGCTAAATATTATAGGAAGAAAAGCTAACTTACCAAATTATATAGAGTTTAAATAGAGGATGATGACAAGAATGATACAGTGGTGATACAAACCTTTCTGAAATGAGCATTCATCATTCTTATACTTTTCATGAATCAGGAGTGAACTTAAAAGTAATTGGCCCTTTAATTACTTCCAGAAATATTTGTGGCAAAAGCCCAAGAATCTAATTATCATATAAGTACATGCTTAGTGAAATGTACTATTACTTCTAAACTGAATATATATTTGGAATACCCTCCTAAAGAATCTGGAAAAATTCAAATTATTAGAAAATATTACAGGTACTGTGATCTTTAGATTCCTAGCATAGAACTAAAGATTAAGAAAGACTGTATAGTAAGAAGTGTAGGCATAGGTTCATAAAGTTTAATTTAGTTTTCATTTAAATAATGTGTTATGGGGCACCTGGGTGGCTCAGCCATTGGGTGTCTGCCTTTGGCTCGGGTCATGATCCCAGGATCTTGGGACTGACCCCATATGGGGCTCCCTGCTCAGTGGGAAGCATGCTTCTCTCTCTCCCACTCTCCCTGTTTGTGTTCCCTCTTTCGCTGTCTCTCTCTGTCAAATAAATAAATACATAAAATCTTCAAAAAAAAAAAAAATGAGTCATAAATCACTGTGCTTACCAGTATCACTGGCAGGCTCAGATGTGAGTGGTTTTGGAGCTGGTGTGTTTTTGGGTCTGGCAGCAACCTGAGACGGAGAGGAAGGTGTGTTGTCTCCATTAACTACATATGAACAGCATGAGTTTTGAATTAGAGTGCTTGTGGGTGCATGATTATCTGTTCCATTAGTATCTTCAATAGCCAACCTTAAAAAAAAAAGATGGTTTCTTTAACAAGTAAAATTAAGTAACTGTCCATCAGAATTGTCATTAAGAAAGATTTATCAAATTCTTAATATTCAAACAAAGTGATAGGTAAAAAGTAATGAACAAATGATATAGCATGCTTTTATTACATTAAAGTTTACATTACGTGCAGTTCTAAGTATATCCACATTGGCAGATAACTGCACACTCAGATACACAAAGACACTTTATCAAAATGAATTCAGTCCCTCAAGTAATGATCAAGTCATACATTTTAAATAGCTAAGTCTAAGATTAATATTTATTTTAAAATGTTCTAAAAGTATTTTCAAAAAGCTTATGGAACTTTAAAAAATCAATTTCAACCTATTGTAATTTTACAGAATCCTGGAAAATAAGCTGAAAAGGTCTTCAAATATTGATTAAAAATTACAATGTACTGGCACTAAAATAATGAGTACATGAGAATCAGTAAAGCTAAATATTATATTGCAGAGTTAGAAGAATTTACAGTACATATATAAATTGCAAATCAATCAATAAATCTACAACTACAAAATCAAACATTTTAAATCTTATTGGCAGTGGATAGGGAATTGGGCGATAAGTTAACAGTTTTTCCAAATACACAGGCTACCTTATATGTGCCCTCCACGAAGCAGCCTTAATGTTTTTTAAAATACATAAATCAGGAATGCCTGGGTGGCTCAGTCAGTTAAATGTCTGCCTTCAGCTCAGGTCATGGTCCTGGGGTCAAACCCCCACCTACTGGGCTCCCTGCTCTGTGGGGAGCCTGCTTCTCCCTTTCCCTCTGCCTGCGCTTGCACTCTATCAAATAAATAAAATATTTAAATAAATAAATAAATAATACAATCAGATCATGTCCTAAGCCCTGCCCTTCTAACTCAAATTTATTTCTCTCCAAGTTCCTCCTTACTTACCTTGCAGCAGAAAGACTATATATCAATTTTACTGAATATGAAAACATGCTGTGAAGTCTTCAAATGTTTATGACAAATTATTATACACAGGCAGTAATATTATAATGATCAGAGGACTATCAAAAAAGTTTAAATATTATATTCTGAGCTGGAAGAATTTGTAGAACATAAATTAACTAAAAATAAACTCAAGGTCTTTGCACTTGCTATGCCCTCTACCTAGAATAATGTTCTTCTGTCAGAACTCTGCATGGATAGTACATTTTTGGCTTTTTAATTGTAGCTCAAATGACACTTCTTTAGAGACGATTCCCCTGACATCTCTCTTTAAAGCAAGCTCCCTACCATTCCTGTCACTTTGTCCTATTTCAATGACTTCATAGTTCTTATCACTATCTCTATTAGTTAATTTATTTTTTCACTTGTTTATTATCTACTTTACCCCACCAGAATGCAATTTCACAGGAACAGGGCCAGTATTCTCAGTGCTTGGACTAGTGTCTGGCACCAAACAAGCAAGTAAGAAGTATCTGATGAAAAATTATTAAATGACTAAATGCCACTCTCCCTTCCTTTGTCACTTATGTATCTGGAATGAGAGGTTTTCAGGAAGTTTGGACAGGTGAAGTCTGAATGAAGCTCCCAAGTGATTCCTATAACTTGCACAGCCCTCCCCACCACTCAGCAAGAATCAGTGATCCAGAAGTATAAGTCAAAGAACTCATTTGAAGTTTTCCTCGTACTATAGATCTAATCTTTCATTCAAAATGTCTTACTATGCAGTAAACAACATTGGGTTTCAGATTAGTGATGATTCAAGCTCCTTTACCCATCTAAAATTCTATTTCAAAAATTATAAAAACAGATGTAATTGCAGATATATATATACACACAAAAAAATATTCTAATCTATCTAATTTTTGTATCCTTTTAGTTCTTAATTTTTTCATATGAACACTAAGGAAATACATTTATTTAAGCCAAATATATATTCAGAAGATATATTTATCTGTTCAAGTGCTCTATAAGAATCAGTTAATGTCAATTTAGGAATAATGATGTTAGTAATTCTGTGTATTAATAGAAGCAACACTTTGTCATACACATAGTGTTTTTTTTTTAGTATTCTTTTTTTCTTTTTTGAAGATTTTATTTATTTGACTGAAGGAGCACAATCCAGGGGAGAGGGAGAAGCAGGACCCCACTGAGCAGGGAGTCCAATGCAGGGCTTGATCCCAGAACCCTGGGATCATGACCTGAGCCAAAGGCAGATGCTTAACTGACTGAGCCACCCAGGCGCCCTATTTATTTATATTTTGAAAAGACTTCATTTATTGTCAGAGAGAGAGTGAGCACAAGCAGGGAGGACAGCAGGCAGAGGGATCAGCATGCTCCCTACTGAGCAAGGAGCCCAATGAAGGACTCCATCCCAGGACCCTGGGCTCATGACCTGAGCTGAAGGCAGACGCTTAACCAACTGAGCCACCCAGACATCTCCAGAAAGCTTTTATTAACTATCATCAAATGTGAATGCAAGGGAATTTGAGATGACAGGGTAAGTTATGAGGAAAGACTATAATCTGTTGAGAACGTATTTTACAGTGATCTATAGGAAGTTGCCAATTCAGATAACAAAAAGAACCCATTTTCCCATATTATCTATACTGATAAAAAATATGCCTAAATACAGATTTTTTTTTTTTTTTAAAGATTTTATTTATTTGACAGCAAGAAACACAGTGAGAGAGGGAACACAAGCAGAGGGAACGGTAGCGGGAGAAGCAGGCTCCCTGCCGAGCAAGGAGCCTGATGTGGGGCTCGAAGGCAGCCCCTTCGACATGAGCCGAAGGCAGATGCTTAACGACTGAGCCACCCAGGCGCCCCCTAAATACAGATTTTAAGAAGCCATTTCCAATAAAAAAGAATGAAGGACTGATACATATAACATGGATAAACCTTATGCTAAGTAAAAATAGCCAGTAAGAGAAGGCGACATATTTTATGATTCTATTCTTAAGAAATGTCCTTAAAAAAAAAAAATGGGTGGATTCGAAGCAAGATGGTGGAGGTGTAGAAGGCTGAGATAGCGTTGGATCCCAGAAGTTCAGCTAGATAGTTATCAAACCATTCTAAAAGCCTGCAAACTCAACAGGAGAGAGAAGGGAGGAAGAACAGCAATTCTAGGAGTAGAAAATCGCCCACTATCCGAAAGGCAGGACGTGTGGAAAAAGTGAATCCAAAGAGACAGGAAGAGAGACCATAGAGGGAGGGGCCAGCTCCTGGCAGCCACAGAGCAGCAGAGCACAAAATTGGAACTTTTAGAGTCTGCTCTGCTGAGGGACTTCACTCCAGAGACTAAGCGGGGGCTTTAGCCCTCACAGGAACAGTGTGGTTTCAGGACCCGTGGGGTCACAGAGGGACCGGGGGTGTCTGAGTATGACAGAGCTCCCAGGAATCAGGGAGGAGAAGCCAGCAGCAGTGAAGGAGCGATGCAGCAGACTCTAAGCTCAGGCTTACCTTACACCGTGATCTCAGGTACAGTCAGGTCACTGCTCTTCAAGCAGGGACCCCACAAGAGGCAGCTTCAGAGAGACCCCAGAGAGACAGCAAAGGCGGTCCTGAGAGGAAAGTGTATAGCAATACAAGCCTTTCTGAAGAAACAAGAAAGCTCTCAAACACACAACCTAACCCTACACCTTAAGAAGCTGGAGAAAGAACTGAAAGAAAGCCTAAACCCAGCTGGAGAAGAGAAATAATAAAGATCAGAGCAGAAATCAATGAAATAGAAACCAAAAAGAACAGTAGAACAAAACAATGAAACTAGGAGATGGTTTGAAAGAATTAATAAAATTTATAAACCCTTGGCCAGACTTATCAAAAAGAGGAGAGAAAGGACCCAAATTAATAAAATCATGAATGAAAGAGGAGAAATCACAATCAACACCAAAGAAATACAAACAATTATAAGAACATATTATGAGCCACTATATGCTGGCAAATCAGACAATCTGGAAGAAATGGATGCAATCCTAGAGATACACAAACTACCAAAACTGAACCAGAAAGAAACAGAAAACCTGAACAGACCCATAACCAGTAAGGAGATTGAAGCAGTCATCAAAAAACTCCCAATAAACAAGAGCCCAGGGCCAGATGGCTTCCCAGGGGAATTCTACCAAACATTTAAAGAAGAATTAATACCTATTCTCCTGAAATTGTCCCAAAAAATAGAAATAGAAGGGAAACTTCCAAACTCATTTTATGAGGCCAGCATTACTTCGATCCTCAAACAAGACAAAGACCCCATCAAAAAGGAGAATTACAGACTAATATCCTTGATGAACATGGATGTGAAAATTCTCACCAAAATAATAGTCAATAAGATCCAACAGTACATTAAAAGGATTATTCACCATGACCAAGTGGGATTTATTCCTGGGATGCAAGGTTGGTTCAACATCTGCAAATCAATCAATGTGATACAATACATCGTATTTTATCAGAACCATATGATACTCTCAATTGATGCTGAAAAAGCATTTGACCAAGTACAACATCCTTTCTTGATCTTCTTGATCAAAACTCTTCACAGTGTAGGCATAGAGGATACTTCCTCAACATCATCAAAGCTATCTATGAAAAACCACATTGAATATCATTCTCAATGGGGAAAAGCTCTCAGCATTTCCCCTGAGATCAGGAACACGGTAGGGATGCCCACTATCTCCACTGCTATTCAACATAGTACTAGAAGTCTTAGCTTCAGCAATCAGACAACAGAAAGAAATAAAAGGCATCCAAATTGGAAAAGAAGAAGTCAAACTCTCTTTGCAGATGATACGATACTTTCTGTGGAAAACCCAAAAGACTGCTAGAACTCATACAGGAATTCAGGCAAGTGTCAGGATATAAAATTAATGCAACAGAAATCAGTTACATTGCATTTCTATACACCAACAGCAAGACAGAAGAAAGAGAAATTAAGGAGTCAATTCCATTTACAATTGCACCCAAAACCATAAAACACCTAGGAATAAACCTAACAAAAGAGGCAAAGAATCTCTACTCAGAAAACTACAAAGTGCTCATGAAAGAAACTGAAAAAGACACCAAGAAATGGAAAAACGTTCCATGCTCATGGATTGGAAGAACAAATATTGTGAAAATGTTTATTCTACTTAAAGCAATCTACACATTTAATGCACTCCCTATCAAAATACCATCAATTTATTTCAAAGAAATAGAACAAATAATCCTAAAATTTAAATGGAACCAGAAAAGACCACGAATGTCCAGAGCAATGTTGAAAAAGAAAACCGAAGTTGGCGGCATCACAATTCCAGACTTCAAGCTATATTAAAGCTGTAATCATCAAGACAGTATGGTACTGGCACAAAACAGACACACAGATCAATGGAACAGAATAGAGAGCCCAGAAATGGACCCCCAACTCTATGGTCAACTAATTTTCGACAAGGCAGGAAAGAATATCCAGTGGAAAAAAGTCTCTTCAACAAATGGTGTTGGGAAAACTGGACAGTCACATGCAGAAGAATGAAACTGGACCATTTCCTTACAGTGCACACAAAAATAGACTCAAAATGGATCAAAGCCCTCAATGTAAGACAGGAATCCATCAAAATCCTGTAGGAGAACACAGGCAGCAACCTCTTTGACTTTAGCTGCAGCAACTTCTTCCTAGAAACATCTCCAAAGGCAAGGGAAGCAAGGGCAAAAATGAACTATTGGACTTCCATCAAGATCAAAAGCTTTCCAATCAAGAAATGGGCAGAAGATATGAACAGACATTTCTGCAAAGAGGACATCCAAATGGCCAACAGACACATGAAAAAGTGCTCAACATCACTCGGCATCAAAGAAATACAAATCAAAACCACAGTGAGATACCACCATACACCAGTCAGAATGGCTAAAATTAGCAAGTCAGGAAACAACAGATGTTGGCAAGGATATGGAGAAAGGGGAACCCTCCTACACTCTGGAAAACACTATGGGGGTTCCTCAAAAAGTTGAAACTAAAGCTACCCTATGACCCAGCAATCGCACTACTGGCTATTTACCCTTAAAATACAAATGTAGTGATCCGAAGGGGCACATGCCCCTGAATATTTACAGCGGCAATGTCCACAATAGTCAAACTATAGAAAGAACCTAGATGTCCATCAATAGACAAATGGGTAAAGAAGATGTGGTGTATATATATACAATGGAATACTATGCAGCCATCAAGAGAAATGAAATCTTGCCATTTGCAACGATGTGGATGGAACTAGAGGGAATTATGCTAAGTGAAATGTCAGTCAGAGGAAGATAATTATCACATGATCTCTCTGATATGAAGAATTTGAGAGGCAGGGTGGGGGGTTATTGGGGGGTGGGAGAGGGAAATGAAACAAGATGAGATTGGGAAAGAGACAAACCATAAGAAACTCCTAAACTCACGAAACAAACTGAGGGTAGCTGGGAGGTAGGGGTGGTAGGGATAGGGTGGCTGGGTTATGGACATTGGGGAGGGTATGTGCTATGGTAAGTGCTATGAAATGTGTAAGCCTGATGATTCACAGACATGTACCTTGGAGCAAATAATACATTATATGTTAATAAATAAACAAGTAAGTAAATAAATAAATAAAAATAAAATAGTAAAAAAAAAAAAAATGGGGCGCCTGGGTGGCTCAGTGGGTTAAAGCCTTTGCCTTCAGCTCAGGTTGTGATCTCGGGTCCTGGGTTTGAGCCCCACATTGGGCTCTGCTCAGCAGGGAACCTGCTTCCCTCTCCCTCTCTCTGCCTGCCTCTCTGTCTGCTTGTGATTTCTCTCTGTCAAATAAATAAATAAAATCTTAAAAAAAAATAAAAAAAAATAAATGGCCAGAATAGTCAAAGCCACTGGGATGGAAAATAGATTAGTAGTGCCAAGAGCTGGGAGGAGAGAGGAACGAGGAGAGACAGCTCATGAGTAGAGCCTCTCTTTTTTTTTTTTTTTTAAGAGTTTATTTATTTATTTGACAGAGAGATCACAAGTAGGCAGAGAGGCAGGCAGAGAGAGAGGGGGAAGCAGGCTCCCCGCTGAGCAGAGAGCCCAATGTGGGGCTAGATCCCAGGACTCTGAGATCATGACCTGAGCCGAAGGCAGAGGCTTTAACCCACTGAGCCACCCAGGAGCCCCAAGTAGAGCCTCTTTTTCAGGGCGATGAGAATTTCTGAAATTAGGTAGTAGTGATGTACCAAAATCTACTGAAGTATATATTTTAAAAGGTTAAACCTTTTGGTGTGTGTATTATATTTCAATGAAGTTTTTATTTCTTTAAAAATTACTTCAAAAATCACTGTTACTTCTTTGAAAAATTTTTACAACAATTCAAACAAATGACAAGTTTAGATAGACACTTTTAATTTTGATGGCAAACTCTAAGGTTAAAATGTAAAACTTTATAATACGGAAAATGTTACATTACCTTGCCACAAATACTAAAATAAAATACTCTACCTGGAGGTTGGTCTTGTTGAAGGGTCTCCATTTTCATGTAAGGCATCACCATTTTGCTGTATTTCTACTAAACAACAAGAAAGAAAGCAGGGTTTTTTTTACACTTTTTATACACTTCTTGCTGGGTTTTTTTCAATTTTTAAAAACATAAAATTATTTTACTGGTTGGAGATGAGCTGCAGTTTGTTAGATTTTCTTGCTCAATCACCAGTCCATCAAGCACAACTGTTAATTCACCAGTTTGCACTATGCCATTCTTGTTTTCCAAAGAAAGTTTTAATTGTTCTTTCACTCTTTCCACTAGGGGGAAAAAAAAAAGTTAAAAGCTTTTGCCACATACAAAATGATGTATTAGAAATCAAAACTACACATCAAGAATTACTCTAGTTCAGTACTTGGTGGCTACCTGTGGGAAGAATTATTCGCACTTTTATCTGTAGACCCTTCTACATGACATCAGGCTCACTCTCTTTCACACCAATTTGAAACTCTTTGCCCTTTACCCATGCTTTCAATGCTTTCAATGTCATCTTTAATTGTTCCTCTGCACTGTATAAAGCACAGAGAACATACAAATATAATGCAGATAATATGCACAACTATCACATAAACTTACTCTTCAGCCCATAAGACTTGTGGTTAAGGCAAAATTTTTGCATGGAAGTCAGGTGGTCTGGTTAATAATTCCAGCCCTGGAACTGTGAGTAAGTAGTCAAACTATAAAAACCCTCAGTTCCAGTCATTATAAAATGGAGATAATAAAGGCATCAAACTAAAAAGGACTAAGGGCCCAAATGCAAAACCACACAAAGTTCTCAGCACCACGCTTAACACATGTTAAGCACCCAATAAATGGTAAGAACTATGACAATAGTTTATTATTTCTTTTTCATAGAAGACCAAATATTTCCTTCCTGTTATTAGTATATCTAGTTCTTACTTAAAATCAAGGTCATTTTGCTTTGACTTATATCCCACAGAAATATGTTTTTAGTGATCCCTTTACTACCCAAATTGAAGCCAATTACTTCAGTCTGATATTCACTGACTCTCTGTACAGCTTTTGGAACCATGGAACATAGTTCTTAGATTACGTCCTTAACTTTGTTCTTTCCTGTATTTAACAAATTTGAGTGCCCCTCATTTATCAAATGTCCAGCATAAGCATACTAATTATCCAAATACAGAAAAGACCAAAAAAAAAAAAACCAAACCAAACCAAACAAAAAAAACTGGAATTTTTCCCAGACACTAGACAGAAATTCTTTGCAAAAAACTTAAGAACCATATAATAAAAGAAGACCTTTTATAGATTATCTACTCCAAACTTTATACTATCATAAACCTCATTTCCACTCCACATCACAAAAATATTAATAAAGATTAGAAACTAGACAAAATACAAAAGTGTGAAAAAAAAAGAAAAGAAAACTACACAGACTACCACTCTATTTCATTTTTGTCATCACTCCCTATTTAAAGTATCTGGAATGTGGAGATTTAGTTCTTGTTCCTAAAATATTTAGCTTGAGTAGATTCTTAAAGAATAACCTTTCCAAAATCCTTTAATGTTGGCCTCTTGGTGGTAAATTCTCTCATTTTTTAATCTGATTATCATCTTTAAAAGATTTGTTGAACACACTATTTTATATTGATGATAATCTCTCATTTTTTAAGGATATTTTCCCACTATATTCTTCTTTTATTGCTAATTCTGTAATTCTTATTTATAAATCCATTCAAATTATCTTTTTCTCTAAAGCTGCTGTTTTTGTCTTTTGTGTCATGCATTTCAGTTGCTGAAAGCATGATTTTCTCTTTATCATCTTGCTTTGGATATAATGGACCGAAGAATTTCTTTTTCATCAGTATTCAAACACAGCCATTAACTCTTAAAGCATCTCTACTCAATCCTCTATTGCAGGGGTTAGCAAACTGTGGTTTCAAGCCAAATTTGACCTCTTACTTGTTTTTATGAATAGTTTTATTTGAACACAGTCATGTTCATTCATTTACATATCCCCTATGGCTGCTTTCCCAATACAATGGAAGAGATGAATATGTACAATAAGACTATATCACCTATAAAGCTTAAATATTTACTATCTTGGCCATTTACAGAAAACATGTGCCAACCCCTGCTTATAATGGCTTCTTCTTATAATTTATAATCTTTGGTGGTGAGTTCATTCTCTGATACTAAACTAAGAGTAATCTTTGGGCTTTAGTACCGTCAGGGTCTGTTTCTAATTCTGTCTGTGGTTTGAAGGCACCCCCAAGAGTCTAGTCTACAGGAGTCCAAGCTCAGATCCTCTATCTGGTTAGCCAAAAACTCAGTACCCTGAAAACTGCTACCAGCATCATCCCCTATTCTAAGTCTAGTTTTTAAGATCTTCCTTGCCTTTCTTTTTCTTCCTTCCTTCCTTCCTTCCTTCCTTCCTTCCTTCCTTCCTTCCTTCCTTCCTCCCTCCCTCCCTCCCTTCCATCCTTCCTTCTTTGGAAGAAGGGGGCCTTGAAGATCACTTTGCCTCTTTGCAAAAATCATTAATGCCATACAATTTTGTTCTATCTGGGACATATTTGTTTGGCAGCAAGAGGTTGTTTACAACATCTAGTCTTTCACAATTCTGAACCTGGAATACTGGGATATAACATTTCTGACTCATAAAATTGGGAGGACTATCACATAAATAATTCCCATGCATGTATGTATGTTGGCAGGGGGAATAAGAGTATTATTCTAACTGTACAAACAAACCAACTCGGAAATATTCATCTGTTCAGTATATAAATGCCTAACGTGTACCAGATACTATATTGAGAAAGCAGGATCAACACTGACTAGCCTAAAGTAAACCTCCATATCATTACTCTATTTACTTCTTTTAACAGA
The DNA here is from genome assembly GCA_028646535.1 of Procyon lotor. Classification (NCBI taxonomy): domain Eukaryota; kingdom Metazoa; phylum Chordata; class Mammalia; order Carnivora; family Procyonidae; genus Procyon; species Procyon lotor. The sequence continues at coordinate 121,798,356 of CM053606.1, read as the reverse complement.
TGTATCACCAGAATTTTTGGGGAGGTAGAGGGGACCTGATCTCCCCAACTAAACTGAAGTCTCCAAAAGAGAGGAAATCGTGTCAATCTAATTTAGTGGTGTATACTCAGTACTTGACAGAAGGCAGGTGCTTAATAAATGTTTTTAAAAATTATTAAGATAGGACTGTCCTCAGGAAACTTATAATTTTACAACTTTTAATCTATAATCTGATTTTTCTTTCCTCTTAGATATTCTTAGTTTTAATAGGGCAAAGAATAATCTGAGCCTCTGAGAATCTAGGTATATGACTAGATGATTTATCCTTCTATCACCAATTTGTAAAAAACATACACTCTTTCTTTCCCCACAGAAAATATCTTCAAAAATCTTGTTTTTTAAGGTGTTTCACATATTTAGATTTAACTCAGTCATATTCTGAAGCCATTTTAAAAAAACTGCTTGTATACTATATTATCTATTACTAAGTAACAAATTATCCCAAAGTTTAGTTACTGAAAATAACAATAATCATTTATTACTGCTCAGTTTCTCTAAGCTAGAAATTTGAGAGGGGCTAGAAAATCTGCTTAAATGGTGGCTCATACACACAGCTAACAAGCTGGTGCTGAGAGCTGAGAAGAGGCCTCAGCTCCTCTCCAGATATGTGTTTCCACAGGGCTTCTTAGGTCTTCACAATTGTAACTTCTGGGTACATAATCCAAGAGACCAAGGCAAATACTGAAATGTCTTTTATGTCCAAGTGTAAGAAGTCCTATATCATTACTTCTATCATATTCTGTCACAGACCATCTGATTCAATGTAGGAGGGACCACAAAAGGTGCAAACACCAGAAGGTAGGAATGCTTGGGGCAGTGTTTGAGGCTGGCCAACATACATATGTGTAAGAAGAAGGTAGATAAATGAAATATAGGGATTGAAAAACATTCTCTGAACATAAAAAATGGAAGTTGGATAAACTTTAAGGATGAAAAAAATATTAAACTTCTATCAACCAAAACTAATAAAAAAGTGGCAAATGATTAACTGGGAGAAAAAAAGAGCTTTTATAAATCAGTAGAAAATAAGGAACAACCAATAAAAAAAGTAAAAGGAATATGAGATAATCACAAATGATGAAATACGAATGATCAATAAATGTGACTTTAAAATTATTAAATAAATGCTCTGATAAAAACCACCTCCATTTTTAAAACCTATTAGTATGGCAAATATTTACAAACGGGCACTCTCATATGCTTCATTGTATGAACAAATTAGAGTAACATTTCAGAAAGGCAATGAGACAGCTATGCATAGCTGGAGGCTTCAAACTGCTCACTCCCTCTGACCCAGTAATTTCAATCCTAAAAATCTTTCTAAAGAATAGAAACGCATTCGTATCACTGGGTATGAGAATATTATTTGTTCAAAAGCTTGGTTTTAACATATTTTAGTCTGTGCTGATACTAAGAGAATCTAAAAAAGAATTTAAGACTTAGCAAACTAAACAAATTAGTATTAGCTAAGTAAGACTAAAGCAAATTTTTAAATAAAATTAAATTTGACTTATGCTCTGTCCTCTGTCACAAATGACACATTTCTCTGCAATTTTTCCCTACAATGTAAAGGGATAGCATTGCACAGTGGCAATATCCTAGCATGAGGTTTATCCAAGGCACGATTATTGCTAATCAATGTAAAGGGATAATTTTCAAATTATCTGACTACTGTAAGTCACTTGGGACATAATTCAATTTAAAGTGAACTTAATGGATTTCAAAATGTTTTCCTCAACAAAAGGTAAGTTCTTGGTTCTACTAATATCATAAAACAAAAACAAAAACAAAAAAACTCAGTGTAGTCCCCAGTATTTGAGTGGCAACTATCTGACTCCTTCCTTGGGTATTTAAAGTAGCTCCATCAGTCTCAAAATTGAAATACAAGACTAAGTTCTACATACACTCTGATGTGGATGTGGGTATTAACTATACTGCTCTTACACTTTTCACTCATGAATGGTGACAAAGATTCTCTCCTTAAACAAACTCTAGTCAGACTCCTCTGAGTCATCTTGACTAGGCCTCAACCTTGGCCTATAAAAATTGCAAATACTCAGCAGCATTTGATCTCATGCTCTTATCCACCACTTCCCCCCACATTAAAAAACTTGAACACACACTAACAGAGCTCTAATGCAAGGATAATCATAGCCCCACTTAAAGTGCCTGCCTGAGAAAATTCAGGGCTGCTAAAAAAATTTCATGTTTGTTCCAGTCTACACCCCTTACAGTATTTACAAAAGGGCTTACAATGGTGAATTCTTCCTCTTTCCCTTTGAGATGTACAGGTGGCCCTTGAACAATGCAGGGTTCAGGGGCACTGACTCCTGGTGCAGTTGAAAATCCCCCTATAACTTCTGACTCCACTTTAACTTCTGTTAAAATTATTAACAGCCTACAGATAACCAAAAGCCTTACTGATAACAGAAACAGTCAATAAACACATACTTAAAATGCTATATATGTATTATATACTGTATTCTCACAATAAAATAAGCTAGAGAAAAGTAAAATATAACTAAGAAAACCATAAAGAAGAGAAAATGTATTTATGGTATCATAATGTAAAAAATCCAAAAAATATAAGGGGACTTGCACATCCAAACTATGCTGTAAAATGGTCAACTGTAATGTTATTCTCTATAACTTGGAGAGTCTTTGTCAAGGACGTTCTGAAAGCCATTCCTCAGAAATGTAATCATCAAGGATAGGGCCTAGGACTTACTGTCCACATGGAAGAACAGAATTCTAACCAGCAGGGAAAAAACTGGCCTAATCACATTTATACCAATAGACCCTTCATCATTTTTTACTTCCTTGACTCTACAAAGCTTCCACCCACACCCACCCACCCCCGTCTTCCCCATTCTCCCTTTGAAATGCCCACTTACTGCTATACAAATACAAGTTTAGTTCAGATCAAGCTGGACTTTCTTCCTTATTGCAACAGTATATTACTGATTAAAATCTGTCCTTATCATTTTAACTAGTATTAGGCTTTGTTCATCTTAATAATGGAAGGATTTTTCCTTTGCAGTTTAAGAAATAGTGGAATTGAGAGAACTGTATCTCAGATATCAGTACCCAAGGCTGATGACATACCACATATCTCTGCAGAGCCAATTAGAAAACTTCCATAATTTAGAAGGGCATTCAAGTGATCTGAAAACATAACTAAAGGCTGGAGTGCAAATGAGGGCTTAAACCTACATAACTTCTGAGAATATATCAGAGGACTGCATGAGGAAAAACTGGTCATTATCCAACTAGGTTATGACAGGAAAAAAAAAATGAAGGTTAAGAACTGGAAGGCTTGCTGGGATTTATTTTTGAAGAAATGAAAGAACTTCCCTAGTAAGCTGCTACTGGATACTTTTGGGGAAAATATGATTTTAGGTTGGTTTAGTTGTGGCTTTTATTTAAGGCTATAACAACTTATATTACACCATAAAGGCCAAAGTACATATCTTCAAAACTGGGAGATGTATCTATTCAAATCAATTAAGCCTCTACTCTCACCTCAAATATATCAGGAGAAGCGATAGAAAAACATGAATTTATGAGAAGAAAATGTCAGGGCCTTAAGTACACGAAGAAATTAGCCCATAAATTTGAAGAGGGACAACGTCTAAATGCCAAACCAACAGGCTAAATCAAAGGCACCCAAGAATTTTATCAATTATGGCTGTATTTTTAAATTCTACAAGGCTATCTAGAACTACACTAACTTTCTTTTATTCTAATTAAAATTAAAAGCTAAGGTTCAGAAAACCAATGTTCTAGTCAAAACTTCTGTTCTTAAGCAAGCCACTTACATTAAAAGTTACTTAATAAATAAAATGAATCACTAGGATTGATGACCATAGGGTTCTTTTACCCTTAAAGCACTATGATTCACAAGCTTTAATTTTAAAAATTAATTTACTTACCTTCTGTTAATAGGCTGAGTTATGTTGCTCCCCCTCCCAAATTCATATGTTTAAGTCTAACCCCTGGTACCTCAGGAAGTGACTCTATTTGAAAATAGCATCTTTAAAAAGGTAATTAAATGAAAATGAGGTGCCTCTCATCCAATAATGACTGGTGTCCTTTTAAGAGGAGGAAATTCTGATATAGACACATGCACAGAGGGAAGACAATGTGAAGATATAAGAAGATGGCCATCTATAAGCCAAAAGAGAGAGGTCCTCAGAAGAAACCAACACTGCTGACACCTTGATTTCAGCCTTCTAGCTGCCAGAATTGTGAGAATGTACACTTCAGTTACTTAAGACACACAGTCTTTGGTGTTTGGATATGACAGCCCTGGCAAACTAATATACCTTTCAATTATTTAAAAAAAAAAAAAAAATGATGGACTGCCTAGGGTGTATAGGATGCTACAACTAGCATTTCTGAAGCCATCAACTTCAGAAATGTATGAATGTTTACAAAATGTTACTTTTCCTCTGAGTGTGTTCTGCTCAATTAAATTACAAGAAATAACTTCAAGTTTATACAACTTACAGAAGTTTCCTTTCAAAGAATACTGACATTCTGACATTCCTACAAAACTACTTTGGCAGATAAATATCATAATCTTTGTAGGGAGGATAATTATAATCTTTATATGAATACAGTCTTATATAACAAAATTGGAAACAATCTAGATAGCAATGATAGAAGCAGAGTTAAGTAAATTATAGTATATGATAAAATGTGAAATTACTACTTAGCTTGCAAAGAATACCACTGAATGATACAGGGAAGTGCACATAATATTAAGAGAGCTAAAAAGAATATGAAATTAAATAAAGTCCCAATTGTTATACTCATATACACACAAACAAAATTCATCAAATTATTAGCAGTTATTATCTCTGGGTTGTGAGTTATAAAATATAATTATGTGTACTAAAAAAGAGGTGCCATGCACAGTCAAACAGAAGACCATTCCTTCGAGTTTAGGAGAGGCAGCTATATTGCCTAATTCATAGAAATTAATGAACATAGAAGGTCAAGCAAAATGTTCTAAACACATAAGGTCGAGCAAAATGAGGAGACAGAGGAATATGCTCTAAAAAAGAATGAGACAAAACTTAGAAAAAAATCTAAAAGAAATGGACACAACCAATCCACCTGATAAAGAGTTCAAAATAATGGTTATAAAGATGTTCACTGGACTTGAGAGGAAAGTGGGTGAACTTACTGAAAATTTCAAAAAGACAAAGAAAATATAAGGAACGACCAGTCTGGGTCAAAGAATACAAAAAACAAAAACAAAAAATACACTAAGAATAAACAGATTAGATAATGCAGAAGAATGAATCAGTGGTATGGGAAGGAGGGTAATAGCACCCACACTAAAGAGCAAAAAGAAAAAAGAATTTTTTAAGAATGAGGATGCTATGGGATCTCTTGGACAAGATGAGGTAAACAAACATTTACATTACATAAGTCCCAGGAGAAGAGGAAGAAAAGGATACAAAACTTCATTTGAGAAATAATGGCTGAAAACTTCCCTAATCTGGGGAAGGAAACAGATATCAAGTTTCAGGAAGCACAGAGTTCCAAAGATGACTAAAGAGGGTCCACACCACAACACAGTAATTAACATATCAAAGATCAAAGATAAAGAAAAAAAATTAAAAGCAGAGAGAAGCAAACTAGTAATGTATATAAGAAAAGTCACAAGGCTATCAGTTGATTTTTTTCAGAAGAAACTGCAGACCAGAAGAGTGGCATGATATATTCAAAGTGCTGAAAGAAAAAAAACCCTACAAGCAAGAATACTGTACCTGGCAAGGTTATTATTAATAACAAAAGGTTATTAATCAGAATAGAAGGGTTTCCCAGACAAACAAAAGTTAAAGAGTTTATCACCACTAGACTGGCTTAATAAGAAATGTTAAAGGAACTTCTTTAAGTGGAAAAGACCTTAATTACAAGTAAGAAAATTATGAATAAACAAGTGTAAAATATGACAATATATACGTAAAACATAGAGGGAAGGATTAAGAAAAAAGTTCTTTTAGAATGTGTTTCAACATAAGTGACCATCAGTTTAATATACAGGCTGCTATATACTTAGGATTTACATGTGAACCCCACAAACCCAAAAACTAATAGCTACACAAAAAACGGAGGAAGAAAGCCAAGCATAACCTAAAGAAAGTCATCAATCACAAAGAAAGAGAGCTAGAGAAGAAAGGAACAGAGACAAATTATAAAAACAAAGAGAAAACAATTAACAAAATGGCAATAAGAACATGCCTATCAATCATTAAATGTAAAAGGCCTTAAACAAAAACAAATTCATCTAACAAAATAAATTGATGATGATTGATTGATCATCCAAACAATGATGAATGACTGATATTCCAATCAAAAGAAATAGGGTGACAAAATGGATTAAAAAACAAGACCCATCTATATGCTGCTAAGGAGACTAATTTCAGACCTAAAGACACATGCAGACTGGAAGTGAAAGGATGAAAAAAATATTCCATACAAATGGAAGTAAAGGAAAAAGGAAAGGTAGCAGTGCTTTTATCAGACAAAACATATTTTAAGACAAAGTCTGTGAAAGAGACAAAGGAGGACATTACATAATGATAAAGGGAACAATCCAACAAAAGGATGTAACTACTATAAATACCTATGCACCCAAAACTGGGGCACCCAAAAACATAAAGCAAATATTAACAAACATAAAGGAAAAACTGGTACTAATACAGTAACAGAAGAGGACTTTAATGCCCCATTTACATCAATGGGTTGATCATCCAGACAGAAAATCAATAACAGAATTTAAATGACACATCAGTCCATCAATTCTAATGCACTGAACAGATATATAGAGAATACTCCATCCAAAAGTAACAAAATATACATTCTTTTCAAGTACATATGGAACATTCTCCAGAACAGATCATGTTAGGCCATAAAACAAGCCTCAATAAATTTAGGAAGACTGAAATTACATCATGCATCTTTTTAACAATGGTACAAAACTAGAAATCAATTACAAAAACAAACAAAACCCGAAACAAAACAAAAAAACCGTGGAGGCTAAGCAACATACTATTATACAACCAACCAATGGCTCAATGAAGAAATTAAAGAGGAAATCAAAAAATACATGGAGACAAATTAAAATGAAAACAGAACAGTCAGTCCCAAGTTCTGGGATAAAGCAAAAGCAGCTCTAAGAGGGAAATTTATAGCAATACAGGCCTACCTCAAAAAGCAAGAAAAATCTCAGATAAACCATCCAGACTTACACCTAAAGGAAACAGAAAAAGAGGAACAAACAGACCACAAAGTTAGCAGAAGAAAGAAAAAATAAAATAAAATTAGAGCAGAAATACCTGAAAATAGAGACTAAAACAAAACAAAAAAACAAACAAACAACAACAACAAAAAGAAAAGATCAATAAAACCAAATGCTGGTTCTTTGAAAAGATAAAACAAAACTTCCAGCTTCATCAGGGAAAAAAAAGACTCAAATCACAAATGAAAGAGAAGTAACAACCAATACCACAAAAATACAAAGGATTATAAGAGACTACTAAAAAAAAAGTATATACCAACAAATTAGACAACCTAGAAAAAAATGGATAAATTCCTAGAAACACAATCTTCCAAAACTCAATCAGGAAGAAACATAAAATCAGAACAGAACAATTTCTAGTAACAAAATTGAATTGATAATCAAAAAAACTCCCAATAAACAAATTCAAGAACCAGATGGGATTCATAGGTGAACTCTACCAAACATTTAAAGAAGAGGTAATACCTATTCTCCTCAAACTACTCCAGAAAAGAGGAGAGAAAACTTCCAAATTCATTCCATAAAGTTAGAATTACCCTAATACCAAAACCAAACAGACACTATGAAAAAAGAAAACAGGCCAGTATCCTTGATGAACACAGATGCAAAAATCCTCAACAAAATACTAGCAAACTGCATTTAACAAAACATTAAAGGATCATTCACCCCTACCAAGTGGGATTTATTCCAGGGAGGTAGGGATGGTTCAATATTCACAAATCAGTCAATGTGATATACCACATTAACAAAATGAAACATAAAAACCATATGATCATCTCAATAGATATAGAAAATGCATATGACAAAATTCAACATACATTAACAAAAACTAAACAAAGTGGGTTTAGAGGGAACATACCTCAATATAATAAAGGCCATTTATGAAAAACCCACCTAACATCATACTCAATGGTGAAAAACTGAGAGCTTTCCCTCTAAGATCAGGAACAAGATAAAGATGTCCACTCTTGCCACAACACAGTATTTAAAATCCTTACTTCAGCAATCAGACAAGAAAAAAAAAAAAAAAAAGGTAAAAAAGCAATGGTAAGAAAGAAGCTAAACTGTCACTATTTGCAGATGACATGATACTACACACAGAAAACCCTAAAGACTCCACAAAAAAACTATCGAAACTAGTAAATGAATGCAGTAAATCTGCAGAACACAAAACTATTACACAGAGATCTGTTGCATTTCTATAAACTAATAATGAAGCAGCAAAAAGACACATTAGGAAAACAATTCCATTTATTTTTTTTTTAAATTTTTTTTTTAGATTTCATTTATTATTTGAGGGATAGAGAACACTAGTAGGCAAAGCAGCAGTCAGAAGGAGAGGGAGGAGCAGGCTCTCTGCTGAGCAGGGAGCCCGATGTGGGGCTTGATCCCAGGACCCTGGGATCATGACCTGAGCTGAAGGCAGCCGCTTAACCAACTGAGCCACCCAGGCGCCCCAACAATTCCATTTATAATTGCACCAAAATAATAAAGTATCTAGGAATAAACTTAACCAAGATAAAAAGACTGATACTGTGAAAACTATAAAACACTGATGAAAGAACTGAAGATGACACAAATGGAAAGATGTACTATGCTCATGGCTTGGAAGAATTAATATTGTTAAAATATCCATACTACCCAATGCGATCTACAGATTTAATGCAATCCTTACCAAAATATCAACAGTATTTTCACAGAACTAAAACAAACATTCCTAATATCTACAGAACCATAAAAGACCCCAAACAGCCCAAGTGATCTTGAAAAAGAACAAAGCAGAGGTACTCACAGACTTCAAGATATACTACAAAGCTATAATCAAAACAGTATGGCTCTGGCACAATAACAGACATATTAGTCAACGAAACAGAATAGAGAGCTCGGAAATAAACCCATTCTTATATGGTCAGTTAATCTATGACCAAGGAGGCAAGATATACTGGGGAAAAGACAGTCTCTTCAATAAATGGTGCTGGAAAAACTGGACTACTACATGCCTAAGAATGAAACTGAACCACTTTCTTACACCACACACAAAAATAAACTAAAAATGAATTAAAGACCTCAATGTGAGACCTGAGAACTCCCAGAAAGAACTCCCAAAAGAAAACATAGGCAGTAACTGCTTTGACACTGGCCTTAGCAACACTTTTCTAGACAAGGGAAACAAAAGCAAAAGTAAACTACTGGGATTACCTGTAAGATAAAAAGCTTTTGCATAGCCATCAAGAGAAACAAAATCTTGCCATTTGCGACAACATGGATGGAATTGGAGGGTATTGTGCTAAGCGAAAGAAGTCAGTCAGAGAAAGACAATTATCACATGATCTCTCTGATCATGTGGGGTGGGGGCAGAGGCAGGGCAGGGAGTCCTGGTAGGGTGGGAGAGAGAAATGAAACAAGATGGGAATGGGAAGAAGACAAACCACAAGAGACTCCTAAACTCACAAAACTAACTAGGAGTGGCTGGGAGGTGGGGGGGGTAGGGATAGGGTGGCTGGGTTATGGACATTGGGGAGGGTATGTGCTATGGTAAGTGTTGTGAAATGTGTAAGCCTGACGATTCACAGACATGTACCCTGGGGTAAATAACACGCTATATGTTAATAAAAAAATAAATAAATAAAAATATATATGAAATTTAAAAAAAGCTTTTGCATAGAAACCAATCAACAAAACAATCTACCAAATGGTAGAAGATATTTGCAAATGATATACCCAATGAAGGACTGATATCCAATATACATAAACTTATACAACTAAACACCTAAAAAAGCCAAATAATCTGATTTAAAATGGTCAGAGGACCTAAATAGGACTTTTTCCAAGGAAAATGTACAGATAACTAACAGACACATGTAAAGATGCTCAGTATCACTAATCATCAGGAAAATACAAAGCAAAACCACAATGAGATATCATCTCAGCCCTGTCAAATGGCTTTAAAAACAATAAGAAATAACAAGTGTTGTAAGGATATGGAAAAAAAGGAACCTTTGTGCACTGTTGTGGGAATATAAATTGATGCAGCTGCTGTGGAAAACAGTATGGAGACTCATCAAAAAATTAAAAATAGAATTACCATATGATCCAATAATTCTACTACAGGGCATTTACCCAAAGAAAACAAAAACACTAACTCAAAAAGATACATGCACCCTTATGTTTAGTGAAGTATTATTTGAAACAGCCACAATACAGAAACAACCTGTGTCCGTCAACAGATGAAATGTATAAAGAAAATGTAGTATATAGGGGCGCCTGGGTGGCTCAGTGGGTTAAAGCCTCTGCCTTCAGCTCAGATCATGATCCCAGGGTCCTGGGATCAAGCCCTGCATCAGGCTCTCTGCTCAGCAGGGAGCCTGCTTCCCCCTCTCTCTCTGCCTGCCTCTCTGCCTACTTGTGATCTTTCTCTCTCTGTCAAATAAATAAATAAAACCTTAAAAAAGAAAAGGAAAAGAAAATGTAGTATATAAACAACAGAATATTACTCAGCCATAAAAAAGAATGAGATCTTGCTATCTGTGACAACATGGATAGACCTACAGTTTAATATGCCAAATGAAACAAGTCAAAGAAAGACAAACATCAAACGATTTCACTTACATGTGGAATCTAAAAAACAAAACAAACAAAAAAGGAGAAACACACCCATAAGTACAGAGAACAAACTAATAGTTGCTAGAGGGGAAGGGATGGGAGATGGGCAAAAATGAATGAAGGAGAGCGGGAGGCACAGGCTCCCAGCTATGAAATGAATAAGGCACAGGAAAAAAGGTACAGCATGGGAATATAGTCAGGTGGTACTATAATAGCATTACATGGTGACTGATGGTAGCTAACTAGTGGGGAGTATAGCATCATGTATAGACTTGCTAAATCACTATATACACACCTAAAACTAATGTAATATTTTGTGTCAACTATACTTTTGTTAAAAAAAAGTCTCATGTAAATGCTTAATCCAGTGCAGGAATAGCATATAAACTGACTAAACCAAACACTTAATTCTGAAATAATGTAAGCTAACTGAGGTATTATGTATTTACACCAATAATGCTATAGAGCCAAGAAAAAAATAGATATACAGCCATCATCAGACCAGGAAAGGTATTACATGCTTATAAGACCTCATTTCTATAACAAAAATGAACTGCATGAACAGAAGCCATGGCATAGCAGAGAACTGAACTTTCACTGTTGCAGAATATATTTTTTTTTTTTTAAAGATTTTTTTTATTTATTTATTTGAGAGAGAGAAAGTGAGAGGATGAGAGGAGCGAAGGTCAGAGAGAGAAGCAGACTCCCTGTGGAGCTAGGAGCCTGATGTGGGACTCGATCCCGGGACTCCAGGATCATGACCTGGGCCGAAGGCAGCTGCTTAACCAACTGAGCCACCCAGGCGCCCCCAGAATATATTTTTTATAAAATCTGTGTATATAAAATTAGTATGGCTTTTACATTTTCTTGACCCATAACTCCTTATGTCCAAAAACTACATAAAAAAAAAAAAAAAAAATTTTTTTAAATCAACTTATCATTTAAAACATTAGCATTTTTACCTGTAATTCAGCCTATCTTTTAGGAATGAGAAAATTTCTAAGGAAATAAGATGAATAGAGGCACTGATTTGAGTAAAACTACCTAAATGTCAAATAATATGAAATTAGTTGAATCATAAACTAGAGTTTTGGCTTTTAACCTTTGGATTACACAATATTTTGAAAATTCACTAAAAACAATGAATTCTCACCCCAGAATTATAAAAATATGTATACGCCCCAATTTTTGCATACAATGATAGGAGAGATTTACAAGTAACTGAAGCTTAAACCATCTTACCCAGGCTAAAAAAATGTAATTATCATGGAAACATATTCACATTACATTGTTACGATGAAAAAAAGGCGGGGATAAACCAGTAGATACAAAGAAAAAAATGTTTATATCTATGAACAGGAAAGAGACAAGAGAACAGGTTATTAGGAGTGCTTATCCTTGGCTAGTAGAATAACAAACAATTTATTTTCCTCTGCAATTTTATATATTCGCTATATTTTCTATAATGAACTAGTTATTAATAAGAAAATTTAAGAGTTAGAATTTATTTTGTACAAATTTTCAATAAAGTTAGAGTAGGCTCAGATTATGATCATTTTTTCAAGTTTTAATTTTTTCAAGTTTTAAAGTACATAATAAGTAAATAATAAATCACTGATGATCACTGTTAACAGAGTACTCATGGATAACTAAGACTAGTTTGTAAATCTATTAAATGGAGAAAGGCCAGAGTATGCATTTCCTATTTCATACAGAAAGACAAACTTAAAAGCAATCACAGGCAATAACCAAAGTTCTCTTCTGTAAATACAAAACTATTTTTGCTTTTAGACTTCAGGACACTCTGAAAAGTATCTAAAATAAATTTTTAAAGAAACAAAGATTAGAACAACTTACATTTTCTATTGTGTATTAACAGAGCTTGTTTCAGATCTATTGTTGCTCTTCCTAATAAAGCATCAGCTTTTAAAGTATAATGACTCCAAACTCGAAATTCCAATGTAGACTGTGGGGTCACGTTTCTGTAAGGGTAAAATTTTAACAAAAATACAGGAGTATACATTTACTTCAATAATTATTAAAAAGCCATGAATTCAGTTTTGAGAAAAAAATATTGTATGAAACAGCAAACTATTTGAATTATAAATAAAACAAATTATTTCAAGTACATTAAAACTTTAATAACTAAATAAGAATTCCTACAATCACCAAACCAAAACACTAGCAATAAAGAGTTTTGTTGAGATTTCACAGTAACACTAATTCTATTTGAACAGACTCCTAATATTTAAGAGAACTAACTGATGGAGTTATTTTTAATAATTTTACTATACACAAATTTATAACATTATGTTTTAGAAAGGACAAAATTAATGGTGATTTTGTGTTGTATTTATTTTTACAAGACAATAACAGAAAATATGTCTGTATGGAATAATTCAGTTAATAAAGCAAAAGGCAAGAATTACTATGCTTCCTCTCTAAAGGAAACAAAATTAACCAAAAATCTTTTCATACTTAAAATTGTCTATTCACACTGGAAAATAACACTACTTACTTTGAAATTATCCCACAACTGCAACAAAAGAACAACCAAAAAGCATTCTAAGGAGCATACTGCCCCTTTTGGAAAGTCTGCATTCTTTAAACAAGGTACTTACACAGTTAGCTGTTCATCCCATTTTGGATTAGAAGAACTACTGGATTTTGCTGTTTTCTTAATTTCTCCATCTACAACTACTTCTGTATATACTGCTGTTCCAAACCAGTTCTTTTTTCTTTTTAGTTTGGCACTAGAAACTAACAGAAACATGATAATCACTAGTAAATATAAGTAGACAAAAAGTAGTACTTTGTAGTAATAAATCAATAAAAATGGAACCATGGGGGTGCCTGGATGGCTCAGTCTTGAGCACTGGCCTCCGGCTCAGGTCATGATCCCGGAGTCCTGGGATTGAGCCCCGTGTCAGGCTCCCTGCTCAGTGGGGAGTTTGATTCTCCCTCTCACTCTCAAATAAATAAAATCTTTAAAAAAAAAAAAAAAAAAGGAACTATGCTTCTTACGCAACTCCAACTCTCTTCATTGGAAAATGAAGAATACAAAAGGACTACTGATAATGCCTGAGAACCACGTGAATTTTTAACAGTTTTACTGAAATATAATTCATATACCATGTAATTCACTCATTTAACCTGTACAATTCAATGGTTTTAATATACTCACAGTTGTGCAACCATCACCACAAGCTACTTTAAAAACATATTCATCACCTCAAAAAGAAACCCCACACAGTCACCGTATTTTTTTTCCCCAGATGTTTATTTTTCAGTTATAAAATTGTTCATGCACCACACCCAATGCTCCATGCAAGACGTGCCCTCCTCAATACCGACCACCAGACTCACCCAACCCCCCACCTCCTCCCCTCCAAAACCCTCAGTTTGTTGCTCAGAGTCCACAGTCTCTCACGGTTCATCTCCCCCTCTGATTCCCACCATTCCCCCTTCCCTTCCTTCTCACAATGCCCTCCATGTTTTTCCTTATGTTCCACATGTTAAGTGAAACGGTAAGATAATTGACTCTCTCCATTTGATTTATTTCACCTCACATAATCTCTTCCAGTCCCGTCCATGTTGATACAAAAGTTGGATATTCATCCTTTCTGATGGAGGCATAATATTCCATTGTATATATGGACCATATCTTCTTTATCCATTCATCTATTGAAGGGCATCTTGGTTCTTTCCACAGTTTGGCAATTGTGGCCATTGTTGCTATGAACATTGGAGTACATGTGGCCCTTCTTTGTAATGCATCTGCTTCTTTGGGGTAAATACCCAGTAGTGCAGTTGCAGGGTCATAGGGGAGCTCTATTTTTAATTTCTTAAGGAATCTCTACACTGTTTTCCAAAGTGCACCAGCTTGCACTCCAACCAACAGTGTAAAAGGGTTCAGGTTTACTGTCCTGTTGATTTTGGCCATTCTAACTGGTGTTAAGGTGGTGTTTCAGTGTGGTTTTGATTTGAATCTCCCTGATGGCTAAAGATGATGAACATTTTTTCATGTGTCTGTTAGTTTTGTATGTCTTCTTTGGAGAAGACAATCAAATGTCCACTTTGGAGAAGTGTCTGTTCATGTATTATGCCCATTTTTGATGTGATTACCGGTTTTGTGAGTGTTGAGTTTGAGGAGTTCTTTATAGATCTTGGATATCAGACCTTTGTCTGTAGTGTCATTTGCGAATATCTTCTCCCATTCTGTGGGTTGCCTGTTTGTTTTGTTGACTGTTTCCTTCACTATGCAAAAGCTTTTCATCTTGATTAAGTCCCAAAAGTTCATTTTCACTTTTGTTTCGTTTGACTTTGGAGATATGTCCTGAAAGAAGTTGCTGTGGCTGATGTCGAAGAGGTTACTGCTTATGTTCTTCTCTAGGGTTTTGATAGATTCCTGACTCACACTGAGGTTTTTTATCCATCCATTTCAAGTTTATCTTCGTGTATGGTGTAAGAGAATGGTCAAGTTTCATTCTTCTACATATAGCTGACCAATTCACCCAGCACCATTTATTGAAGAGACTGTCTTTTTTCCACTGGATATTTTTTCCCGTTTTGTCAAAGATTATTTGA